>OW679202.1:38307637-38395714 GCA_940337035.1 Agriotes lineatus
TTCCATGTTATGTATAGGATATTCTAAGCATGCGTCTATATATCCACATTTCAAGAGCACCAATCGTTTTTCTATTATTTGCTTTCATATCCACGTCTCTGCGGCATATGTTTCAATTGGACTTATGTTTGATATTTTGAGAAATTGGTGAGTCTTTCCATATATTCGTCAGTTTCATCACTGAGCTTCTTGCAATTGCTAACCTTTTGTCATTTTATTGCCGCAGCCACCTCTGTTAGTAAGCAAAGATCAAAGATAATTAAATTCATTAATAACTTAAATATCAGCAACTTCCCGAACTTGTTAGATCGATCGATGATCATGACTTGGCCGTTTCTGGCGTTAAGAGAGAGGCGCATCTCCCGCATGCAGCGACGATCAAGGTGTCATTATCATATCTAAAATTAGTGATTTTTCGACCACCCACACCGTCACCACCTTCCCAGCCATTTAACACATTTCTCATCATATATTCGCTGTACTTATGACATATGTGGTGGCGACAGAATGCAGGCCCACCTAACTCCTTTCTGAATGTTAACTGCATTTGAGAGGACTTTGTTCACTTTTACCCTTGCATTGCTGCCCAAGTATAGGTTTCGAATGAGAGGAATTATATGTTTAGGAACCCATAGTTTTTCTAGAATAAGCCATAGTTTGTCCCAATTTACGCAGTCGAACGTCTTAGTAGAGTCTACAAAGGAAAAATAAGTTTTAATATTAAATTTGAGTTTTTTGAACGAGTTGTCTAATATTGATTATCTGCTCTCTTGTGCCTTTGCCAGACACAAACCCAGTCTGTTCCTCAAATATAGTGAAAAAACCTTTCAATGGGTTATTATTTATTATGAAAAGTAGCACTTTACTAGTGTGCTTAACCAAGGCGATTGTTCTGTAGTTGCTGCAGTCACTAGGGAACCCTTTCTTCCAGTTTGACAGTTTATATCCATCCCCGCATCTCCCATTGCCTTTAGGATTTCAGTAGATATACCATCTGCGCCTGCTGCTTTTTTACAGTTAAGATGTTTGATGCATGCTCAACCTCAGATCTAAGAATGGTTGGTTCTTTCTCTTTCGTTGGAATCGATGAATCTATATGGTTTGTGTGTGTGTCGTTCTGATAGAGTTTTGAGTAGTAGACTCTCCACACTTCAGCAATTGCCTTCAGATCTGTAGCAGTTCTCTCTCTTTGTTTGTGGTTTAAACTCTCTTGATAAATATTTAATTTGTTGATATAGTTACTCTGTCTGGTTGTTGCTGGCATGTTCTTGTAGTTCTTCGTATTGATTTTTGTCTGCTCTCTTTTTCTTATTTTTCTGTCTAGCTCTTTTCTCATGGTTTCTTTTTATGTAGCCGTAAGTGCTTGTGTCAATACTATTTGTTTAAGCTTGTCTACTAGCTTCACCTGTATCGTTACTCATGCAATGTATTTTCTTTGTGATGTTAATGCAGTTATCTCTGTCTGTTACTTCATTTATTCATTTCTTCACTTTGTTCCAAGACTCGTTCAGATCGTTCGTTAGTGTAGGCGTTTTATTTTTTAGTATTACTTTGGAAGCCTATTATGTCATTCATATGAACTGTTCCTTTCCTGGCTCCTACTTTACTATAGCAAAAAAAAACACTTGTCTTAGATAACTCAACATTTTCAGCGTTTTGGCGTATAGAAATGCCTTGTAAATTATTACTGATAACCATCTGTCAATGTTCTGTTTATTTGTTGCAATTGTTGTGCAAAGACGACTAGGTAATTTTTATTTTCAAATAGCTACAATTAACAAACAAAATTTAAACGTCAGTAAAATAGCGGAAAAATGTATCTAATAATACTTACTCTGAAATGAAATACAGAAAAAAGCAAATCATAGTTTTGTTTTCTGAACACGTCATTATATTTGTCAAATTGTTGACCGTTCCACCATTTAATTATTAGGGCTCGTGCAATAGTCAGCGTAAATTTGAGAAAAATACATTATCAATGTTCTGTGTAAATCCTTTGTTCAATAATTGAGGATCTGAGAATGATAACTAGGTAAAAACCAAAAACCAAATTTTTCAGGAGAGCAAAAAAACTTATTATTTTCTATTTAGTTTGTCACTCGGGACTTTTCGTTTATTTTTTTATTTAAATTGGTACTTCTACCACTATTTTAATTCAAATGGCAGTAATATATATCTTCTTGTTAAAAAAAAAACCGATTTGAAAAAATGGATTTACCTAGTTTTCATACCAAACTAAAAAATTAAGTTTTTTTTTTGATGTTATGTAGATTTCGGGTTAGATCTTGACAACAAACTTAAAGAATATGAAATAATCTTTATTTTTTATTAATTCAAATTTTTAACTACAAAGATAATATATTGGTAACATGACAGAAAAAAATAAATTTATTAGTCTTCGTCATCGGATTCTGCTTCTGTTTCGCTTGCTTCCGCGTTGTTTTCCTCCAGAGACCGGTACCATTCATGATATGCTTGGGGTACATATTCAGAAAGTTCTTGCAGATTTTTCAGTTTTTTAGGATTTATTGGAAGCTTACTTTGATACAGGTGCTTGACGTTCTCCCAGTTTAATGTCTCCAACGAGGCAGACTCTTTAAACAAAGAGTGAACTGTCGGGTCGTTTTCAATATTGTGGTGCATAGAAACTGTTAAACTTTTCTTCTCATAGGAAAAACTTTTATACTTCGTTATGGTAAAATTTTTGAAGGTTTTCTTGAAAAATGTTTGCAGATATGATCTGTAATCTTTTATCATTTTTGGTAGAACGTTGATCACTTTGAATGTTTTGGAAGTCTGCAAAACTTTGGACATCCATTCTTCTGGTAAGTATAGATATGTTATTTTTTTCTTTTCCTTCTCGATGAGACCGAATTTACGATCACAAGGTAGAAAAGAGTGACCTCTTTCTGGAAACCTGTGACTGATTTTGGTAAACTCTCCTGTTGCTGTTAACATGGACAAAAATTCAACCATCACCAAATTTTTGTTTTGTCCAACACAGTTGTCAGTAAAGATATACAATGTTGTGACTGAAGGGTCGATATTATTATCGATGTAGTGTTCAGAAATGAAACAGTTTCATTGGCTCCTTTCTTTCCGATAGTCTCATCATACATATACATCGACGATAGACCACTTTTCCCAGAATAAAAACATTGATTATATACCCACAACTGACGTTTGTAGAATACTTCTCCTATGGGCAAGATGGGCACAGGTAAGTTCTGCTGATAATCGAAAATAACCACGTCAATATGTCCGTCAGTTTTAGCATTCTGGCATACATTTTTCAAGTCTTCATAAAACTTATTAGCTTTTGTCAAATGAAGTTGATGAGATGTTTTCAATTTAACTTTTTCTTCTCCCTGGCTGGCTTCTATCTGGTTTTTGTACTTATCACAAATGTTACAAACGTCTGTTTTAGGTTTACCAAAGGATAAATTAAAATTCGTGTTGAAAATTTTGGCATAAAACTCATATGATACTTTGAACTTGGTGTTGTTATCTTCTTTAAAACAAGCAAACATTTCAGGTTCATATCTTTCTACATAAAGTTGGTGCATTTTACGTATACTTAAGTCGGGAGATAGGTATTTTTTTGTACTTTTCTTTCTTGTATAATGGAAATCCGGACCGGAAATGAATTGATATGGGTTTTTATTTGCTCTACCAAATGGTTAGGAAGTTTTCTTGATCTCGAGTTTTGCGAAGTACCCCTTTTATCTAAGGGAGGGGTAGAATTTATTTTCTTTGCATTTGCTATACGGTCGACTCGTCCAAATTTTATACCGTGGAGTCCAGAAAAAGCCATTTTACAGACAGAGTGATCTTGTCCGTCTATTACAACCTAAAACAAACAAAATATTGTAGAAAATAAAATATAAAGTAATAAAATTAATCCTACTTTATAGTGTAAGCTTGTGTTTCTTTTCGATTGTGCAATTAGGTCAGCATCACAAGCGTTTTGATTTTCACCTTTGTCCATCAACCTCTTTTTCATTAAATCAGGTCGTCTCCTACAAACAAAAAAGATACCGTCATTACGTACCTCACTACAAAAAGAAAAGTATTTCCTACCTTTCAACCTTAGAGATTGATATGAGCCCAAAAATATAGGCGTCTTGCACATTCTTAGACCCCAGGTCATTGAATTTCTCTAATATGCTTAACTTAACAGTTTCTGGCAATTTCTGTGTACACTTATTTTTACACTTGCAATCATAATTTAATCGCGCTGGGACATTCTTGCCACTGGATGAAATGTATGGCTTACCGCTATTTCGATTTGATTTTCGTATTTCTTGTTTCCAGGTAAATTTATTTTTCTTCCGCTTCTTTGATTTGGGTTGTAAAGTTTCAGTATCACTATCATTTTCACTGCTGCGTTCAGAAGGAATAATTTGGAACTCACTGTTACAAGTAAAACTTGTACTACCTACTTCTGATTGAAGGTTATGTTTACGTTGAAAGTTGTTTTTACATTTCAAAGTTTTTAAAAATCTGTGTTTTTTATTCACAACTACATCTTCAAACTCACAATAATCAGGATCGGCGTCACTATCATCAATTTCTTCACTTAGAACATCATCAATACCGGAATTATTTAGTGCCATATTTCTCACACATTAACAAATTAACAAATTCGTTGAGAATGAAAAGTAGGTATATCCAGGATATACCTAGTTTTCATTCTCAGTAATATTGAGGATATACATTAACGACATCTAGCAGCGAAACTAGGTACCGGATAAACCTAGTTTTCATATTAAACAATGCGTTGAATGGTACAGAATTGAAACCCGATAAAAACCAAATTTCGCTAAAATGGTTTTTACCGAGTTATCATTCTCAGATCCTCAATTATAATACATTAAATAGGTTGCGATTAGCCATGAATGTTCACAAAGGTAGGAAAAAGTTTGTCCTAGCTTACTTGACTGTTTTCAATTCACTTTTGGTGCAATACGAGTATGTTGTTACGCCACTGGGAATCCTGTTTATTTGCTCCTGTATAAAATGTCTAATGAAAAATTTAAATATGGAAGAGCTGTATACATGTAAATTAATAGTGTTCGTAGGTTGTAATGTGAACGCCAACTACAATTTTATGTGTCGCATGTATTAAGAATAAAAATGCCACGAAATATATAACAAACAGTAATATGAGCACTAACAAAGAAAACCAAAGCTTCTCTTTTCAAGGCGTATTTTTAACACCAATATCGTATTCACCTGCTGATATATTTGTTTAGCTTTTCCAGGGCGCTTCATCGTTCCCCTCGTTTTCATTTCCCGTTCTTGATTTTTACATCCTCCGATATATCCTTCCGGTTCTGTTAAGAAGGGTGCTAGCCATTGTATATTAGGATTTTTCTTGAATTATTTCCTACATTTTTTGTGGTTTTCCAATGCTTGTTAAGGGTTCGTTGTTAAGCTGTTATCATTGATTTCAATTAATTCGATTGCTCGCAGTTTTGTATGTATGTTGTTTCAAGTTTTAACATATGTTTGGCCCGTTCATAAATATGCTAACATACAGGATATTAATTGTAACTCATATTTCCTGATACTGAACTCGTGTAGTTATCTCTGGAGTTATTTTATTTTGTTGTAGTTCACTTAACGGGCAGATATGCTTAAGGCACTGACACCACAGGATGCTATTATCATTGTCAACAGGAAGATGTCGAGCTATTAGATTTATGTTAGAAGCGTTACCTCAAAAATTACCGCAGTAGATGCTGATCACAAAAAGCCATGGTTCTGCTGCGTTGCCATTCTAATTGAAGAATCTTTAAAATTTCTCTTAACTTGTTTTATTGGAGACTGCTTGTCCGACTACAGGTCATTTGGTCATGTCAGATCAATATTTCTTGGACAGAACTATACTAGAGATTGATTTGCTGTGTACCTGGTTTCTTCTATATAGAAGTTATATTTGAGTTAGGATGTCATACACCGCTAGGTGATTATACAATTTGTAATCGAACCGGTGGTTCTTTATTTCTCGCAACCGTGAGGTTCGTTAATACTCTTTAAAATAATTGCGTGTTTCATTGACAACGACTAATCATCGAGGGACCAAATAGCCCTGTCTACTAGGGGAAACGACCACCTTAGGGGAAAACACACATTTCATCCCTTCTAATAGGGGACTACGAAAAAACAGCATTCCGCTGAAAGTTCCAGGCGTACATGGCGATGTCAGTAAATGGGCAATTGTAGCCTGCGAAAATGATGGCCTCGCCTGCGGGATTGATCTACGGGATTAATGGAGCAGCTAATATTAGCTGGAACTTGTTCTCAAATTAGTCAAATTGCACCGGATACATTAGCGATAGTTGATCTGATCGTAAAAGTGCAACGACAGCTAGAGCCAATACGAAACGGACTTTATTGCTTAATGTTGCCGTTTAATGGCCCTCCAATATATTGCAGGTCGAGGGGTGCAGTGGACGTGGGAAACATAGGAAAGTCAGTATTTAACCAGACATTCTTTTGTTTTCGACCACAGATGAACTTTCCCCTGCTTCATCTTATATGATATTCATGCAGACGCACAGTTGAAAAACGTGAGAGTTACGCAGTTGTATTAACATGGCGCTTATAGTTTTCAGCCGGCGATACTGCTTATATCATTTTTAAGCTCCTACTTTATAATTCGAGTACAAACAAAGGCGATTTAATTCCGTTCTGAATAATAAATGCGGCGAAGCAAACTTGATTCGAAAATTCCGACAAAAATAAGGCCGTTGAACCCAATTTTGATACTTTTTCCTCAAAGTAGTGTGCCTAGTAAATATTTCAAATTGTTTACTTCCGCTCTATCAGGAATTCACATCGATTGGCCGTTTACAAATATTAAATTGTTTGCTTAAGCCTGCAAGTTAAATGCCTGAAATTTCTCTGCGTAAGCCGTAATATCATTTAGTTCCAAATGAAAAACCTTAAATGCCATTCCCATTGTAATGTTTTAGCAGAGTAATCCTAGTGGCCTAAAAATATCTTCGCCGCTTTTGAATGCTCCTGCTTTCAGGGAAACTGAAATGTATTCTGCATTGATAGGCATTCGCCCTTTATTTTCTCACAGCTGTTTTGGCGCAGATATAAATTATTTGTACAAGTAGTGGCTTAGACTTAGACTACAGCAATATTAGAATAAAAATTGAAACTAGCAACTAATTCGCGCTGAAAACTAATTTTAGCTCCATTTTGGACACGCGACTCGAACGGTTAGTTTCAGTTTGCTAAATCAACTAACATCTCTGCAAACTTACACAAATAGAAATCCAACAGAGGGTAACCTGGGGAATCAAGAATGTCAACTTGCAGCTGCTCCCGTACAAACGTTTGATGTAGAAACGTTCCGATAATTCAAGCGTAATGTGAAAGTGCTCCGTTCTGTTAGAACATTGATTTTTGAAACTCTTGAGCCATCTCCACTTCATGGGCTTTGAACACAGCATCGTCTACAGAAGCGAACAGAATTAATTACGGCAGGCATGTGGGAGTTCATGCAACGCTCTACCAAATATTACGCCTCGCGGCTACGAGACTTTCTTTTGTTTACGTTTGCTTTTACGGATTACGATTACTTTTGGAGCTAACTGAAGAGAAGGGGGGTTTTGAGTCACATCGTATCAATGTTTTGATGGTACATTCTTGCTTTTTATATAACTTGCACTTCTTCTGTTCCTCAGTCGCGGGAATAAATCCGCCAGAGATTAAAATAATTTAGGTAATTACAGATGTTGAAATAAATATAAATTTTTAATATAACAGTTATAGTGAAACTGTAGTGAAACTAATTGTAAAAATGGAAAAATGAGAATGACGTGACGCAGTGTCAACAGTTTCCACTTATCACTGAAAAATTGTACAGATCTGATTATTGAAGCTTAACTACTACTACTTCTTCTTCTTTTCCTCTTATTACAGGCCAGTGGCCTCTTTGCCCTTAGTCCGAGTAGGTGGCTAGCCTTGCCCGTCGAAAGTGAAGAATAGTTCCCTTGTTAGGGGTTGCCGACTACCACAGGTGTTAGCGTGATAGCCGGGGAGCGTACGATTTTTAAACTTAAGAGTCACCAGGAATCGAACCCCGACCGGCCGCCTAAGAGGCCAGCATCTGGTTGCTGGGTCATCCGCTCACGTAACTACTACTGTTGTAAGAATTCCATTGATTATACCAACGCTACTAAGTGACAGATGTATTATTGATATAAACAAATCGCATGTAATACTAAACGACATAACTGGTCATAGAGTTTGCTATGGGGAGAGGACTACAAATACCAACAACATGTTTCCAACATAATGAAATATACAAGGCAACATGGGTAGCACCGGTTGGGAAAACGTTCAACCAAAGCAAAGTCAGTATTCAAATTGAACTAAAAAGACAATAAAAACATAGAAGACATGTGAACAGAGTTTACAAAATATATAGAAGAGGGGATGCGACTACTGAAATGCAAAGAACACCCAGCAAAGACCAACATAGTTTGATAAGGAATGTAAAGAAACCATACTGAAAAATCTGTAAAAGGCTTTGCCCAGAACTTCCCTGGTCGACATTGCTACACTAAATAATTTTAAAAATCAAATTAAGTTAGGAGTAAAAATATCTTCACGTGGTCGAATTCGAACAGCAGGCGGACCGCGTGTGCAGCGCCAACGTTTTGTGGGATATTGTAAGGGACTGGCCAATTTCTACCTGCGCCACGGAGCATCGACCTTTCGCATTTCTGCGTCGCTGCTATATGTAGTAACGCGCTAATGTGTGACTCCTTTTTGTATCGTAAAACATTTATTTTGTATCTATTGGCTCCCATTTTTGGTAAGAATAAAGCCTGCACTATGTATAAATTATTACTAGTATCTATTACTAAGTTAAATAAAAAATAAACAAAATTTTATTTTTTAAGGTGCTCACCCTGTATATATTTGTATGAAATTTTCACGGTTTCATGCCAAGTATATATATATAAGGTGTATGTGAAATATCATCTTCCTCCGACAAATAGTTTTTGAGTTATGCCGCCAACAGACAGACAGACAGACTGACGGAATTGATAAAACCCGTTTTTCGTCATCTAGGAACCCTGAAATGTGAAGATCTGGAGAAATCTCGAAAGCTGATTTGTTCGCGACTACAATATTTCCTTCGTCTTTTAGACGAGGAAAGTAAAAAACCAGAATCCAAATGATCAAGATGAACTCCATCGACAATAGGGAATACTATGAAACATGCACAAACTAGGCGAAGAATCTATGCAGTAAGATAAAACAAATGGAAAATTTGGCGAGAAAGTATATGGCGAAACAGAGAGACAAGAGTTTTACCAAGAATTAAAAAATCTTAGACAGGGACACAAAAAGAAACGTTATTTTGTAGAGAAGACTGGACAACTCATAGAAGAAATAAGTGAAAGTTTAAATAGATGGGCCGCGTATTTTAGAGATGTGAAGCGCCAATATGGTTAAAGATAAACAGTAAAGCCCCAAGGGGAAAACGGAATGTTAAAATTGGTAGTTGGAAAGCTGGAGATGAATCTGCAGAGGATTATAGAAGAGGTATTGGAAAACGAAAGAAAAAAGGGGGTTTTAGTAGTTGTGCAAATTATAGGGGCACTTTTAGATATGATGTATAAAAGGTATAAGTAACATTCAAAAATAGGTTACATGTAACAAAGTCAGGGATAGGAAAGTACCAGTGTGAGTGCAAAAAAAAAATCGGTCAGTGATTGATTAAGTTTTCATATAAAAGTAGATCGTGAATAAAAGCATAAATCAGAGCATGCCAGTGTATATGATATTTTTACCTACGATGATATAAAACGGGAAATGTTCTATCGTACACTGAAAGGACTAGGAATGAAGAACAAGCTTATGCACTAGACAAAACTGAGTTCAAGGTAAGAGTGATCGGACATGTATCAGAAAAGATTCTGGTAAGGGACAAGGGGACAAGGGGATCCATTATCCACCAATATTGTTTTAGAGACAGCAGTAAGAGCGAGTGGGATAAAACAAAACGGGCAATATACGGATAAAAGGTGCAAATTATGACCTATGGTGACATAATAATGTTAGCAAGAACAAAAAATAATTTGGTAGAAACAATCGAAAAGATTGAAAAAGGACTAAAAGTAAAGGACTAAAAAGAAACGACAACAAGACTAAATATATATCTGATAGCAGGAGGTCAAGATACAAGTCAAGAAAGGAAGCGTAAATTTATCACGGAATACAGGGTGAAAACAATTTTGGCAGAGTGGAAACAAGTCAATTATATCGGAATTACGGTAACAAGTAGAAGTGAAGAGAAAAAAGAAAATAGCTAAAGGCACCAAATACCCCACGATACACAAAGATAAGAACTTAATATACAGTTATGCCGGTAGTTATATACGGAGATGAACTGTGGAAGTTATATCAAAGAGAAAATAAAGCATTGGAAATATGGTAAAGATCTTTACTGAGGAATATATTGGATGGAAGAAAGTAGAACAGCAGTGGATGAGAAGGGTGAACGAAGAATTAAGAGAATTGGCGGAAGTAGAGAATGCGTTTGTTGGGACATATAGCAAGAATGGCAGAGAATAGACCTACAAAACCAGTATTAACAGGAGGCATCACAGGGACTGTAATTAAAATAAATAGTATCATCTACATTTTTATAGTGCTCATGAAACTGGGCTGAAGCTTAACTATGGTGGTACTCTTTCTTGCGAACACCTTTCGATACGATATTAATAATAATAATAATAATAGTCTTTATTTCCTAAACTTAAAAAACATAATTCTTAATAGTAACATTTAGATGATGTGTGGTGACAGCAGTATAGATGCAAAAGTATTGAGTCAACTTCTTTTCTCTAAAGGTAAATAAACTTAAAACAAGGACTCTCCAGAAATGTAAATTCAATCTGCGCAATTAAATTTCAATTAAAGTTTTTGTGGGAATGTTTAGCATAATTAAATTTTCTGAAGGTATTCTTCTTAGAGTAATTTTCTTTAATTTAAAGAAGATGCTTTAATGACAATTTTTCAATGGATTTTTCAAATGTAAGTTTTCAAGCGGAATTTTTGCTTTTGAAGAATAGAGGATTAAGCTTAAAAATATAGAAGCAAAAGACTGAAGATGGTCAAATACCCCTTGAGGTTGAAACAGTTGAGGATGGTTTCTTTTCCTTCATTCTTATGACAGGCGTGTTGAACTATACATAAATGAATAGGTGGATAAATGAAGTCAATTAATATTTTTACAAGAGTTAATGAAATGACGAAAATTCAATAATTTTATATTGAAAAAATAACAGTTATGAAATAGTAATGCCTTAAACAGGAAGTGCATGTACAGCAGCAATAAGTCATACATGAAACTATATTTTGTTGAAACCTTTCAGAGAACTTACATCTTTTGAAACATTTGCTTCTGTTACTATTCCTTCTACCTACACTCCATAACCCGGCGATGTCCATCTATATACGTTTTGTGGCCATTTTTCTTCATCTATTTGCAGAACGTGAAGAAAACGGTGTAAACCTCTATGTTTAATTCTGTCTTTTCGCTTTCATTCTTGTTGGAATATCGTCATTTCTATTGTGCTGCAGCTATGACACTCCTGCACTTCTCCTCAGGTAGTTCATCTCTGGAGCTTCCAGCTTTTTTTAATTTTTGCCGTTAGTGCCTAAACTTCACTACCATAACACATCATACATTATTTCCAATATTGCATTCAAGCATCCGATTATTTTTCGGCCTTGTTAAATTCTCTAAATCACTTTTGTTCCACCAAACCGATATTTTGTAAAAAGTTCTTATATATTGATGATATGTATGCCGTGTTCCATTGCGAGGGGGTAGTATAGTGTTTTATGCAATTATCATTCATTTTTGTCAATATTTCTGTTAACGCATTTCCTCCATATTTTACCAACTCTGCTGTTAATTTTTCATTGACTTTACCTCCTATCCCACTTTTTTTGTGAAATTTCTATACCCAATAACTGTGATGATACTATCACAGTTAATCCTCTGTCGATGAAAATGGTTCTTAGATTCTATAAATAATGTTTCATAGCGTTTCACCTATGCATCTATGTGATTATTATTTTTCAAATTTTTTACACAACTTCACACTTCTGATGGTGAGCCACCTATCAAAGAATGTATGTCTTTACATTTTCTTTCTCAAGACTTACTGCATAATTCTCTACTGATCCGTTTAACTAAGTCCTTTTCCTTGATCCATCACAACTGATTTACTTGTACTGCTATTATCCGTAGTGCGTCATAGGCTGCTTATTGAATTAATAGTACTAACACCTTCTATGCTTTCCAATTCTTCTTTATTAATTAAAAATTGTCCCATTCTTTATTTGTATGCATTTGATATATTCTCCTGGTGCAACAAATACAATTTACAGTGAGATATATCTTCCTGTAGTTGTTTCTTGTTTTCTTTCAATAGTATTGCTCGGATACGAAATCCCCTTTTTACTTTTATATGGTATGTAATTAATGTAGGTCTCTGCTTTATAACTACATAGTCCAAAGCCAATTTCTGATTAGGAGTAGATATTTTCCAAGTGAATTCATGATTTGATTTATGTGGGAAAAAAGTGCTACCAATTTGTAAAAGCCGAAGTTCTGGTCCAACCTCAATGCCCAACCTGGAGGACCCGATAATTTTTAATCAAGGTCTTCCTTTAGCCTTTGGTGATTCAACACTTTGCTGCAAGGCAGCAGAGCCAGTACTTTGGCGAGGGACCCTTACAGGAGAGTAAGAATATATATCGGGAAACAACAAGAGTCAAGGAGGGCTAGCGAGTAGACATAATAGAGGAGGGATCTCTCCCAAGGCATGGTGAAGGAAGGGAACAGGCACCGATGGGGTGCTTGGGGATTGCCAGTTCCCGTATTCACACCCTAAGGGTTAAATCGCCATTAAATACTTGCTTTAATTAGATATGCACAACTTGTACATGTAAGAAATAGCAATGTGTCTTGTGAACTATTTCATAGAGTATATAATATGGGAGATTATAAGTTTAGTCTTAGCTTTTTATGCTACTAAGCAAGTATACTTTTTAAAGTAAACTTTTTATAGTTAATTGAAAGTAGTATTATTTGAACTAGGTTTTCGTCAGCAACCAAATAAAACGCTTCTAAAATTTGGTGTAATTAAATATTCATAAAAGTAATGCTGCTTTTGCACAGAACAAATAAAAATTTCTCTTTTGAACATACATTTAGTTGTAGCCTTTAATGTGCCTCATTTCCACAATAAAACTCCATTATGCATCTGGTCTAAGTAGCAAAAGCTCTGCAAATGCAAATACCATATACATCAAACATTTTAGCAAAGCTCTATATTTCGTTTAATTTCAAAGTTTTAGTGAAACCGAATATGTTCCATGCTCTCCGCTCGAAATTTTTGCTGGGAGCTGGATCCGCGTCCGCTAATTATCTTAGCCAGCTAAATTGCCAACATGTTTTTCCAATTTTTTTGGTTTCTCGCTGAAATTTGGACGTCTACCCTAAAATCTTCAAAACGTAATAGATAGGCACCGCAGCCACCGCAAATTCTATCGTGGAAACGCACTTGGGCCCCATAGATTAATTTACTAATTACGTTCAGTCACGGATTAACGATATTGTATACAATAAGTAGTTAATTGAGGCTGGAGGTTAATTAAGCTGGAAAGACAAAGTACCCCGTGTTTCTCAAATGCCTACCTATTCTATAGGTATGTGCTGATTGCGTGTAAATACGAGCTTGTGTTTCAAATGGATTGAAAAAGCTGGCCTCGGGTGCAATAATTTGGGACGTTCGATAAACCGTGAGAAAACCAATCCTGCGTGTCGGATGTTAATTTCAAGTAGTTGCCTCTTGCCTACGTCGGAATCGAGGTAATTTTGGTTTGTGAATATGTAATTGGGCCATTACTAACGCGAGACGTTTATCGATACTCAAAAAAGAACTCAAAATTATTGAGCAGCGCCTAATAATTTTGTTTTCTAGGGCATAGGCGCCGGCTTTTAATATTCCACGGGGGGTTTGTTTTTTCATGTTTTAATAGCTACCTTAAAAAGCTGCGGGAGGCGACTTTGAAATAAACCAGAAGTTACTTTAGTAATTTTAGAAGTTCCATACTGAAAGTAATTGGGTTTTATGAATTTTACATATGAAAAACAACAATTTAGTATAAAGAGGTCGAGCTGCTTATAGTGAGAAAATATGAATTGTCCATAGGCCATCAAAAATAATATTGTCCTATTACTAGTGACATTTTGAGTGCATTTTTCGCTTTGAAAGCGATTTTATCCAGAAAAATTGCCCGTATTCTGGTGCAAATTTGGTGTTACTGTTAAAGTGAATTACTGCACCCATTTGATTAAATCAGGATTTGATAGTATTTAGAAGTAAACACGGCCGCCCAAATCGCAAGTCTTTCATTCCTTCCTTTTTCCTCCAGGTAACCTCAACATTCGTCAATTTATCTTAGAATGTTAAAGAAACCGGCCGATGCCGTATAACATCTATTAGACTAGAGCTGAGAAAACCACACCTCTAGGTAGCACGAGTCCATTCTGGCGGATTGCGATTCCTACTGCCTCTCGATGCAAATTATCGACGATTGAAGCTCAGGGTTTCTTTTTATTCCACATGAGTGCCCGGGGCGCAGTTACCACCCTTGAGTTTCCACCTGCGATTGGAACAGCATAATTTGTCAAATCAAGTTCGCAGTGGAGATTATTTATTTTAGACTTTAAATTCATGATAACTTATAACTAGTAAATAGCCATCAGATTTAATTTCCATTTTGAATTTTCAAAATGTAAGTAGCATTTTCTATTTGTCAAAAATAGCAAATGGGTAATATCACTGATACATGCGCCACCCGGAAATTGTGCGAAGAACTTTTTCGTCTTTTCGATGAGGCCTCGTCGACGACTGCGCTGGCGAATTGTCTTAGTTTACAATGCGTCCAAGGGCCGGTATGGGAATCTCGTCAATAGTAAGAGATAAAAATTTGGTTAAATGAGGTAAAAGTTGCGTAATTAAAGGACTAACGAAATGACGCATAGAAATTCTTGGCATGATTTTTCGTTTAAAAAACCGAATTTTTATATTTTTAATTCTATTTTTGTTTTCTGGCGTTAATATTAAAGTTAGGGCAAAACTGACAAAACTTCTTTAGAGCAAATTTTAATGGACTTAACGATTCCGCAATCGCTTTGTTTATCTGACGTTTCGCCTCCGAGCAACCATCATCAACTCCATTTTTTTAATACGGTTCATACTTTCTGATGTCAAATTTTAGAAGCCTCTTTTTTCTGAATTCAGCAATTTACTACCCATTATGGTTTAGTTACGTTTCGAGTCTTTGTTAACCATAATCAAGCAATGTTTGGATATGAACTTGTGCCGTAGAGCACTTCATACATTGTTTCAGCTTTCTAATTTAAAGAAAGAAATAATGAGCCACACTGGATGTTTTTCATCTCTAATAATCACATTGATTTCAAACACAATTAATGTATTTATTCATTATTTTTCTTATTTATAAACAAAAATTAGAATTAGAAATAAGAAATTCAGTGTGGCTCATTTTTACTTCCCTCGTCTGAAAGACAAAGGAAGTATTGTAATCACGAAAAAATCACCTTCCGAGATTTCTTCAGATCTTCACGTTTCAGGGTTCCTAGATGACGAAAAACAAGTTTTCTCAATTCCGTGTGTCTGTCTGTCTGTCTGTCTGTTGGCAGTATAGCTCAAAAACTATTTGTCAGAGGAAGACGATATTTTGCATACATATTATATATCTACCTCGTATGAAACCTGTACAATTTCATACAAATATATACAGGGTGAGCACCTTAAAAAATAAATTTTGTTTATTTTTGGGTTAATTTTGAAATAAAAGGAAGTAATAACTTTCACATAGGTCAGACTTTACATTTGCCAAAAATAAGACTCAACCGATACATGATAATGTCACAAAAGCGTAAAAATGTTTCTACAATAACCTCCTTCTGTTCAAGAGAGGCGCGCGCCGGACTTATCTCAAAGAGCCTCGGTAGCGTAGTTGGAATTTCGCTGTGGTTACATCCGCTGCGGAGATGCAGTTACTATCGGTCTGCAGATGCGGCGGGTTCAAACCCCAGCGGGATACATTTTTTTATTTGAAAATGTATTTAATTTATTAGAAACGTGAAGATATTTTTACTCCTAACTTAGTTTTATTTTAAAAATTATTTAGTGTCACAATGTCGACGAGGGAAGTTCTGGGTAAAGCTTTTTAAACTAGTTAATTGAATAGTATGTCTGCTATAATAATAGCTGGATTACTATTTATTTACTTTTTTATGCAAATTCGTATTGGAATAAACTGAAGCATGAAATAATTCAAAATGGGTTGCAAATTTTCATTCTCTTTAAAATCAATTAGTCGACATCAAAAGTCAATAAATTGTGCCGTCTCAAATAAGCATACAGGTTCTTATTGATCTGAAAGGGAAAGTGACGTCAAAATGCAGTTACGAACACATGGCTACTTACATTTACAAAATACTTCTCCAAATGCTACTTTTCTCTTGATGCCGATTATATCGACGACGATTTGTGCTACCCAAATAAAACTTATTTTTGCACTTTTAACTTAATCATGAATTCTTGAGATCACTTTTCTTTCAAATTAAGTCGGTTAAGTTCACGCAACTAAACGTTATATGAAATTAACTATATTAATGGGCAATGTTTTATTTGATATAAATAAGACTGTATAGAAAGCTTTACAAGTACACCAATAGAATTGATCAGTTAAAATATTTTAGGAACTAAATGAAGTTACTGGTTTACCATATATATTTTCAAGCGACTGTGTCATTTCTTCTAATTAACATTTGCATCTTTATCATCATCATCATATTATTATTATTGCAACTTTATTCGACCAGGTGAAAAATTACTTCGTAATGCAGCAACAGCAATTTTATCAAATCTACTCTTTCCATATACCCCCTAACACAACTCTTTCGGTAAAATATCATTCCTTTGTCGATATCCTCTTGAGATCCTAGTCTCCCCTTCGCATCTCGAACTATAAAAAACAAACACAGAACGTCACTCAACTCTAGTGTGCTCATGTCTTTGGCATAATTGACGATAAATGTTTTTGTTTTATATATTGTGCTGGCTAGGAAATTTATATACTATGAAATACGGGAGCAATGTTCTACAATCCAAGATATGAAAAATATTCGCATAAGGACGTTATAATGTATTCTCTACTTTATGCTTAGCCAATTTAACGGTTTAAGCATATCGCGAACTCTATACACCACAAAATTATGTGCTTATGCCCACTTTGCAATATTTGTAAAGGCTGCAAATCGTTCTCGAGTGAATAAAATAGTGAATCTTATCAGAATTGATCAATTATTACTGGAAATCGCCATCAGTTTCGTTTTAATTGTATATAGCTTCAGTGAATTTTGTTCTAACGTGCTTGATATGTTGATCAAATCAGCGTTTATTGTATTGTCCTCATTATTAACATGTGTATCAGCTGCTGTAGTTATAGTGTCATTGCAACACAAATTTAGTTCGCAGTAACTGGCATTTACGTGTGCATCATTAACGTAAAAGATAAATAAGTGTGGACCTAAAATTGATCCTTGTGGTATCCCTAAATTGTAACGCATATTCAACGATTCTTTCCACTGTATCGAGTCATGTTTAATTTGACAACTCTGTATCGAACTAAGAAAACTAAAGCGTTATTTTGCCTACAGGACAGCAATACTGGGCAGGCCATTCTGGACGTGGTATTCAAACAATTGAACCTCTTGGAGACGGCGTACTTTGGATTGCGGTACTTGGACCCGGACGGGCAGACGGTGGGAAAGCTCGTAAGTATCCTAAGGCGAGTCCTGACGCAGGATGCGTGTTGCAGCACTGGCTGGACCCCGCCAAGAAGCTCGGTCGTCAACTCAAGGGCGCGGACCCTTGCACGCTCTACTTCGGGGTCAAGTTCTACGCGGCCGACCCCTGCAAGCTGCTGGAGGAAATCACACGGTAAGGAAGAAATATGCTAATGCCGCCTGCTGATCTCGTTCTGGCGGCGGCCCCCGTGTGGGAGGCCGAGCCCCGGGGCCCTTCAGACTATTCATTACGTTGGGCCGGATCGGGTGCCGCAGTTTGAAGCATGAAGCCGCAACCAAACTACCAATTACTTGCGTTCCTTGTATGCCGGACTGGCGGCTCCGGGCCCGGATCATCCTCCGAGCTGTCTGCCGTTTGCACGACCCGAACCGCGTTCTCCTAAGAGTGCTGTATCTGCGGTCAACGCGACATTTTTAATCACGCTTTACGTCGAACATCTTCTTGGGAAATGTGTTCCCAGCGGTGGGTTCCCGTAGCTTTCCGAATATGAATGCTAATACGATAGATAACTTTATGACTGCAACTCCGCGAATCATATCACTCACCCTATTTCTGCTGCAGACAGCGAGAAGTTCCCTAACAACGCATCCTCGTTTTATCTAAGCTACCTACGCAGCTTGCTCGTGATGGCTGTTGCCAAACATTCAACAACTCTCCGGAATTAGCCAAAATTAAATTAGGCTTCATCTGAAACGGAGTTCCGTTTTATTATCGCCACAAATTTTCCGTCAAACGCTTAGCACATTATCTCTGCAGGACGATACAGTAATTGCTGAAAATTAGGTTTGTTCCCTCTTTCCGACGAATCGCTTTAATTACACTCACCATTCTGAGGCATTTGTTACAATTCAGAACGCGGAAGACAATGACTGCTTAAAAAGCGAGTCTTGTATTTTAAATTTGTAACGCCATTAGCATTCAAAGTTAATGAGTAAAATGTTTGATTTATCATCCATACTACACATTATGACCGACGTGCTCCTCCCTCTATTCCACTTAACGACTGTCGTTAAGTTTTCTTTTTGTACGATATTAGGCGGCTGATGAATTTCAGCAAAGCACATAATGGAAACGCTTCCAGCGGAATTTACGGGCCCATGTGTATTATTTAATACAGTGGAACCTCTCTATAGTGGGCACTCATGACGCACATAAAGTGTCCACAATAGAGGGTTGTCCACGCTGGAGGAGATTGTGGGACTTTTTACGATAACCACAAGTTTTTTTGAACCGCGTACTTACTCAACTGAATTTATGTGAGTGAATAAGGGTTTTTAAAAAGAAACCATTTTCATCACTTCTTTCCACAGCACGACTAGATCGGAATAAATATAAGGGCTACGGAGCTTAATGTTCTGTCTAAATAAAAGCAGTACAGCAATCTCTGCAAATTATTACCAATCCGTGATTTGTCCAAACTAAAAGAATATATTTATGTTGTGATTTAGAAGTTTAGATTTGTTACACTTCCCAAACAGCAGATACACTACAAAAGTTTTGCTGATTTTTATGTTTCATTTGCAATATGGACATCACATTGGGATTTTTTTAAATTACATTTTGATTACCTGAAGTATCACTGTAGGATCTTATACTGAATATCTTTTTATGCAACAGTTCATTGAATCAATGTAACAGCATATATTGCTATTGTAGATTTTATAAAAGCACAACCATATGTTACCGCAATTGGATTTATTAACACAGATGAGCAAGTATTAAAATTTCGAGGCCTGGGTTAGTTTTTAAATACGAGCTCAAAGTAAAATTTGTAATAATAACTCAAATAAATATGGAGCCGTGTAGCGCAGTTGGAAGACCGTTAGGCTTGCATTAAGCAAGTCCTCGGTTCGAATCCCACGGTGGAGGAAATTTTTCCGCAGCCTTGGCGATCGGTATCAAGTTGGGTGAAACGATTCACAGTTGGGGACCAAATTAACTGCGCTCCACTCGGAACAACAGACCTAAGAGATAGGGTAACAAGGTCAACACATCACCAGCACACACACCTATCACAATGGTTGCACGCAAGCTCAAAAGGCGCGCTCCAATTTTGTAGCCCGAAACTGGGGCAAGTTGAGAACTGCACCACTAGATGCTAGAGTACAAAGCATCAGCCTGTACACCAGTAGGTAAAAGAGGTTAAAGATAATACATGCATACATACTAGGGATGTTCCGATTACTCGTATTCGTATTCGTATTCGCGAGTATTCGCTATATTTTCAATATTTGTATTCGTAATCGTATTCGTCAAAATTAACACGAATATTATACGAGTATTTGACATTAAAATTATAGAAATATAGATACGAATTTTAATAAAAATATAAAACAGGTATTCATACATTAAATAAAACATTTTTTTTAAATATTAACCATTCTATAACATTAAATAAAAAACAAAACTATTTTCCATACTATTTCTAAAATTTGCAGCGCGTATAAAAACGATGTTGATGTTGATTATTCACTCAAGGTCATGTATTCGTATTCGTATTCGCGAATATTCATAAGAGTATTTGTATTCGGTATTCGTATTCGCGAATACGAATTTTTGTATATTCGGAACATCCCTAATACATACATACAACTCAAATAAATACCACTTTTTTACAACTAATCGTGAGGTGACGTTTTATTTGTCATATGTGTCGTATGGTTTTGACGGTCTTTAGGAAAATACGATATATATAAGATGATTGATGTATCAACGACTACATGTTGTATTGGATCTACAGGCCTTGTTACTTCTTTCATCTTTTAATCGATTTTTGAACAATTTTCCTTAAAAATACTGAATGGTTTCTTCCAACATAAACACATACATAACATAACACATAACTTGGGTGCAACCTACTCGAGGATTGGAATCAATTATAGATTATGCTATTCTACGACAACATATAAATGTTAAAGTAAATCTAATGATACAGGGAGGAGCTAACTGTTCATCAGACCAGTTTATGGTTAGAGTTAAAGTATATTTCCATTAAGTTCGGAATTATGTATATACTGATCACGATAACTCAGGTAACATAACATATCAGAAGTTTAATGCAGCTAAATTGTGCGCCGAATACACAATAGTATGTAAAATTAAAAATAAGAGGTAACACTCAAATCGTATACACCAAGTTAAAAGATTATTTATTCAACGTGGCGAAAGAAGCACTACGGGAGAGACATACAGAAAATAAAAACGATAGAGACGATTGATGGAATGAAACTTGTAGAAACTCAGATAGAAAAAGAGGTTTGTAAACAAAAGAACTTAATGTGGCAAAACAAATGCGCAAACATTCAACGATTAATGAGAAGAAGAAGATCAAATGAAGCTTGGAAAATATTAAAAACCGAAAGAACACATAAAAGAAATTCAATACAAAATGATTCCTTGGAGAAAAAAAATGCACAATGGGAGAAGGTTCAGTTTGCATTAAAAAATATGAAAAACAGATCACCAAGTCCTGGACGCCGACTGATAGAACTACTCTGTCCTTACCGTAGTACTAGAACATATACAAAAATAAGTGCCTGCGAAGAAACGAAATACCAATGGAATGGAAAATTGCCTGCATAAGCACAATTGAAACAGAAATTAACAGAACCATAGAATTCCGCAAAAAAACAATAAATGTGGCAATAAAACAATCTACATTAGTCTCGCGCACACAAAAACCTGTCAATAGCTAAACACTCTCACTCCGAATTTTAAAACTAATCAAAGAAAAAAAGTCCACTCTCAGAATGTGGCAACGTTTCGGAGGGGCCCGGACACTTCGCCCACAGACCACTTCGCCCAATTTTTGATATGTACCACATCGCCCAACACGACCACTTCGCCCACATTTTCACGAGGGACACAACGCCCAACAGGACCACTTCGCCCACATCTTAGCGAGGGACAAAACGCCCACATCGACCACTTCGCCCAAAGTTTATATAGGCCCACAACGCCCACAACAGGACCACAACGCCCAAAATCCGTTCGTTAGAACTCGGTTAATGCACACGCACAGTGTTGAATAATAGTGGCAAAGTTCTGTGGCCACAACGCCCAAAGTAGATTCGTGAGAATTAAGCTAGGTTAGGTTAGATTAGGTTAGGTCAGGTTAGGGCGAAGTGGTCCTGTTGGGAGTTGTGTCTCTCGTGAAAAGTTGGGCAATATGGTATAAAAAGACGGGTGGGCGAAGTGGTCGGCAGGCAAAATGTTCAGCCACGTATGTGTGCATTAACCGAGTTCTAACGAACGGATTTTGGGCGTTGTGGTCCTGTTGTGGGCGTTGTGGGCCTATATAAACCTTGGGAGAAGTGGTCGATGTGGGCGTTGTGATCCTCGCGAAGATGTGGGTGAAGTGGTCCTGTTGGGCATTGTGTCCTTCTTGAAAATGTGGGCGAAGTGGTTGTGTTGGGCGATGTGGTACATATCAAAAATTCGGCGAAGTGGACTTTCGATTGGGCGATACGGTACTAAAAGACGAGTGGGCGAAGCAGTCTGTGGGCGAAGTGGTATGGACCCGTTTCGGAAACCCTGCAGACAAACGCCATCTAAATTCGTTGATACGGCAAGTAAGGTATGAACTAGATCAATTCAGAATCAATTCTTACAAGCAGTATCTGGAATCTTTTGAACCTGGAGACGCTAATATGTTGAAAGCCACTAAACGGATCCTAAAACAACCTGCAGTGATCAGTACATTGAAATTTACTGACCAAATAATCTCGGAAGACAAAGATAAATCTGAAATACTCTTACAACATTGCGAAGCAACATTTACTACTGCCTTCAATAACAACGATCCCAACCATATCAGTCATGTTGAAATAGAATCCAAAGACATAAATCCCAAAGGACAAATATCAGTTAATCCTATCTCCCCAACAGAAGTTAAGGAATGTATACAAAAACTAAAAAATAAAAAAGCCCCAGGAATATCTATATGTCTATTAATAGCAACATTCAATTCCTGTTTAAGGTTAGGTTATTTTCATACCGAGTGAAAGAGAGCAGTCCACAATCTCCAAAGTTTTCGAACGAACAATTCAAACCCGTCTAAATCAGTTTCTAGAAGCAAATGATGTTCTGCCTGAATTTCTATTTGGCTTCAGAAGCGCCCACTCTACTAGACATCAAATTCTACGACTCACGGAGATAGTCGAAAGGAGTTACGAAAACAAAATGCGTACGCTAATAGCGTTTGTGGATGTGGCGCAAGCCTTTTATCGTGTATGGATAGATGGCTTGCTATATAAAATGCCTTGTCAACTCCCGCTTACTTAAATATAACCAAATCGTTCTTAAATGATAAACATTTCAGATAAGAGTAAAGGGGTATACTTCCTCAAATAGCAAAATCAACGTGGGAGTTCCCCAAGGATCTGTATTAAGCCAACTACTATTTAATATATTCATGCCTGACGCACCTAACTCAGACATTGCGATGTATTCTGATGATACAGCAATAATCACACAAGACTACGACATTAACCAAGCAGCAAGCAACCTTCAAGAAAGCCCAGACGACCTTAATTTATGGTTTAAAAAATCGTGCATACAAATTAACCCCAGCAAATGTGATGCCAAAATCTTTACCCTGCGGCGCCCACAAGATCCACCTAACATCGTTATTAATAATGTACCCATCCCTTGAAACCCGAAGGAGAGTGCGGTTAAATACTTAGGGATCTTCCTCGATCGAAGACTAACCTGAACTTTTCATATCAACAAGATTTATCCCATCATTAACAAAAAGTCGTCATTGAAAATAAAGTGTGAAACTCTCATTTATACGGCCATCATCCGACCAGTTTTAACATGCGAATGTGGTGTCTGGTGCGCGACATTCAAAACCCATTTACGCAAACTTCAAGTGTTGCAAAACAAAACCATCCAAATAATAACTAGTGCTCAGTGGTATGTTCGGAATTCACAGCTTCCGAGAAACATAAATTCCCTCAGTTGAACAATACATAAAGAAAACAGCTCTAAAATTCGATAGAATCCATCAATGCAGTGGGACAGTTCGCTACAACATTGGCAGTAGACAATTACATACTAGGCTGAAAAGGAAGTTACCCATTGATGTTCTGAAGAGTGATAGCGAATAAAGAACTCAAATCTTCAATCTTCGCAATAATGAAGAATTTATAATAGTGACATAGTCATTAAATATTGTTTAACTATGCCATATAATAGCAAATGTATGCTGATCTGTCACAATCCGTATTAAAAAAAGCATAATATCTAAGAAGAGAGAGAAAAAAATAAATTGTGCCAGCTACAGAGGAGTAAGCGTGACATGTGCTATTGGACGATTGCATAGACGCGTAATCCAAATAAAGATAGGGAATAAGATGCACGAATCTGAAGAACAAAGTGGATATCGGGTAGGGTGACCTTGTACCAACAATATTTTTACTCTTACGCAATTAGCAGCAAAGTTAGTTGCTCACAACAGGAAAGTACATCTAATCTTTACAATATTAAAAAGCCCTGTACAAAAACTATGGAAGGTACTGGAATGAAGCAAAGTAAATAAAATATGTCTAAACACTGCAAAGCAGATGTAGAAAGATAATGTGAGCTAAGTTAATGTTGGAAAGTCACTATCAGAGCATTTCAAATGCACCAAGGGACTTAGACAAGGATGCTCCATGTCATCCAAGTTATTTAAATTATATTTGAATGCAGTTCTTGATGTGTGGGAAAGGAACTGCAATCAAATGGGCATTTCAATTGGAGATAACATTTTGTACATTTTGCAGTTTGCTGATGACCAGTTGATTATCACTGGAAACCAAGGACGGCCTTGAATGAAATTTAATTACCAACAATGGAGTAATAGAAAGTTGCACAGAATATAAGTATGTATTTAGGAATGAATTAGAAATAAAGACAGTACAAATAAAACAGGACGAGGAAGAACCATCATACAACTACTGAATGATACACTATAGGGCAAGGAAATAACCAGATAAACAAAGAAATATTTAAAAGAACCACGAAAAACATATTTAATTACTGATGTGAAGTGTAGGTATTTGATAAGACACCGTAGAGAAGCCTGCAGGTACTCGAAATGGATTTCCTAATAAAAATATGTGGAGTATCGAGACTGGACAATGTGCTTAATGAAATAATAACCAAATAATGAACACACAGCACTATATTTGGACACAATAGCATAAAAAACAGTTACTATAGTAATGAGACTTTCGAAGAATGCAGAACACCAGATGGCCCCAACGATTGTACAAATGGACCCCAAACATGAAAAGAAACAATGACGTCTACGTACAAGATGGAAAACAATGGTAGAAGAGGCAATGAGAATCAAATTTCTTCAAGATTACCACTGGAAAGACAGCAACAATATATAATGGGTTTTTGAAAACGTTGTATGAGCTTATGATTTTTTATCCTTATATACCTCTATCTTTTATTTTATACAGGGTGCTCCAAAATGTTTTTTTAGGCTCTGACAGTGTCAGTTGATAATTGTCGGTTGTGCTTTAGGGGGTTATCACTTCTCGGGAAGTCCAATTCGCAAATTCTCTGTTTTCCGTGAGTTACATGGTGGAAATTGTACTTTTCCTGCATTATTACAAAGATAATAGATTAATAATGTTATTGCAGTGTCAGCTGTAAATTAGGTAGTACATTCCAACCTGCTAAATATTTATAAATGTAAATATTGAGTTTGATAAAACATTTTTAATTTCGAGTTGGGAGAATTCTGGAATTAAGTAAAATATCTTGGAAAAATAATAGACTAAGTCCAGTATGACAATATGTTTTTGATTGATTAAAATCTTTTTAAATTTGGGGTTTCTTTATTTTTGATTGAATTAGTAGTACTCAATTGTCATTCTTCACCCACTTGAACCATTTAAACTAACCCAAGTGATAAACTAAATGAAGAATGATAAAGTCCAAATGCTAGGTGTTAGCCCAGTAAGAATTTAGGGCTAAATTGGAAAAAAATCTATATTCAGTAGCGCCGCAACAGGAAAATAGAAAAGTGGGGTTGGAATCTTATTTCCGAGTCAGCTAAAAAAAGCTTCATCGATTGATAACGCTTTAGATTTAAAGTATGAAATCTAGCGATAGTGCAGTACCATACCGCCACTAAATCATCAGAAGGAACAGAGAAGAACTCAGCTTTAACTCAACAGTTAGCACACACAGGAAAGGAGATATAAACATACTCCTTGGTGACGTAATTACAAAAGTAAATGATGATAACGAAAACCTGGAAGCAATTATGGGAAAACATGGGCTAGATGTCAAAAGTGAAAACGGTGAACTGTTCACTGACTTTTGTGAGGATAACAATATCCATAAGATAATGTGGGTTTTCCTTGTTGGCGTCACTTATAACCAAATTGATTATATTCACATCTCCAGACCGTGCGCTGGTCTCTTTTCCTTGTAAGAAGTTGCCGTGGTGCAGATGCAGCATCTGATCATCATATTTTAATAGGAGTTCTACGGTTTAAAAATATCAAGAGCGAGAACAACTTCTAACGCGGCTGACCCTATGAAACTTGATCTAAGAAACTAAAGCGAGCAAAGGAATTGCAAAATTATCAACAGGGTCTTATGGAAATAGTCAATATAGAAACTTCAGAAAGTAACACCATGACTTATATCCTTCTACCAATTTTGACCTAGGTCTGGAATAATGAGTTCCTAGAAACTTGAAAAGAAGACTCCGTAGTCAAACTACCCAAAAACCGTAACTCCAATTTGTGTAACTACTGGACAGACATGATTTTACTTAATACTATCAACAAGATTCTGGCTCAGAGCCTACTACAACGAATTTCAAATGCAGTAGAATCACGTCTCCGTTCCGAACAAGCAGAATTTCATCCAAACAGATCTTGCGTGGACCACATTAATACGTTAAGCTTAATCATTTAACGTTACTTGGTATTTCAGTAAAAGTGATTAACGTCATAAAAGAGCTACATAAAGATGCCACTCTTCGAATATTACATGTCTGAAAACAAATATATTTACACTTTAAAAATCGAGTGAGAATTGTACTACGACTCTTTAACCTCGCATTGGACTAGGTTATACAGATAGGGCATTACATGAAAGCTTACAGGAATTCTCGAAGATCTGGACTAGAGAGACATCCAAGATAAAATGAAAAGGCTAGTACAGTTTGCCAATCGTGCGGGACTGGAAATTAATATAAACAAAACCAAGTCAATACTTGTCGGGATAACCAAGCATGATTATTTCATAATTAATAATAAGTAAACTGAAGATATAGAAAAATTTGTTATCTACGCAGCCAAGTTATCAGTAAAGGTGGATCTATAGAGGATGTGAAGACCAGGATTGCAAAGGCTAAACAAGTCGTTACATGAGATATGGAAATCGTCAGAAATTGTTAGGCTCACCACGGTAAGAATATTAACCACCAACGTTAATCTAGTCTTACATGAATGCGAAACCTGGAAACAAGCAAAAGGGAGTTAACAACAGCTGCAGGTTTTTGTTAATAATTGTCTCAAAAGAACACTTCGCACAAAATGGTCGACTATATCACAAATGAGGAGCTGCTAGCAAGGACAGAGCAAAAAATATTGAACAGGATATGAAACATAGAAAATGGATCTGGTTTGGGCACATATTACGAAGGGAACAAAATAGTATAGCACGTTTAGCCCTAGAACAAAACCCCAAAATCAAAAACGAAGAGGACGTCCAGTTGCCACTTGGAGAAAAACTGTGCTAAAGGAAATAAGCAACATGGGGAAGTCTTGGAGTGCGATCAAATACCTGACCAGAGATGGACACCGTTGGAAAGACTTCTTCGAAGCCCTATGCTTCATGTAGGAGTTAAAGTACAATAATATTATATACCATGTGTATACGCTGACTGCGGTCCATAGGAAATTCCATGTTAAATTCTTCATGCTAAAATATCGGCTCCTCTATTAATCCTAGAGCCAAAGTCTAAATGTAACAGTTTTAAGCGTTGCTAAGTTAATTATTATTTTACTTTTCAAGTTTACCTACAACCAAACCTTAATAAAGAAAATAGGAGCTGAAAAGGAAATGGAGCATCACCGGTGTGTTGTTTTAGCCGGCGATGTTGAATTTAACATAGGATTTTCTATTGCCTATCCAGCGTATATACATGGTATATGAATTTAGCAAGTGTGCCTATAAATTGACATATGTGGCAATTCTTTTCCGTAACGACATATTTTATAATAAACAGTAGCATGACATCATTGTGTAATTGATAATTATAAAAAGTAAAATTTCACACGTTACAATAACGTAATTATTGATGAAAATGTAGTTAGTACTTTTCATTAAGGGGATGGATAGCCACAAAGAACTAATTTTAAAAAAGAGGGAAAATCCATCATAAAATTATAACAAAAATGAGAGTGGCCTAACGAAAATATTAAATTATAATTTGCACTGTAAGGCTATACGACTGGATGAGTTTCTAATTTTCTATATGGAAGTATATTAAAGCTTTGCATGTTGATAAAAGCTAAGGGCCATATTATTGTAAGGTTTTATAAAATATAATTTCTGTATAATATAGAATACCTGAGGCAGTTTTACGCTCTAAATTTGCGTAATTTTTGGTAGTAAATCCTAAACGATAAAAACTTGTTCGAAAAAATGTGGAAAAGAAATAAATTTTTTACATTGCCTCAAGTTGGACGTTTTGCGCCCTGAACGCTTCAAAATGCTAATTCGTGGGCTTAATTGAATTATTATCTATCCCAGTCGCGACTGATTAATGATTAGCCTAAACTAACCATTTAAGCCAGAAAGAGACATCAGAATGCAATAAAAGTCGGCCCAATCTATAAGCAAATGATTTCCTGGCTAATTTCCACGCTACTACAGACATAAAATTAACATTAACATCCCTTCTAGGCTATTACTTCAATTTATTATGGAAGTGATCAAGCCATGACGTGCATTTTATGGGATTTTTATAATTTTCGGCTGTTGCTTTTTTAATTAACCGTGGGTAAATATAAATTGGTTCAGAGGACTGGCTATATTTGGATGTTTGAAGAAGTTATAAAATTTGCAAAAGACTGGTCGTGCCGGTTCTATAAATTTGAAAAAGCTTTTTCTAAAGCAATCTAAAATGCGACAATATTTATTTTGATTTAAAATTCAGTATTAAGGAAGCTCAGCGTTGCAGTGACGTCAGAATGTAAAAATCATAAATATTTAGTAATTCATATGTTTATAACATCCAATATACATTTTTGATGCCTGCGGCATCATAATTTGCCGTAATATTGTTTCGTATTTTTTGTGTCCCTTAACAAAATATTTATGTAAAATTATTGCTTACCTCTCCATATATGTATAAGCCTAAAATATACTTCCGATTCGCCTACAGTTTTGGACATGAATCTGGGAAATGTTTCGTTTGTAAAAAATATTTTACGAACGTGGTCGCCAGCATTATCTAAATGAGAGCAATTAGGGAAATTATATTTGTAACATTCACAACTATTAACTTAAACTTATCGATATTTAAATTCATGATTTGGTCAAACTATAACAGTAGGAGGGAATTAGAAATATGAATCTTCCCTATAAATTCTATGTATTTTCAAAAAGAAGTTTGAAATACAATTACGGCATGTTTCGACGACAGGTTGTCTTCAGGCAACTAAAATTAATTAAGTAGTAAAACTAACCTTATCTAATTATTTATCTAGTTACAATGAATGTAAGATAAAGACAATTCACTAGGTGAAATTGTAGGTTAAACTTTGAAGAGGTTAACGAATGTGCAAAGCTATTTAGGCCTCCCATGCCTAACACGTTAAAAAACGTCTACTCCTAGCTTTGGTACATGCTAAAGTGTAGAAAAATTTAACAATAATCAAGAGGTTAAGTTACGGAAAAGAATAACATTAAATATTAAAACAAAAAAACTGCATGTTGTGAGGCCGCTATGCCATTTACAAGTTACGAGGTGTCTTCGGTAGGTATCCGACCAATAACAATAACAATAACTGTTTCTGTTATTGTGATAAAACTTGGATATCCATTAGAGGGGATCTTAAAGCGCAGACTTATCAAGCTGCGTTGACTATTCGTCGACCTATAATACACAGCGGTGTAAGATCTTCACATTTTAGAATTATTCTTCACAATGATCCAGCTTGTTGAGCAGCTAATTTACATCAAATTTTGCCATAAACTTGGTCATTCCTATGCAAGCAATGAAGTATTAGTCTACAACTAGACGCTAGACCATAAGACAAAAGCATGGTCTTCTCAGTGGAAAATTACAGAATTCTCTCATCACGAAGGTATTCTTCACCATAAGTACGCCCCATAATACTAAACGGTGAACAAGGAATACCACCTGGGACTTTTTAAGAGATAAAGAGATGCCTGGTTTTCTTTTCCGAGTACAATTTTTGTGCCCTTAAGTATATGTGTTGTGATACCTTTTCTATTTCTTTACTTTCTACTAATATTCTTTGGTCTCCGTTGAACATCACCTTGGTTTTATTTAGGTTCATTTTCAATACCACTTTTTTTGATTCATTATTCAGGTCTTCTAACATATCTTGAAGATCTTGTACTTCTGTTGCGATAATTACTACATTATCGGCGTAACTGAGGTTATTAAGATATTTTCCATATACATTGACTCCTTTTTCAGACCAGTTTAATGTTTTCAAACGTCTTCGAGAGCTAAAGTGAATAACTTGGGTGACAGGCTATTACCCTGTCCGATACTTCTCTCCAGGTGTACTGATTTTGTTTTCTCGTGGAGTTGATAAGATGCAATGAAGAGAAGGAGGATTTTTAGCCAAACACCTCATTACTGAAGTCTGTCAGCCTTCGTATAGCCTTGACTTAGCTCCTTGCGATTTCTGGTTGTCAATATTGAAATCGCCCTTGAAAAAGGGATTTGTGAATATGAAGCGATCTAAGAAAAGATGATGAAGCAGCTGAAGGCTGTTTCACAAGAGAAGTACGATAATTGCTTCGAAATGTGAAAAGATTACTATAGGAAGTCTAGCGTAATATCGGAGAATTACCGGACCAATCTCGTAGATGTTTATCTTTAGTTTTTTGCTTTTCTGCATGTATTTGTTTTGTTGTCTCTCAAAGATATTCATCTTATTATGTGTTCTATTGGTCTTTGATAAACTGACATTCTCCTGACAATAAGTTTTATTAGCACCCAGCTCGATATCAGTGTTGTGACTGGCGGAATGCATTTATTATATATCTGTCTTCATCTGCAAGGGATGTTCGTTTCCAATAAATCTTTATTTTCTTTGTCGATAAAGCTGTGATTGGTTATATACTTTGTTTTAGAAAATTTTATTCTAAATTCGATGTGCCTTGCTGCTATAAGTTTCTAATTACAGCAGTTCTTCACTATTCCCTGTTGTCATCGGCGAACCTTATATGGTTCGATCTTTGCCCTGCTATAGTTAATCTTTTGCTCTCCCACTTTAGTGTTTTCGTCCATTTTGGTCTAACATTTACGATCATAAATATTCGATTTCAGTTCTATATACCTACAATGTTTCCATTTGCCAGTGCTTGGATAGCTGTCCACATTTCTATCATGTTGAAAGGTTTTCGAAGGTCGATAAAATTCATCCATAGAGATATGTTATATTCGTTGGCTTTTGCAGTAAATATCCCTACAGTATGCGAGTATTCTGAAGTATCGAAGACAGCTGTGGATCCTTGTTCCTTTAAATAATAATCGCATGTGATATAAAATCACCTTAGACAAAAATTTTGATTTTCACAGTTTATCTTAATGTAATTGTTGAAAACCAAATTGATGTTTTCGCCAAAAGCCAAAGATTATTAATAACAATTTTTTTTTTAAATGGGAACAAGTATTTAATAATATAACTTTATTCTGAGTTAACGGAGTTAGGTCTTATAATTATCGATAACTCGCAACAGCCTTTATATGTAAGTTTATCTAATGTAAATTTGCTATAACACCTGAATAGAACAAACAACAACCATTGAGGGTTTTCGTATTTTACAACAAATAGGCAGTATTAATAAGGGGTGTAGGTCCTACTCTTTCAACTTTGAACAAAGGTGTGCGACAGGACTCATTTTTAAGCCGCCTTTTTTATTATTTTGTATTTTTGTTATTATTTGAATTTCCCGTAATACACACTGTAGACTCCACTGACCACAACTAGTGTTCCAAAGAAAGTAATGAAGACGTAATAGTTCAAATTACGAATCTCGCTGAAGAAAGTTTTATAGTATTTCGGGTAGCAAACCTTTTCATACAAAGCAAATTCATTTAACGAGCTTGGTGTCGAGATTAATAAAAGTCTTTATTTTATATCTAACAAAATTCAGTGTACATTACTGTAAAGGTGCTTTTCACAACATTGTTCTGTCTCATTTTAACTATTATGTTACCATATATGTCGTCCTTTAGATGATAAAGCATGTAAATGGATACAACAAGTTCAAATTTCGTTGCAGTTAGAAAGGAGAGATCCAATTTCAATTAAAATGAAACGACTTCGATTTGGAGAAAATACAGAATTTCAACGTTGTTTCTGTGTCGTATTTAAAGTCAAAGCTGTGTACCTGTATGGGAAGGAATAAATATGTATTTAAGAATCACATGGGATTTTTGTAAAGTAAGTAATTTGCGCGTCTGTTTTTACTTCATATTTACCCATATCCACAGAGAAAATGTAAAACGTCAATTAATGTGCTTATCCTTGCTAAAATTTTGTGTAGATAAGGGTGTTTCTAAATGTACACGTTAAGTTGAAGGACACTGTGTGCTACAACAAAGTCCATTAGGGTTGTTATTATTATTTTTTAGACATGGACCTAATTGGATTATGCAGTTAGATAACCGAACGATTTTCTAATCACTCCATTTGACGAAAATATACCCTATGTTGAAATGTGGAAATATTGTAGAAATAACAGTCTTCTAATCTGATTGTCAAAATAGAAATATTGTTTTTCCTTTTCTTATTATTAAACTAGCTGGCCCGGCAAACGTTGTTCTGCCCAAAAATAATTTGTCTCTAAAAACCCAGTTTCACTTTCGATATTTTCCAATTTTCCGGCTTTCCCTTTGGATTTTTCCTAATTTTCTTTTTTGCTAAACCACCTCGGGAGTAAGACGAACACAACAAAAGAAAAATCATCCAAATCGGTCAAGTCGTTCTCAAGTTTTTGCATTACTAACACACTAACGCACTAACACACGGCGATTGATTTTTATATACAGTCTGTTCTACAAAAAAGACCCCGCCTTCTAGCAACTTTATTATTTATTTTAGACCCAATAAACCTTATATCAAATCAAATGTCACATAAAAACCTACATTTTAACACTAACAAAAAAAATTTATCTTCAATTGTTTCAGAGTGGTGACGTCACATGCAATTTTTTTAAATGACACTGTATATATTTTTTTACATTCTATGGTAGAGTTTTTTTTTCTCTTTTCAACAATATAAATACTTATGCACTTGCATAAGAAAACTTTTTCACAGTGGGAGGCCATGATACAAAACTATAAACAAAAGCGTAACTCAGAAAAACAAAACAAATAGTATACAAACGGTTTAACTGTCAGATTTCAGAATAATCTAAAGTGTTTATTGTTTTGTTTTTCTGAGTTACACTTTTGTTTATAGTTTTGTATCGTGGCCTCCCACCGATAAAAAAGTTTTTTAATTTCTCTCTCTTTAAAAGTTTTTGAAGAGTAACCTGACTATACCTCGCTTCTGTTATATGTTTCTATTTTTAACTATTAGCTTCTTATGCCTCTTTTTATTTTATTTTCATACCCTTTAGCTTCTTTTACTGTTCGCTTCGCTATGTTTCTTTTTTATATACATCTATAGTTTGTTCTACCTTTGTACCAGTGTATCACTTCCTGGCCATTTTCCTGCATAAAATCGTAGTAAGAAACGTGAAACTTTGTACATTTTAAAACAAGATTGTATTCTCCAGGAAAAAAGCGGATACCCACCTGACTTATGATGACTTGTTAAAAAAATTTTGAAACGTTTGATGCTAATGTTGTTACCAATCTATTTGGTCGACCGTTTATCGCCACTTCCTGAATTCAAATCGTTTTCGGAAATAAGTAAGTACTGATTCATTAGTCTTCAAAATTTAAGATAAGCAATATTCTGTCCGACCGCATAAGAGCGAGGAGCCCTTTTATCTTACTATCAAAATTGGATCGCTGCAAGTTCGCTTAATCTCATCGCCCGACAAAGATTTAATTTTTCGCTCATTTTTATCTTGAGGTCAAACAAGAGGAATATGTCAGAGCGGTATTTCGATTCTCAAATTAGATAAGCCGGCGCGAGGGTGGCGTTAAATTTGAACGTTCTCGCAGGATTTGGATCGGTGCTAACACCGAGGAATGTAAAACAATTAAAAAGGCCTCCGGCGCATCGCCCTGTATGCACTACGAATTAATCATGTCCGCATTTCTGGCTCAAACCCCAAATTAGCGGCGATCGGCGGGAAGAATGGAGCCGGGTCATGAAGATCTAATCGCTGACCTCTTGTGTTTTAGGTACCAGTTCTTTCTGCAGGTAAAGCAAGACATCCTCCAAGCCAGATTGCCGGTCTCCTTTGAGCTCGCTGCCGAACTGGGTGCATACATCGTGCAATGTAAGTTGTGCCTTTCCAGCTTGTATAGTAATTGTGAAAAATTGTTTTGAAATTTGCAGTCGACGGTCAAAATTAACCTCGCTGTAAATATTGATTCGAAAACTCGCCCTTGGCTAGCTTTAGCATCCCTAAGTTTACATAATCACAGTTAAATAAACTCATTTGGCAAGCACAAGTATGCAAACATAAATCACTGTTATTCGTGCCCCCCTCCCCTACCAAAATTTATACATCCATGAACCTATCTAAAAAATACTACTATCACAAAAAACTCTTAAGAACAAAAAAACTGCATCGCAATTTAGTAACAAAATTAACAGATGCCCTGTACCCTTCTTCCATAAAACTATATGGATACAGGGTTCAATCACAAAGTACCATACATCAACAATATCATCAGGTTTACTCAATTTGATTTGTTTACAAAAATATTTAAAATTGGAACAGAAGTAGATCGTAGTTAGCGGTCAAATTAACATACGCCCTTCACTCTCCATCCTGAAACTAGATGAATTCAGATTTAGATCACACACTGTAATTGAACAAAATTGTACTACAATTATGTAATCACACTAACACACGCCCCTTCGTCTTCTTCCCTGAAATTGGACTCATTCGTGAATTTCACAAAGTGCCATACGAGAAAATATAATCAAATTTGAACAGAACTGCACCGCAATTGCCTTTCTACCCTAAAAGTAGCTCTATAGATGGATATATCACAAAGTTCCGTAAACTACAGTAAAACGATTTAAATTTAAACAGAATTGCACCATAATTTAGTTATAAAATAAATACGCATTGTCCTTCCACAAAAATTAATATGTGCATATCAGAAAATACCATATATAAAAATATAATTAAAACTGGAACTTCATTGTAACATAACCTAGTCATCAAATTAACACGCACGTCTTTTATCGTTATCATCGCGAAATAAGGTCTTAGTGCTCCGGCCTGACATCAGCATAGGTCTAATGATTGAATCTACTCCGTCTCGAGCCTCCACAGAACGCATTGGCCAGTTCTACCTACCTGTGCCGACGTCAGACCGGAGCACTGAGGCCTTATTTCTCGCCTTTTCCCCTTCACCAAAACTAGATCTGTACATAAATATCACAACGTGATATACAAAAGAAACAACCAAACGGTAGCAGAATTGCGCCACAATTTAGTATGGGCACTACTCGATCAGTGTGGATAATGAATCTCATGATTCGAATTCGCACTATTACTCAATAAGTAAATCTATACTTGAACATGTTTAAAAAGTGTCATAAAGAAAAGTTGAAAAACTGTAAGACCAGCGCACAGAATTTTTCGACAAATACTGGAAGGGCGACTGCTTTCCGAAACTATAGTGTAATAAAAAATTATTTTCATCTAGTATGGCTATGGAATAGCTCCTAATTTATGAATGCAACTATGTTTATACGTAAATACCCCTCCTCCACGTCTGAGATGAAATATACACTGCAGATACTCCACTATCTTTGCAAAAATCTTGAATTATTTACAGCTAGGAATGTAACATGTGAGCAAATGAAAACGAAATCTAGCTTGGCTTTGAAAAAATAAAGCCATGTGATCTATTACTTCAGATGTTTTTAATTTAAAAATGACAATTATTATAATAGTCCATATCCAACATAATGTGAATTAATAATCGACATATGTTTCAATTTTCAAAGCCAAGCTTGATTTCATTTTCGTTTGCTCACATGTTATGAATGTTTTGGAGAACAACAATAATGTAAGGCATACTAACCAAATCATATAGTAAACCAAATGTGTAGGCTGTGTCCAGTCACCTATCTTATCTCAGATCAAACCCGTTGTTGGGGTGAAACATCCCTTATCCTGTGTTTAATTTCATAACAGGATTTTTTGGGTGGTTTAGCATTTTTTATATTTTAAAGTATCACAAATTGGAACACAAGCATTTGATCGATATCTCAAAATTATGTTTTTAATCTTTCATATCTCATTAATTAATTACACTCTTACAAATACAGATCTAGTGATTCAAAAATTCAGTCACAGCCAAGGGATCTCAAAAAACAGCTTATAAATTTATTTATGCGAGTGGTTGGGTGGATGCGTTTGCATGGGTTACAGCCCGCGCTTCTCACATATGTATTTGGAGCTTTCAAGATCATTCCATATACAAAATTTTTCTTTGGAATCGAAAAATAACGAAAATAACTCCACTTTTTCTACGGAAAATTGTGTAAATGTTAATTATTTCATCGTTATGCAACATTTTTTCTGCAAGCTATAATTTCGTAAATAATAGCGTCTAAAAGACAAAGGAAGTATTTTAATCATGAAAATAATCACCTCCCCAGATTTTGTCAGGTCTTCGCATTTTAGGGTCCCTAGATGACGCAAAACAGGTTTTCTCAATTGCGTCTGTCTGTTTGTCCATCGGTCTGTTGGCGGTGTACCTCAAAAACTATGTGTTGAGAAGACGATATTTTGCATGCATAGTATGTCTACCTGGCATGAAACCTAGAAAGGTTCAGATAAATATATTCAGGGGGAGCACCTTAAAAATAAAATTTTGTTTATTTTTTATTTGATTGATAAATAGATACAAGTAATCATTTGCACATAGCTTAGGCTTGATCATTGGCGAAAATGAGACCTAACAGATACAGGGTAAACATAACAAATTGGACCGGATAACATGGTGCATTATAAAGCAGCAGAAACTCATCCACTTCGAGCACGTACATAGCTCGGTTATTCTAGCGGCGAAGCGCGGAGTGTGAATCCCAGCGGATTACATTTTTACTTCCCCCTTCTAAAAAACGAAGGAATTTTTTATTTGCAAAAGATAAAAGTAATAACTTGCACATAGCACAGACTTCATTGGCGAAAATGAGATCTAACAGATACAGGGTAAACATCACAAATGGGACAGAATAGTATAGTGCTTTATAACGTAGCGGAAACTCGTCCAACTCGAACATACCCGTGGTTCAGTTGTTCTAGCGGCTCGAAATATTCGCCTCGCGGTGCAAATTTCGAATCCCAGCGGACTACATTATTTTTTATTTGCAAGCTGATCAATTTCGCGCTATGGGAGTTCTGTGTAAACCCCTTTACAGATTTTTAGTAACACATTAATTAAAATTAAAATGTTACTATTTTTCTGATTCTTTTAAAAAACTGCAGACACTAATTTCGATTATTTTTAGCTTTCGACAGTTATTTTACATCTTTTACAACTCTATTTTACATAGCAGAAATGGTGGATTTTAAACAGATTTTCAAATATTACATTTCGTTCAAACCTGTAAGACTATTTTAAAGTTATTGTTTAATAGTGTTTGTTACAGGATTTTTCTTACAATTTTTATCATTTGTATTCGAAAATGAGTGAGTCGAATTGAAATTACTTACTAATCCCTATAAGTCAAACATTGTTACTGCGGCTATTTGTAGGTGCGGGCGATTGCTTAGGTCAGCTTTTCTATACAAGGCTGATATTCACTCACATTTATCTGTTCAGAAAACAATCTGTATGTATTAGTTATACTTTTAATTAACCATCGAATTAAAAATATCACATCTTTTCTGTTTGGTGTTTTTGTATAGGAAAGTGCAGGCGATTTGCTTTTCCATGATTTTTTAATACATTTTTATATATGTAGTTACAAACTAGATTTTACATTACCACCAATTTGATAATAATTTAAGTAACCGAATGGCAGTTATAAATTTAAAAAGTCAAAACATGGATATAACACAGCATTTTTGTTTTATTGCAGATCTTTGCTTTTTAACTATATGTATATGTATTTCAATTGTGGTTCTCCAGTAACCACATTTTTTCTGCTCCGGTTAAAATCCGAGCCTAAAACTACACTTAATCAGCAGTAAAGAACGGAAAAGTATTATATGTATTTTCACTTTTTCCGCATAAAAACAATGTTCTGTTACCATGTTATTTAAAGCAATACAAAGTATTTTTGAGAAACGGCAGTTACAATTTTCATAATAATCTTTTGTTCTTCACCCGATTTCGAGTTTTTAATTCCTCTTATAAACTATGGATTCTTGCTATTTTTATTTTTGGGTACACACGAAATATAAGAATGCTACTCATAGTGATGTGGATCGGGTAAATATCCAGTGGGTAGGGTATTTACCCCTGTCTTGGGTAAATACCTAAAAAGTGGGTATTTATCAAATTTGTAATATTTAAAAAGCTAAGCTAACTTTTACTCACAAAATAACGTTATCTTAATAAATAAACTACATATAAATGCATTGAAATATGTCATGCAAACTAACAATTTAAACGTAACATTGAATAAGCATTCACCCAGGTAAACTAATCGTTTATCCTGAAAAAACATTGACTGTAAATTGCGCTTGACAGAATTTACAAAAGAAAGTGTGATGGCTCTGACTCTAGAGATTGAGATGATTTATATTGTATTTTCCAACTTGTTTTCATTTTTGAAAAATGAACTTAACATTAACTTGAAGAAATAATCCTTATATTTATTAAAATTAATAAGAATACATACTTTATATACACGTTATATACCTACCTATGGGACCATAATTATGTATAACAGCAATGAGATAGTATAACCAAAATCACATAATACTTGAATAAGAAAGAGATAACCGTACAAAAAGTTATTTCAGTAGGCATATTTAGCAGACATATGCCATAATTAAAATGAGCATCAAGTCTACTCAAATATTTGTTTCTATGTTCATCTCTTTCTTCTTCAAGCATTGAATTCTCTTTTTATTCATGCTATCTTATTGCTGTTATGCAGGGTGTTCCTAAATAAGTGTCGCAACGGAACACTGTAGATTTTTCATGAAAAAAGGAACACTTTTTTCCTTTTCCATTTTTCTTTTCGGACTTTCGTTTTCGTGATACAGGGTGTCAAAATTTTTTACAAAAGTTGGTTCATTGCGGTCGACACCGCATACGTCATCGGAAAAAAACTAAGTTACCATTAAAAACAAATTACCTTAGAACTGTCAAGAGTCTCAAATTAATTAATTGTCATGCTGCTGAGTGTTTTTTAAATTTTTTAAAATTGTTAAAAGTGTGGTAAAAATGGAAGGTTTTACTAATAATGAATACACTCACATGATCAAAATTTACGGTGAAACGTTTAGCAAAATGTTTTTTTTTGTTCATAAAAAGCCATTTTTCTCGAAAACGGTTGACTTTAGCAATGAACCAGCTTTTGTAAAAAATTTTGACACACTGTATCTCGGAAAGAAAAATGGAAAACGAAAAAAGTGTTCCTTTTTTCATGATGAATCTACAATGTTCCGTTGCGACACTTAATTAGGAACACCCTGTATACAGGTTGCCTAAAATTGTACTAAAACATGGCAATTCCATGAGTTGGAAAAGTTCAAATACTATTTCCGATAAGAGTAACGGAAATAGAAAATGCAATAATTACTTTGGTAGCTAGGTAACATGTAGGTACAATAGCTACTTGTTGCGTAGCTACCAAAATAATTATTTTATTTTCTATTTCGGGTAATCTTATGGAAAATAGTATTCGAACCTTTTCCAACTCATGGAATTGCCATGTTCCGTACAATTTTGGGCAACCTGTATAGTTATGTCTCCATCGGTATTTTGGAGCACTAAATGTTCTCAGTGCAGCTATTTTATTCTACATTTTTATAAAATTCGAATAGAGCACCTTCACTTACCAATCAATTATACTGGTTTGATTAGCCTAAAAATAAATACCCGGGTAATTTACATCACTAGCTACTCAATACTATCGTGCTATTTTTTTGTAAAATGCGTATTCTGTTTAAAATTCCCAACAATGTACAATTTTAGTAAGAGAAACAATGGAACTTATTAAATGTTAGTAACGGTGGTGTGATATCCTACAGGCTGCAGGTATAAAAATTCATCTTAATGTTTATCAACTATAATTTTAAGTATTTTTATTTTATAATTAATTTTATTTAACATTTATTTTTGGTAAGACTAAGACTAGAGTATAAAGTGTTAATATTCACCCGGTCAGTTGTAATCAAGGCGATTAAATAACGGTTCATTATTACAATATTATGCATTGACAAATATATAGATATATCAAACCCTAAAGGTATTTTATTTACATACTAGTATCTAAACCAGAACTTAATACATATATACATATAACAAACGTGAAATTGTGTAAAAATCCAACGGTTATATGTGCAATAAATCGTAGTGGGTATGATCTATAACCGTAGCTAATCGTTGTTCTGACAGTAATTAAAGGTAAACGTTCTTTATTGGCAAGTAAAACGATTCTTTACTTCCAAAAAGTTGTTAAATGACAGTTACTTTGTCAAAATTCCACAATACAAATAATATACAACTCAGCAGTATTTGTAATTTAATATATTATTTTTGTAGTAGAGAAAGTGCAATAAACCCATCCATCTTCGAACATTTTACTTCAGAAAATAAGAAACATTTGTATAACATGTTGATTTGTTGACTTTATGAATGAAGTAGCCGAGAACGATCTGTTGTATCTCAAAAACTGATGCGGGAAGCATTGTTTAAACATATGCAAAGTATCGGAGTGGGTACTAAACTCCGCGTTTCAGTAACGCTGGAGTTACTGCGGGGGAAGTGATTTTCTCCGGGCAGAAAACATAAATTTACGGTTTTATTGGTAGTTTTGGGTCTGGAGTACTTCAATCTGAAATCATGATTATGGAAGGCAATATCAATATCGATAAGAAGGAATAATATATGTAGGGGATTTCATACTAGAGCGATCTCGAAATATGCCGTAAATAGAGTACAGAAGTAATTGATTAAAAAGCAGAAAACAGCTTCCTGCGGCAAAAAATAACGACAGGATGTTTCCGTTTCAGATAGCGCATGCATATTCAACACGGTTGTCGCGTGAGTTTTAATCAATTCATGAGAACGAATAACTATAATAAAACCTTGATCTTCATTACTTCATAAATAAAAGTGCTCCTACTTGAAAGTGCAGCATTAATAAAAGTAACTCAAAAACCTCCCATTAAAAGTGAGAATGTTTCTGCTGTAAATGTCGAGTTCGGTGTTTCAAATAAAATTATCGTTAGTATTCATGAGAACGCATTTATTTGAAATTATAATGCGTTTCTTATTGCATTACCTTACAGTTAGTCGGACACTAAACAAACGTTTTGACTTTCCACTTCGGCGTCGCTGCCAACACTCGGGGAATTACCGGAAGCTGGAGAGATATCGCAAACTATAACGGCAACTCAAATTAAAACAGGGTGTGGAAGATCAAGTACAAGGCCGAACGGCCGTGACTCGTCGCAAAAAAATTGTTACCTTTATAACTTTTGTTCGCCTCCAACGCCGAGTAACGCCTTCTTGGAAATTGAGCGTTAAAAAATGTACTGGTATATAGAACATGGCAGAATTTTTTAATCGTGGGCACCGGAGATGTGGCCCCAGGCATGGTATAATTTTAGAGCTTCTTTTTGCCCACAAGACGCGATGGAGTCACGCTAAAATTTAAACGAAGGATTCTGTGTTGGGCAATTTGCAGTTAAATGTAGATTTAGTAGCATGAGTACATCAGAATGTAACACTTCTCCCAATAAGGAGGTAGGTACAATTTTATATGTTAGTGACTACACAGGATGGTCCTGATCAGAAATGTGTGGCATTGGATTAAAAATTATATACAAAAATGTGTTCTGTTTCCACAATTAGAGTTAAGTTGGTCGACTACATAGGATGTTCTTTATACACAGCTCTGTCCAGCTTCACCTTTTCGGCTATTTTGGATCGTGAATTTGATTAACGAAATGGTTTCTTAGTAACTATTAAACATAGAGGCGCCTGTTGCCGTACAGCGACAACATCAGATTGAATTAAAACTGCCACACTTTAAAGAAACAAGTTTAATAAAACCACAAAGGTGGTTCAATTGATAATACGTAAATAATACCAAATGTATATCTTGGGAATTTAGCTTCCAATAATCGTTATACATATAAATAACACTAACTCGGTTAGATTCAAGACAAACCCAGAATTTAATTTATTATATATTTATTGTTACAAATAAATCAATGAACAAATGGTATACGGAGATTAAGCAAACACAAAAAAGTTTTTGACTAAAACAATAGTAGCGCTCGGTACCGATTCGGACCAACTTTATAAACCCTGATTGAAATGAGCGTCAGCTGAAGCTAAAAAGCTATTTGAGGAAATCATTCACGTATCAAGTCACAGTCGTCGAAGTTGCCTCCCCGAAAACAAACACATTTATAAATAAGATAATGTTTATCGCATTAAAAAGGGTCTTCGCACAATCATTGGGTGGTTTGCATATATCGGTGAAATGGTCCGTTTACTATTCTTGACAATTAAAAAGTATGTACAGCATACATTCAGGAAAGGTTGAAACTAGTTACAAAAATTATAATGACTTAATGAATTTACAATAAGTAACCTCCAATTAGTTTTCGAACGCAGCAGGAAGCACAAGGGTAGTAACTGCGCTCACGAATACTCAAAAGGTGGAACATAAAAATTCCTGGCCCTTCAATCGTCAACCATCTGCGTCAAAATACTGTAAGACCCGCACTCAAGCTAGAACAGTTTCGTCCTACCAGGTGCTATGGTTTTTCCATAGAAGCTGAAAAAAATCGACCAAATTGCTAAACCAAAAAACTATTAGTAATTGCATAGGCAACCTAATATACACAACGATGAGAAAGTTAACCGAACTTAACATACTGACGCTTTCAATTAAAAAAAATAATTCTATTCTACTTTCTATATGTAAAATATGCAGGGTGTCTGAAAGTCACTGCTTCTACTTAAAGATAGGCCGATTTTAAACAAATGGCGTCACTTCTTGTGAATGGTCTCTCTATACTATATTGTTTCAACTATACCACCACAATCTCAGTATGCCCCAATCGTTCTAGATCACAGGCGCTTAGACTAAAACCTTTAACTACCCGTTTTCCGAAACATGCGTAAATTTGTAGATTTTTATAAAATCAAAGATTTATCACAAAATAATTAAAAACTTACCGTACACGAATTAACTCCACAAATATTCAAAATGATTTGAAATTTGCTTGAACGCTGATGGAGTACGTGTTGACAGTGTTTCCAGTTCAAATTGTAATTGCATAAAAATAAGTCAGTAATGTTGCAGGGAAACATATAAAATACCTTTTCTCGATTCCGGCCGTTTTGTTTTTATTTTTCTTTAATTACCGGTATTAATAGTACAACCGTTTTTATTTCTCTAGCTACATACATATGAGTTTTATATATTGCACAAGATCATGATAAGGTCGTACAAATGACATACGACATGTGCTCAATTCTACTTCATTTAACGTAGCAAATTGCAGCAGAAGCTTTAATCACATTTATGTTCGTAAATATAACAAAATAAAATTTAGTACAACTCATCTTGTTAATTATTGACGTAATACGTGTTAAGTACTTGAGTAAGATATTTCATTTAACACTTCTGAAAGCGACCATTGCAAATAAAAAATGCAGTTTATCATAATCTTCTTTCACTTTTCGGTGTTGAGGCCCATTCATACCGCGCGGGAAGTGCAACGGAGGTAATTAATCGCATGAGACTTACATTACATTCGCACGCATCCAAACACATCACACATTCGACAAAACTTAATCTATTTCAAATCTAACTTAACTAATGCTTTCAAAACCATCTCCTCGCCGAGAAAAATAGCGGCCACGGTCAGATTTGAACCCATGTCCACCTGATTGCTAAGAAGACTGCTTACCGACTCATTATATAACATTAGAAAATATAGGCTCAATATCGTTCAACTGCCGAATTATGCTACGGGTAGCAAAATCAACAAATCTATAAATAATAATAAATAATCCTCTATTTTTTATGCAATATGATTTATCAGTGACTAAGTCTGTATACAGAATAGTCCTCTTAACACTGTAACGAGTTCGATTTCTTCAAGGCAAATTTCAAAGGTAAGTTTTCTACAAAAATAAAGTTTTAGCTAATTACGATAAAAGATTTATTATTGCTTATATACCACTTTGTAAATTTCCTTAATTGTTGCTATAACCACTATGCCGGTTTGGTACGCAACTTCTCCAGCACACCCTGTAGGTGCTGGTAATAGTCGACCTGGAAATGCCTTCTATAAAAACTAGACGTTTTTCTCTATAGGTGCGATGCTGTCACATTCAAAGAATGTAATTAACGATTAATTTATTTAAATTTATTTATTCAATGCATTTATTAAAGAACAAAAAACTAGACACCTCTCCATGTAAACTCAATGTATATTGATTGAAATTCTTAATTAAAATACAATTTAAGCTACATTAGAACTTGTAGTAATTTTAGCAGGTCCTTTGAACATCAGAAAGTAAAAACCTTGGATAGTAATAGGTAGGTATGTTATATATGCGCATACTAGCATTGATTTGTTAATAAGCGAAATTACTTCCCTTCAAGCAGCGCTGGATTACATGATATTTGGACCAGAAGCTTGTTTTCTTGGTGGTTTATTTAAATATTTTATCTTATAAACACACCTTTTCGTTAAACTTCATACAACGCTATTTATTTATTTGTTACGTTTTAACCGAAGTGTCCCAAGAAGACGAATAATCAAAGCAGTTGATGCCACACAATTAATTTAAAGTTAGGGCAAATAAACAAATCTAAACCACGAACTATACTGCGTGTGATTTCTGCACTTCTGCAAGCCCTTCAACTATATAGATATGAAAAAGCAATTCAAGTCAAGTTTTTTACTGCATATTGTTAAACCGTCTTAGATCTAAAATTATATTTTCCGTCATTTAAATTATATATCATAAAAGTTCTGGAGGTGAAGCGATGCCGCAACATAATAACAGCTTTAATTGCTTCTACAAAATATTAAGTTGAAGGAATTGGTCATAATTACTTATACACGTGCTCTGTAACGAATCCCTTTTGAATTCTAGCTTTTACACTGTATGTAGGCTACGATAATTATCCAGAAAATTAAATTACATCTTGAGGAAACATTTGTCAACTTTTATTTACCTGGGTATGAGCTTCGAGTTAAAAAAAATGATAAAATATTAGTACCTATAGCGATTTTTCCCAAATGTTTGGTTGGCGAGGATAAAGTTAAACAAGGACTTCGCCGACGAGACATTCAGAAGTTTTAGTGCCAGCTAAATGCACTAGTGCTTCGCGGAAACTTTTAAGTAAACACTAATGCTTCCAAGTCATGCAGTAGCACCATTTTGGGCCAAAAATAGGTTCAAAACGTATTTCTGCTAGGCCACTAGCTAGCAACAGGCATTTTTACTTAAAGAAATAGGGATGCTGGTGTAGTGAAATAAATAATAAAGCTGCATCACGAACGAAAATGTATACCACCAACGGAGTTCAATGATTCCAAAATATATAGATCTAGGTTTATAATTTCAGTTTGAAAACTTGGGTTTCGTGGTGTCATAAAAATAATCGTTCTCCAACCGTTACAATTTGGAGTGTTCATTATTTATAGTGTTTGTGAACGACCGCCCTAATATCTGACCGCCTTGGGCAGTTCCCACGTTACCCACGTACGGCTTAAATTAGTGGTGGCATTTAAAAACAACAAAAACCAGTGTTTTACCTCCGAATTCGAAAAATGCTGCACGGATTGTCATTTTAAAGAATACAATGACATAAATTCCGTGTAGATTGGAAGATATTGCTTTCACGCCGACGCTGCTCATATTTTGCCGTTAATTTAGATTAGTTCTGTCAAATTCCTTAAAATAAAGGTGCCATCAGACTTTCGTTTGACCTAAAAATCTTTGAATAATTGTTAACCTTTAAAGGCGGCTATGAAAGCAACGATGCTCTATATGATAATTGAATGAAAAGTTTTACGACTGCTTTATGGAGTTTGTCTAACGAAATCTAATATGTTAATTCCAAGCTAATTTACAAAATTATATACAATGTGTCTCCGCTATTTGGAGCATTTCTGGAAAAATACTATATAGAGGTAATTACCAGTCTTTAATGTTTATTTTTTTCCATGAATTCACCAAAGTTTTTATATCTCTCCAAATAGCCTACTTTGCATGGTATAGAGTGAATGAGACATTCTGTGTACAAATAAAAATGTATAAGGAGTATATCTCCTCAAATAGCCTACTTTATATGGTATAGAGTCAGTGAAATGTTCCGTGTACCAACGACATGTGTAACCAGTATAAATCTCTTCAAATAGCCTACTTTACATGGTACAGAATGATTGAACCATTCTGTGTACAAAAAAATTGTATAAGAAGTATAGATCGCTTCGAATAGCCTACTTTACATGGCATAGAGTGAGTGAAACATTCTGTGAACAACAAAAATGTGTAAGGAGTCTAGATCTCCTCAAATAACCTACTTTACATGGTATAGGGTGAGTGAAATGATCGGTGTACAAAAAAAATTGCGCAAGAAGTATAGATCGCTTCAAATAGCCTACTTTACATGACATCGAGTGAGTGAAACATTCTGTGAACAACAAAAATGTGTAAGGAGTCTAGATTTCCCCAAATAGCCTACTTTATATGGCATAGAGTCAGTGAAATGTTCCGTGTACCAAAGACATGTGTAACCAGTATAAATCTCTTCAAATAGCCTACTTTACATGGTACAGAATGATTGAACCATTCTGTGTACAAAAAAATTGTATAAGAAGCATAGATCGCTTCGAATAGCCTACTTTACATGGCATAGAATGAGTGAAACATTCTGTGAACAACAAAAATGTGTAAGGAGTCTAGATCTCCTCAAATAACCTGCTTTACATGGTATAGGGTGAGTGAAATGATCGGTGTACAAAAAAAAATTGCACAAGAAGTATAGATCGCTTCAAATAGCCTACTTTACATGGCATAGAGTGAGTGAAACATTCTGTGAACAACAAAAATGTGTAAGGAGTCTAGATCTCCTCAAATAACCTACTTTACATGGTATAGGGTGAGTGAAATGATCGGTGTACAAAAAAATTGCGCAAGAAGTATAGATCGCTTCAAATAGCCTACTTTACATGACATCGAGTGAGTGAAACATTCTGTGAACAACAAAAATGTGTAAGGAGTCTAGATTTCCCCAAACTTTACGTTATATAGAATGAGTGGGACATTCTGTCTACAAACAAATTGTACAAGGAGTATAGATCTCCTCAAATAGCCCATTTTACATGGTATAGGGTGAGTGAGATGTTCTGTATACAAAAAATGTGGAAGAAGTCTAGATCTCTCCAAATAGCTTACTTTACATGATATAGAGTGAGTGAGACATTCTGTATACAACAAAAATGTGGAAGGAGTCTATATCTCCTCAAATAGCCTACTTTACATAATATAAAGTAAGTGAGACATTCTGTGTAGAAGAAGATGTATAAGAAGTATAAATCTTAAAGTATAAAATCATGCATTTAAAACATATACCATACTATTGCAGGTGAGAAATTTATCGGAATAATGAACTTGTACGCCTTAGCTGCATTTACAGTTGTTGCTTATTAGGAGTAGAATAACTGGAGTTTTGAGTTTATACATTTATTGATTCATTAATGCGGAATCAGCGTCTCTGCAACTCGTTATGAATAACCGACCACGAACTACATAAATACGTGTTAATTGGTTCTAAATTATACTTTATGGCAACAAAAAGTGGACGACTTATATTAAAACGTGTTGGTAAAGTGATTCTACTACAAAAACTATTTCTCCAAAATAATATGTTAATAGAACTACATTAGATGTTCAATTCACACTTTTTTATAAAATTGTGACAGTTGCTGATTATCATCAATTTTTTTGTTCTGAGCGCTCTCTAATTGGTTGTTCTAACCTTTTCGTTGTACACAATACTGTATTTAATATAAATACAACAGCCGCTATTTAAGAAACCATCACTTTTAATTTCACGCGGTTCACAACCAAATCAGCAAAACTGCGAAAGAACTGCAGCAGCAGCGATAACGCGCGGACTAAGTTTTACTCTTATGTGAGTAACTTGTGTTGCGAAGGATTTTTACGGTCATACACAATTTTTTAATATTACACAGGCATGTTTGTGCTAGTACACACAAATCTTAAACTCCAACTAAGCTAAATTCATAATTTTGTACAAAAGACATTGTGGCAAAGTTTTAAAATAAGCGAAGGCTTTGAAATTTCACACGCAAAGAGTGAGACAGCGCGCGATATAATTACAGCATAACGTGTTAGAGTGAGGTAAATAGTGTTTCGCGCTCTGGCGAAGGTAAATAAAACCCACAGTCTGCTAATTCGCCGCTCCTCAGCGGTAACCCCACCACATTCACTTATTCCTGACGTCACACCACGTTTTGCGTCATTTGAAAAATTTTGAATACTGGCTGATTTATTTATATCATTCTTTTGTTTTGGGTCCAAATTAAGTCGTATTTTTTTTGTTTTAACGTGAAATGTATCCAATTTGGCTTTGATTAAACAAGTTTTTCTTTAAAACTGTTAAATATTGCAACTGCCCTATTGTAAACATGTTACCTCCCAAGAAATATCTGGAAACGATCTATTACCAACGCAACGCTCTGCTAGATAATATAGTTGAAAAGGCTATTGTTTAAATATAGTACAACTTTGAATGTTTGCCTCAGGCTAGGATATTTTTCAAATACCTGGAAATTCACCCTTACCTTGCCATTCCATAAAACAACAAAACGGCCTTCTTCAGGGCAGCAAATAAAAAACTCTTTTATCCAAGCCAATATTTCGGAAAGCTTTATTCCTTTATCAAAGCAAAGGCAGTTGAGATTAATACTTAATATTTCTATTTCAAAAGCCCCAATGATTCTATTATTAAAAATCTCTAAAGGGCTTTACTCAGAACTTCCTTCGCAAGCGGAAGTTGGAACGCTAAATATTTTTGCAAAATCAAAGCCAAGTAGGGGTAAAAATATGTTAACATTTTTAATAATACTCAAACAATAAAAGGAAACACTTGATGCCGCAAACTACATCAATTTGCAAATAAAAAAATATTGCCGACAGGATTCGAACTCAATACGATTTCAGCGCCTGCGGAAGGGATTTTAACTGGAACCAAGCAGGCCGCGCGTAGGACGCCCGTTGGTCCTAACCCACCACAAAGCACTGCCTCGTGTCGCCGCAATGCGACTCCTTTACATTCAACAAGCTTATTGTTGTTCATTTTTCTTTCTTTTACAATATTTACTCCGTATTTATTGGGTCCCATGTTTGTCAAGGGTAAAGTCTGAGGTTTGTGCAAATTATTACTTTTATCTATTCCTCAGTTAAAGCAAAAATAAACAAAATTTTATTTTTTAAAGGTGCTCACCCTGTGTATATTTTTCTTAAATTTTCTCGGTTTCATACATGTGTATGCAACATATCGTCCTTCTCCAACAAATAGTTTTTGAGTTACAATACTTCCTTCGTCTTTTAGACGAGGCAAGTGAAAATATACTTTTTTAAAACATTGTAAAATAGTCGTGAAGATATATAATAAATACTATTTATGAAATGCAATTGTTCAGAAACAATCGTCAGTGGGTCTGCGCTATGACCGTAAAAACATGGTAATGAAATAGTCAATAAATTGGTTTAACTAGCATCGATGGTCCCGTTGGATTTCTGAGGCGATATTAATCTTTGCTAATTTCTCTTACTGTGGTAAGGAACTATCATTTATGTTTTAATAGTAATATCTTGGCCGTCGACTTGCAGTGATGCAGTTATTTATATGGCAGTTAATGTTTTAAGTGATCCAGTTTCCTGCCCATCTTGCAATGCTACGTGTTAATTATTGAACTTTCTCGTGTGCTTGAACTTGCTAATAGACATCCAGTTGCGTCGGTGACAAAAACCTATTTGCTTATCCTGCCCGCAATTAATGTTAATAAACACATGTTTTAATATATCATTGCTTTTGCAGCCGAGCTTGGAGACTACGATCCCAGAAGGCACAGCGTTGGCTACGTCTCCGAATTTCGTTTCTTGTCGAACCAAACTGTGGAGCTGGAAACGCGAATATCTGAGCTACATAAATCGCTAGTGTAAGTTTATTATATTAAGTTTGTTAACATTTGTCTCGCGCGAAAATGTAAGGCCACGCTGTATTTGCTTAACTGCTTTATAACATTTCAGCAGCACAAACACAAATAAATTGCTTGTTTTATTGATATAGCGATCCTGGTTCGAGAGCCTCGGCAAAAATTCCCGGGAAATTATGGAATTTCCTTTGCCTCAAACCTCTGCAATTTTTATCGAATTCCTGGGACTACGAAATAACACGCTACATAAACTTTTGTTCAAAAAAGTTTTAAATTATTTGTATTAAAATTGCTTTCGATATGCCACATTGTCAAAATACCAGTTGCAAAACTAACAACTGAAACTGCCCAAGTTTATTTTAAACCTCATACAAAACAATACTCATGAAGAAGACTATCTTTGATCGTATTGTAAAATCTACAAATCTTAACTGATTTTTAAAACACCACAAACTAGACCACCTTTAAATTAACTATAGAAAATAGTTTTACAGTGATGCAAGTTTAAGTAATAATTCATTGGTGCTGTACGGCAAAGAATTATGCATTAGAATGACAGAGAGCCTTGTTTAGTGGAGTTGTGTTTGTAAACATGTATTCATCTTTGTTGAACTGTTTTAGTTAAAGCACTATTTTCTTTTATAAATTATCCTACTGAAAGCACTATACAGATTTGCTGCACGCAGCTAGGGCTACTGTAGAGTCAAGGTGAATTTGTCTGTGCCCATGGCAGTGATCAACACGCTCTCACTTATAGCCGTATATATTGATATTTTATTTTTTATTAGACATTCGATTATAGCTTTTAGAATGAATACATATTAATTTTATAAACAGAATACATTTTTAATATTTCTATTTCAACATTTCAAAATACGACTTCTGCTTCAAGAAAACTTCTAAACTGGTCGTTAAGCAAGTAACTGATCATTTATATTAGGTACATAGATTGAACGAACAGTTCTTATGAGATAATTGTCACACAGTCAAATAAGTACATCTTTTATAATGTTTGAGGCTTTCGCGATTACTGGGATTGTCAATATTAGAATTAAATTTTGGCTTAGACCGCGTCATGTTTGTAGATAAACACCCAGCATTTGTTGGCTTAATGTGCCTAACACCTTGTGAAGTCAAGGAAGGGTTTGTGTAACGGTTATGTTTTTTGGTAGCTTGTGAACTCTTACAAGCCGGGTTATTGTGCCACCATACCAAAGCTGCATATGTTATCGTCTGTATGATGACTCTTGTGAAGAGCCAGTACACCATTTTTGGTGACAGTCCCCATGTTTTTCCAAATATTTTTCTGCAGGTCCAGAACGCTCTGCAGCCGTTGCTTGTAACATGTTCCATATGGTGTTCGAATGTTAACTTGGTGTCTAAAATCACACCCAAATATTTGACCTTCTCCACCATCTGTAATTCTTTCCCGTATAGTATTAAGTTCCTATACTTGATTTTCTTGCTTCTTGTGATTGACAGAAGCAAGGTCTTTTCCGGGTTAACCGATAGTCCCTTAGCTTCACACCATTTTTCTACAATGTTGAGGGCCAACTACATTCTTTCGAATACTACGTCCTCAAATTTTCCTCTAGTTCCCGTAGCAGGTCATCCACCACGAGGTTCCACAGCAGAGGTGACAATACCCCTGCTTGTGGGCACCCTCTGGTCACCGACACTTTCACGATTGTCTTGTGAAGAGAAGTGGTTATTACTTCCAACATCCCATTTAATATTTTGCTTTACAGTCATTTCTGTTCTCATTGTCATTTGCTGTTGTACTGTAGCACATACCATAGTGATCACAATCTACATCAGCATCTCTGTATGATAATACATTCTTCATTGAGGCCGCATGAATTTTTTCTATTAGTATGTGATCAATCTGGTTTACAGTTTTCCCATCTGGACTGGTCCATATGCGTTTATGTATTTCTTTATGGTTTATACCTATAGTTTTATGATAAAGTCTCTTTCCATTGCAAAATTGATTAACATTTTACCATTTTCATTACTTTTTTCATGCTTACTATTTTCTCCAATCACTGGTTTAAGTATATTTGCCTTCTCTGCCCACCTTAGCGTTAAAATCTCTAAGTACGATTTTGATATCATAATTTAGGGTATTTTCGTACACCGCTTCTAGTTTTTCATAGTAGTGCAATTTGTCTTCTTCCTCAGCTTCTTATGATTGGGCGTGTGCATTAATGATGCTAATTTTACTGTATTTTCCTTATAGTCTTAAATAAGTTAATCTTTTGGTTATTCCTTTCTATACTATAATTGAGTTTTTAGAATTCATTTATTATGAAGCCAGTTTCCAATCTGTGTTATTCGCCTCCGAAATATATAAAAATGTGCTTATTCATCTCTCTTAATTAATGACCTTCTATATTTGTTTCTTGTATATTGCTAATAGGTGGATTCAATATCTTTCCGCTTTCTGTGTTAAATGTGTTGATGCTCCTTGGCTGTTTCCTCCGCTTATGATCTAAGTTGCTACATAGATTTAATTTATTAGTTCCGTTTTGCTTTTTATTTGTTTATTGCCTATCCCATGCCAATTTGGAGCAGTTGTTTGGGACTCTCTCTGCTCCATCCTTTGGCCTTTTTGATTTTTGATACGGTTGCAAGATTTTCCTGTAGTTTCAAATCATTTGTTTTTTTCCCTCTTATACAGACAGCATTTTCTAAGTAGAATCTATGGAAACCTGGTTTCGATTTCTTTCCTAACTTAAGTTTTTGCTTTGCCAAATCTATGATCTTATTTTATATAAATCTTTCCTTTTGGGTTAAATCAATCTCCATGTATACTCTTGTCCCAGGCCCCTATTTTTGGTTGTATCATGTTTTTAGCGCTCTCTTTTGTAGTTTGTTTAAGTGCTGCGCCTTTGATAACTAAATTTCGTACCTCTTCTGCTTTCTTATACCTTTTGAGTTTAACTTCAAGCTTCTGAATCTTGTTTGCTTATCTTTCCACTTTACTCTCTAACTTCGACATTATTTGTATTAGATCTTTTTTCATTTTTCCACTGGCTTTCTATTAGCTCTATTCTTCTTTCAGTTTCAGTTGTTAATTTTTTCAAATTTGATGTGCACTTCTTTAGTTGGCTTTGAATCAGATTCTTTGTTTCGTCTATTTTTTCTACTTTCTTCTTCGCGTTGTTTTGGATTCGTCTTTTGACATGTTTTTCTTGGTGAACTTGGATTCCTTTTACATCTTTTAAAGATGAGATCTTATTCGATTGATAACTGGGTGTCTTTGCTGATATTTTCTTTCTACTTCTCTTCTCCTCTTACAATAGTCTTTAATTATTTATACACTATGTATTCGTTCTTTACGTAAATCGCTTTTTTTTTCATTGATATCACAGATTACCCTATATTTTGGTTGTTTTTTCTAACTTGGAAACACTGTTTACTTCGAATGTGGAGAGCTCGAGCTGCTAACCCTACTTTTATTTATTTTACTGAATCTTCGTAATTCTATGCTTATATTTTGAATTTTACTGGTTACTTATGATTAATACTTGCTGTTTTCTATATTCGTTTCACTAGTTTATTGTTTTCTTCAGTTGGTATTCTTTTGGAAAATTTTCAATTAAAGTATCACAAAACACCTTATCCTTACACTGTTGCCAAACTTACTTCAAATTTATCATAATACTACAATTTTTATTTTATTTTATTTATTTTTACTTCCCTCGTCTGAAAGACAAAGGAAGTATTGTAATCACGAAGAAATAAGCTTTTGAGATTTCTTCAGATCTTCACTTTTCAAGGTCCTTAGATGACGAAAAAGAGGTTTTCTTAATTCCGTCTGTCTGTCTGTCTGTTGGCAGTATAGCTCAAAAACTATTTGTTGGAGGAAGACGATATTTTGCTTACATATTAATATATATCTACCTCGCATGAAACCGGTACAATTTCATACAAATATATACAGGGTGAGCACCAATAGAAGGAAGTAATAACTTTCACATAGGTCAGGCTTTACATTTGCCGAAAATAAGACTCAACAGATTGAGGATAATGAAACAAAAGAGTAAAAACATTTCAACAATAGCAGCGTTCTGTTCAAGAAAGGCGCGCGCCAGACTTATTTGAAAGAGGATCCATAGCGTAGTTGACTTTATCGGTGCAGATACGGTCTCTATGTAGTGGTGCGGTTACGATCGCTCTGCAGATGCGGTGGGTTCAAACCCCAGTGGGATACATTTTTTTTATTTGAAAATGTATTTAGTTTATTAGATATTTTTACTTCTAATTTAATTTGATTTTTAAAATTATTTAGTGTCACAATGTCGACAAGGGAAGTTCTGGGTAAAGCCTTTTACAGATTTTTTAATTTTATTTTTCTACAATAGTCCTGGTCTCATTGCCTGGTCCAATATATCTCTCTCTCTTCCCTGTAATTCCCATAGGAACAAAGGGCAACCTGAGGTTGTGTCGTTTTCTGTTGTATACATGGTAGGGTCACTACTCCTACGCATGGTCCAATATATACTTATACTAAATTTATTAGGTACATTAAGCTTGTTTCAGACTTTGTACGTTAACTAATACTATATACAGGGTGAGGCACATAAAGTGTTACAGAGCAATAGCACTCAAACTATTGATCACATCCAAAAATGTTTCAGACAAAAGTTTCAGTGTTCGAGAAGGCCGTCATACTGGACCACCCTATTTTTTTATCGGTGGAGGCGCTGAAGCTACGTCAAGGTCAACTCTAGATTTTTAAATGGAACTATGTATTTTTTTTTTCGATGACATTATTACCGATTTTAAGACAAATGCAGCTACCTGCAACACAAGGTCATTCTAGTTAGCAAAGTATGAAGATAGTAAAAAAATCGAAAAATATCGGAATAAGCACTTTCAAAGGATCCACTAACCTTGGTTTGGTTCTACCTACAGAAGATGCTCGAAGTGATGACCCTCGACTTGTAAGCACTTGTTAATTCGCTGATGAAAAAACCATCTAACTTCAGCTAACATTTGTGGTGTAATTTCGGTACATGCTCGTCGTATTCTGTCTTTCATGTCGTCAGGCGTGGTAGGTGCTACCGCCATTACGCGATCTTTGACAAAACCCCATAAAAAGTAATCTGCTGATGTTAGATCTGGCGATCGAGGTGGCCAAGCTACAGGCCCGCCTCGTCCTATCCACTTTTCGCCAAAAATCTCATTCATCACTTGTCTTAAACACAGAGCATAATGGGGTGGTGCACCGTCGTGTTGACTCGTGTTTGTTGCACTGTTGCATTTTTCGATTTTTCGACTATTTTCATACTTTACGTGACTAGAATGACCTTGTGTTTCAGATCGCTGAATTTGTCTTCAAATCGGTAATAATGTCATCGAAAAAAAAATACATGGTTCCATTTAAAAAAGTGAAGTTGACCTTGACGTAGTTTCAGTACCTCCACCGATAAAAAAAAAAGGTGGTCCAGTATGACGGCCTTCTCGAACACTGAAACTTTTGTCTGAAACATTTTTGGATGTGATCAATAGTTTGAGTGATATTGCTCTGTAACACTTTATGTGCCTCACCCTGTATATAGATATATATATATATATATATATATATATATATATATATATATCAGCACTACAGGCCAGCAGGTCTTTGGCTTAGATTGTCTACTATTTTTTCCATTCTTTCTTGTTCTTCGTTTTCTTCTCCCATTGGTTTATATTAAAATTGATCAAGTCCTCCCTTACATTATCCCACCACGTCTTTTTGGGTCTGCCTTTTCTGTTTTTACGTGCCCTAACCACCTTAACCTATTTTGTTTCACAATCACTCTTATTGGTGCACTTTCATAGCACTCTTCTAGTTCTTTGTTTGTCCTGCGTCTCCACACACCATTTTCGCACACACCTCCAAAAATTCTGCGTAGTACTTTCCTTTCCCAAACTGCTATTTTCCTTTCGCTTTCAAAAGTTGTAGCCCATGCTTCACTTGCAAAGGTTACTGTAGGCCTGATTATAGTTTTGTAAATCTTTAGTTTTGTTTTTCGTGAGATGATTTTGTTGTTGAACTTGGCCCTAAACATCCCTAAACTTTTGGATCCAGCTACCATTCGTTTTTTGACTTAATTTTCGTTGTCCCCCTCACTAGTGAACTCCACTCCCAGATAGGTCACTTTATTCACTAGTTGTAGCTTTATCGAATTATGTTCTTCTTGTTCGATTTTTAAATACTGGTTCTCTGGTTGTTTTTTTTTCGTTCCCTAGTATCATATATAACGATTTATCAGGGTTTATTTCCAACCTGACCTGCTTTGCTTTCTTCTGAAAATCACTAACTATAACTTTTAGTTCTTCTTTCATTCTGCTGGGGAACACAACATCGTCTGCGTAGGCCAGGCACTGGTGTGAATTCTTTAAGATGTTTCGGGATCCGTCAATGTTGGTCTTTCTCACTATACTTTCTAGCACTATATTGAACAGTGTTGTTGATAAAGGATCCCCTTGTCTGAGTCCTACGTTACTTGCAAATTCTTTCGATTCTTGCAGTTGAAAACTTATTTTATTTATTGTTGTTTCTAGAGTCATTTTAACTATCGCTACTAATTCTGCTTGGATCTCAAGGTCTAACATCGCTTGAATTACTTGCTTTCTCTCTATTGAGTCATATGCTTGCTTAAAGTCCACAAACGCTGCTTGTATGGGTATGTTTTTCTTCCTACATTTCTCATGGATCTGACGTAAGATAAATATGTTGTCCACTACTGATTTTCCTTTCTTGAATCCAGTTTGATAATTCCCAATCTTTCCAGCTACTTCTTTTTGTAAACGTTTGTTGGCTATGTTAGCTAGTATTTATACATGACATTAAGCAAGGAAACTGGTCTATAATTTTTTGGTACCGTTCTATCACCTTTTTTAAAAATGAGTTTTATGATTGAGGCTCTCCATTCTTCCGGTAGCACTTTATGTTTCCATATTTGCTGGATTAGCTCAAATAACCTTTTGACCAGTGTTTCGTCTGCATTTTTTATAAACTCGTTTGGGATAGCATCCGTCCCCGGTGTTTTATTATGCTTCATCTTCTTGAGAGCTTCTGTAAATTCCGTCTATGTCGGTAAACTGTTTTCCGGATTTTTCTTTGTTACTTGTACATCTTCTATGTTCTGATTCTGTTTCACCCAGATATTCATTACTTTCCCTTCCTCCGACCATAGCTTCCCTTCTTTATCTTTAAGAGCCATTGCTAGATGTTTGCTTTTCTTTTGCCAAATTCTTATAGAATAATCTCGGATTCTTATTTTTATTATATTGCTCTATCTCTTCCAGTTATTTATTTAGCAGCTCTCTTTTCTTTTCTCTGCACAAATTGTTTGTTCTATTTCTTATTATTCTATACTCCTCTTGTGCTTCTAAGGCTTTTTCTTGTAATACTTTCGTTTTTGCTCTCTTTTTTTGTTTCGCCATTTCCTCACATTCTTCATCAAACCAGTCCTCAGCTTTTTTGTTTCTCTCCTTTTGTAATACTGTTGCACCTTCATATATCGATCTTTTTATCATTTCCCATTGTTCTTGTATGTCTGTCGAAATATTTCGTTCTATCGAGTTTTTTGTCCCTTCCATATACTTTTCTCTGATTTTTTAATTTTTTAATAACTCTAAATCCCAACACTTCTTCTTTGGTACGTGGTGCGTCACTTCTCTTAATGTAGCTTTCACCAGAAAGTGGTCCGACCCTATTTCCGCTCCCTTGCATGTTCTTATCTTTTCTATGGCATTTATATTGGTTTTTGTCACTAATAAATGTTCTATCTGGTTGTGTGTCCTTCCATCTGGGCTTATCCAGATCATTTTCAACTTGAAGCCCTCAGTCTACTGCCGTTCTATCTCCACCACTGCTTCTGTGTCTTTTACGGTCATGCTTGTGAGATTTGGCATTTTGTTTGGTATTTCAAGTTTTAAAGAATTCTGTAATATTTCTTCTGTTAACTGTGCCGAAGGCACAAGATGTACAGCTCCATGTTATTCTATGGCAACTTCTAGTATTGTTTTTAGTATGTGCATGGCATTTACTGTGAATAGTCTCGCATAGTTTTTTCTGGTAATCTATTTTAGGAATATATTTTCATTGATTTGTAAAAAGATTATATATTTTCCAAATTTTGGAATAAACACGAGAAAAAAACTAGAATAATATTAATATAATTAGTTGCAAATGTTTATATTTAGCTTTTGCTTACATTTCTTTCAAAATTGATTTGAATAACTTTTTTTCAGTGGTCAGTTGCCTTCAGTTGCAGAATTGAACTATTTGGACAAGGTGAAATGGTTGGAAATGTACGGTGTTGATCTTCACCCAGTTTTGGTAAGAAAAAATAAATCAAGGTTTTCTATAATATCCAAGGTTTGTTGTAGGGAGAGGATAATGTAGAGTATTTCTTGGGTTTAACTCCTAGTGGAATCATTGTTCTGAGAAACAAAAATACTGTTGGAAATTACTATTGGCCACGAATCTCAAAAATATATTTCAAAGGGCGGTACTTCATGCTCCGTGTTACTGATAAAAATGTAAGTTATATAAGAAGATAATGGTAACATTTCTAATTATTACTTTTAATTCTAGAATGATGAAAGTACTTATGGATTCGAAACACCATCCAAAGCTGCTTGTAAACACCTTTGGAAATGTTGTGTCGAACACCATGCATTTTTCAGATTGGTTCAAGTTTCTCCAACTACACCCGACATTTTTGCACTTGGATCCAGATTTCGATACAGGTACATTTGCACAAGTACATTCTAATCTTTATGGCATAAAATCGTTTCTTGTCAGTGGCAGAACTGAAAAGCAGGCTGTACGGGATGCTCAACTTAGGGCTCGCACTCCTCCATCATTTACAAGGACGCCCTCTAGAAGATACCAGAGGCGAATTGTGGAAGGAGCCAATGACTGTAAGCCAACGATGATTTCTTAAGTTTGTTTTTCTGAAATATTTTTTCTCAGCTTCGCAAGTAGATGAATCTGCAAAAATAGATCACTATCAACAGCAAGAAGTGAAACACATCTCAATACCACAACCAGCTCAATCGTAAGTTATTTATACATCATATACTAATAAAGAAACTAAGATTTTTAATAACACTAACAAAATTATCACATTCCATAACAATTTAGTAATCATATTCATTTCATTGATGATCAAATGGCTATCACCTCTGCCAAAGTTAATATCAAAGTTTTTGAATTCCGTTAGTGTTGCTACTAATTTTTTTAAATGTTTTTGTGTTAAATTAGAACTAACACAATATTATCATCTAGTATGGACGGAAGAAACAAAAACGTAAGCAGTATCAGGTAAAAACTTTTCGAATTTGAATTACCTGCTTAACAGAATTCATTGATTGTAAAATAAATTGTTAGTGTATTATTAACTTTAAAAAAAGAAAAAAGTCATTTTTTTGACGAAGCAAATACCATTTGATCGTAGGCTACAAGGAATTTAGATGTTACTAATGATTAATTATTGCCTACTCACTAACAGTTTTATATTATAAGAATAGTTTGTAACGGGCCAAACCGACAATTATGACAACACGTCAGTTGTAACGGTACAACACGGTATTTACAATAAGCCAAAACAATGCTAAATGACTAGTGCGTAAGCTAACTCACAATCAGGAATGTAACTCATAAGACCGCTGCCCCAGCCTGCTACAAAAGAGTTGGCCGACTAACTTCAGCAAAAAGATAGGGGGGGGGGGGGTCAACACAAGATAACACAAGGGCAACGGCCTAATTAACGGTAATCAGAACTTGCATGATAAGGCGTTACCACAATTTCATACTAGGAAAAATATGCTCAGGTGAACCCACTGAAAAAAAGTGGAAGCATAAATGAATTCACCTTCCAACTATAAGTTTGGCAGTATTCTGGTCAGCGAGCCGGCAACGTCATCGGACCTACCTTTCGAAAATTCACTTGAACAGCTGGCCAAACTCCTCTTACAACTGTAAAATACAATACACAACTCACACGCACAATTACAAAAAAACCATAGTTAAATAGACATGAAATGTATTAGCAAAAGAGTTGAATATATAAATGCTCATAAAAATATGAAAAGGGTTAGTAAACGGTAGTTAGGTAAATTACGTAACGTCTTAATCTATTAAAATATTCGGTAAACTTGACATCAACTATTGAAATTACTGGTAAACGACATGAACATCAAACTATCGAAATACTGAATCAAATAGCAGTAATAAAAGGCGGTATTCAACTAAACAAATTGCAGTCGTGACACATTACAAACGCTACTACATAAAGTCAAACAGAATCATGTAAACTGACGGTAAATGAATTGTAATGACAGGTATAATGGTTTGACAAATGCAAAAAGGCACACAATAAAAGTTAAAATGACGGCAGCGTTACGTCAACTGTCCGATTTTTCACCAAAACACCCTGTATACTTTTAATTCGCACTGTACAAATTGTTAACAATATAACGGTACCATAAGAAGCTTGACTTAACTATACTCGATGTCCTATGCTGTTGCGTCGATTGCTTGCCCAGACACTGCAGAAGACACGTAAAGGCACTGCACCAGCTCAACGAGCTGCAGGCCAAGCGGAACCATGGGGTATTGTCCACCACTCAAGGCGACATCAAAGTACGCACGGTAAATTGGCAGAACGATAAGTGATTGCTTTACGAAACAATGATAAGCAGCTAATGAGTTTTCACAGATAGTCTGTCAAACGACGTAATAGGAGTGCCACTGCACGATATAAAAGATTCAAGGCTTACATTGAACAACAACGACACCCACTCAATCACCGTCTGCAACCCGGTGCAGTAATGTCCCATAAAACATGACACGCACGACGCTGGCCGTACGCACACATACTCAAAGAACAGACCGTTAGGCGATAATTGGCACACATTGAACAAACGCAACACCTCGCGTGGCCATGGCCACGTAGGGCTGAAAAACAGATCTCTACAACCTGTTGCTTCTTGCGACGCCGGATTAATTCTGCCCCAAAAACGCTCTAAAACAGCGCATTGAAAGACGAGTGGCGGGAGCTAAACCTCCGACTTGCTCTCTCAAGCACATGGCATCTATCTACTAACTTCTCGCTAGAAACATGCAGGAATGCACCTCGCAGACAGATCGATATTTCAACAAGGGGTTTTTCTGGCGTGCCAACAAACCGAAACAGAAATATACAAAATGAGTGCATTCAAAACTGTTGTCTGTGAGCGAATAATTCGAAATCCTTAAATACAAGCGGAATAATTTGAAAAACCCAAACGCAAGTGGAGTCGTAATTTAGGAAATAATGCTAATTAGTCGTACGTTCATATAAAACTAAAAATGCCCTTACAAGAAAAGGGTTATTGCTATCTAGCTATATATTTAAAACGCCAGCCGTTTTCGTTGTCACACTGTTTTTATTTTTTTAAGTCATAACTATTAACATGTGTCAATTTGATATCTTATGTTCTGTGTCATTTCATCAATAAATTCATGTTAACTGTCAGACCTTGGTAGTCAAATTTTGAAGTAATTAGCTTAAACTACTGATTTTTTAAGTAGGTGTTACTTGTATCGCATACTTCCAGACAAACAATTGTTGAGAATTGCATCAAATTCTCTTCTTAGAATTTTTAATAAAAATTGGAAATTTTAAATATTTTTCAACAATTGGCAAACTGCTAACTGTTACTGACTTACCCTATAATTGCAAAGAAAGGCATTGGCATGGAAAAAAAATTATTTCTGCAGATGATGTTATTAATTTTTCTAGAGTTACTATTCTTTTGCTCAAAAATGGAAAGTAGTGACAAAAATTAATTCGAAAGTAATGAAGTTTATATCTAAAACATCAAGAATATATCCTAACGTGAAAATTTTAATTATTTAAAATAAAACGGAAGTACTTCAACATCCTACAAAATTTCTAAATTTCCAAATACTTTCACCTAACTTAAAATTGAAAATTGGAGTGCAACGCTGTTGAGAAATGAAAATTTCAATACTGCCGCCACTCAAACTAAGTGACCTGAATGACATTTGAAGGCAGTTGTAATATAGCATATAAATAAACATTAAATTCGTTTGATCGAAGTAAAATGTAACATTTAATTTTATATTTGTTTATTGTCTTGTTACTTACCTAATTAAAACCACTGCATTGGCGAGTGAATTGAAACTGGAACTTATCTCATTATTTACTCCTAAAATATGTATATGTATATTTTACTTTTTTAATATATACTTATTACTATCTTTCTTTACATTTGTATTAATATCTGAATAAATATTTTTACTATTTTCATATTTCACATCTACTGATTTGCTTGTACACAGATTTGAAAGTCCCTATCAAGCTACATGCACTTCGACTGTAAAAACTAAACAGCGATCAGACTCCCCACACAGTACAAGGAGTGCTCCATGGTCTCAACCGCATTCAAGAGGTCTTTATAACAATTCTGTGCCCCCTAGTCCCCGGTCTGTTCGTTCTGCAGGCCCTCGATACCGTTCATCTTCGATCGATAGCCAAAGTTCCAATGAATCACGTTCTTGCAAAAGGTAATACTTGATAGATATATAAATTTTACAGTATTAATCACTTTAACAAACTTACAGGCGGAAGCATCGCAGCAGAATGACCTCCGACAATGAAAGCGAGCTGTCTAAGTGTTCTGGACGGTCTCATCGTAAACACAGACGTCACAGATCGAGAGGGAATAAAAGAGACTCTGGATCGGAACAAGACTCTCATTCACACAGACATAAATCGCTAAGCAGATCCCGGTAATATATATTCTGTAGTTGTTATTAATTATGTATATTAAATACTACAGGAATCAAATTCAAAATTTGTTACAAGTTTGTTTTATATAACCAAAATGTTGGATTGGTTTTCATGAGTCTCCACGAGCAGTAGATAAAAAACATTTGTTTTTCAAGGAAAGTACCTTTTCTGTTTTAAATACGTCAAAAGTATTATGGAGAAAAGTTGTTCAAAATGTAAAATTATGGTTCCATGCAAAATTTAAGAAAAATTATTTTGATACTTATGATAATGAGAGAATAGGAAATATATAAACGCTGCATTGGCAGACACAACATAGAAAATCCCATGCTAATCATGAGGCATTCAAAATTGGTTTCCCTAATTATTTTACATTAAAATTCCATCTAGGTTTTTTAAAGGACACTAGATGATCTATTTGACAAAAGCTGAGCATTTTTTATTATTTCAGTTCAAAAATACTTTCAAAAATGTGATAGCTAAATTTTGAAATTTTAAATCAAAACATCAATCAGCCTTGACCAAAGACTGTTAAAATATGACCGGTGACAGATAAATTTTAGTTGAAAGCAGCAGACTGTAAGACGAATTCGTACATCCAATACAAAAATTTAAAAAAATCGACTCAAGCACTCAACATTGATGTTGGTTTTCATTCAATCGGCCGTCTTCAGCTAGGTTTATCAGTGACTTTTGCCAATTAGATCATCATGTAGTGACCATTATAAAACCTAAATGGAATTTCACTGTAAAGCAATTAAAGAAGCCAATATTTGAATGCCTCGTAATTAGCTTGGGATTTCCTATATTACGTCGGTAAATGCAGCACCCTGTACATAACTGTTCGATCATCTTTCTATTTACTTTTTACAGAGCATCAGACAGTCACTATGAATTGGTTGACTCAGGATCGCAGTGGCGTGAAATCCAAAAAAGACAAGCAGGGGAAGGAAACATCAGCAATATACAACAGGCTAATGTAATCAGCAGTAGACGTTCTGGTTATGTTAACAGCGGACTTGAAACAGAATCAGAATGGTCATATCGCCATAGAAATCGCAGACATCGAAGGCACCGTTCCCGTTCACGATCACCATCTGAAGGGAAAAATTGGTTGTCAGATGAAATTAAAAAACATTTAGAATTTGATCTCATTGATACTGTTGGCATGAGTGAAACGCAACTACGAGAAATACCATACACTGTTGTGCAAACTAATCATGCCAAACAACTGAAAATAAAACAGTGGAATAAAAAGTATGCTAAATAATAAGATTATTATTGTAAATCTATATCATACACATTTTCAGTGATCTTACACAAAGTGATAAAGTATCACGTAGTCCACCTCCACCGTATTCATCACACATCTCAGAAGCTAACAGAGTTCGTGGTATTCATGTATCACATAGCTTAAAAAATGAATCTCCATCGCAGCTCTCACACAACTCCGATTTCTTAACAAAGACTGCCTCTAGTAACTTGTCTAGTTCTAGTAATCATAATTCAAACACCATGTTACCAAGGTTAGTTAATTTCTATGAAGGTACCTACTAAAAGTTTGTTACAACCTTTTATGAATATGCTAGCTTCTCACACCAAATCTGCTTGCTGCATGCTTACATATGTTAAATTAACTTGTTCAACAATTTCAATGACATTTTGGAATATTTGTTCTGCGCAGAACTCTTAACATTTTTATTGAACAAAATGTGTCGGGTTTCTTTCATCGAATCAAAACTACATTCAATTTCCTTTAAAAATTACTTGTAAGCTAGCATGTTCTTCAGAAGACAATTCAGTTATATTTTATTATTTTTATTGCAGGATGCTAGATTCGTTAGGAATATCTGATAATTTTTCAAGTAGCTCACCGCAAAGTAGTAAAAATGGACGAGTAGGTAATTCTGCTCTCTATGGCAACCCTAACACGCTGTTAGGTGGACTAAGCAATGGATTTCATGAAACAATAGATTCACCACGGGTTAGCCATGAGCATACTGACTCTGGCCTAGGTGCAGAACAAGACTGTGCTTACAGTAGTGAGAGGTAAATATTTCGAATAACCGCACAGCCATTGATAACAAGAATAATTTTTTAGATCTAGTGATAGTGCAAAGCATGGCTCTAACAATAACAAGATGACAGGTGGTTCAGACACTAGAGCAGGGTCTATATCTGTGAGTAAAGTTCTCAGTAGTGAATATCAAGCTCTAAACCCCCACCAACTCTATCCTACTCACAACAGTCAACCTGCTTGCAGAGCAGAACCACCTCACAATGTCAACAAATCTAGTGTACATAGACAGGACATGGATTGTAAATATGGGGTCAGTTTTCTTCTTATATCCGAATACTTCTACATACTTATTAATATTAGTATTTGCCACAACTAATAGTACTGATTGTACAGCTTAAAAAAATTATTTTTCAGCTTTCTAAAGCCTCACCTCGCATTTCTTACAATATGTATAATGCCTCAAACATGCAGTTTCACGCTGGTTCCAAAAATAACACTGCATACAAGCAGTCTACTGACTTGCGATGTTCATTTGTCAGAATGGGCTCTAAACTTAGTAATGCTTCCTACTCTGATAACTCTCATTTAACCCATCATAACATTTCCTCTTCGCGGAGCTCTTTGAGATCTATTACCAGCAGTCCCATGGCAAATGACAACGATTCAGGGCCTCTAAGACTGCAGTATAGAATGGGATCTAGTATTCGCTCCAAAAGTAGTACCTTGTCCGGGGGAAATCACGAACTTGATAACTTCATCTACTCATGCCAAAGAGCTGATACAAATCAAAATATAAACCAATTCCCTGTAAGTACATTTAAGTGAAGAATTTAGTGAATCGTATGTAATGACTTTATTGTTTTCTAAAGATGTAGGAACCTATCTAGACAAAAAAATATAATAGACATGAAATTGTCGTCATTTGTTAGACTTCTGGGCTTTTTGTTTTTTTGCTTTGCTTTGTCTTTGTGGCTGCTTCAATCTTTCAACTGTAGCTTTGCTTATTAAAACTGTAGTTTGGCATTAATCATTATTTTGCTAGTAATATTCTAGTATATAATTCTTCTTTACTGGTCCTCTGTGTCACATATTTTTATAAAACAGCAAATTGAAGCAGGCTTACAAAGTCAAAATTAGTAAAACAAAAAACTCTTAGTTATTATAACAATGTGTGAAACATCATATGTGATACAGAGAAGACAGAGTCGCAGTAGTCGTAGTGCTAGAACTTCCCAAAGACCTCCGTTGCCTTCTCTAAATAACCGTTCACGATCAGTCAGCTTGGAGTATGTTTTAACTCCTCTAATAAGGAGCTCAATGCAGTAAGTACTAGTAGCGTTAACAATAACTAATGTACACTTGTAATACTGCGTATTGATTGTAATTGTCAATTAATTACTCAACTCATCTGTTTAGATCCCAACATCAGTAAATGCCAATAATTCAACATCGAATGATGAAAATATTACAAACAGAGAAGCGTCCAATGGACTAAATAATATCTTGTACAATGGAAATCAAAATTCTGCAAAGTCTCGGGAACCTGCAGAGATGAGCACCGAATTATGATTCGTGGTTTAGTGACACAGTTTACGTCATGCAGTCTATATGTGCATTATACATGTATTGTTCACTGCCACGTGTGTGTATTTCAGATTTTTCTAAAAATCAAACTTATAAAGATGTATGTGTCTGTGTATTGACTTTTCATAATGGTATAATGTAGGTAAAACTATTAATATTGTGTTTTTGTATATGTGATGTTTGTGTTGACAGTATTTGACATATTTATATTATGTTGATGACTTTGTAACTGCACTAAATAAAAATTTTACAATAAACAGCGTTTTATTTATATTTACTCGCTCCAAAATGTCTCTTCTAGATGTATACGAGGGTAAGGTGAAAAATTCTATGCCTGACAATGAAAGACTGCGATTTTCAGTTAAAAAATGATTTTATTTTTCTACATAAACTCCCTTGACTTCAACACAATTGGTCCAGCGTTTCTCCAACATCAGTATTCCTTCCCGGAAGTGAGAGTCTGGAAGGCTGTAAAAATATTCATCTACGGCCCTCTTAGCTTCTTCATTGGACGCGAAGTGCTTCATTGAAACAAATTTCTTCAAGTTTGGGAACAGATGGAAGTCCGAGAGTGCCAAATCAGAAGAATAGGGGAGATGGCCAAGCAAATTGTACCCCAAATCCCGCAGTTTTCCCATCGCCAACACACTCTTGTGAACAGGTGCGTTGTCCTGGTGAAAGATGATTTTTTTCTTCTTCAAGCCAGGCCTCTTCTCCCGGATTTTGGCATCCAACTGGTCAAGAAGGTTGGAGTAATATTCGCCTGTAATTGTTCTGCCTTTTGCAAGGTAATCAATTAACAGGATCCCTTTCGCATCCCAAAACACGTTGGCCATGACCTTTCCAGGAGATGCGATCGACTTCGCTTTCTTTGACACTGAACCACCGGCTTCCACCCACTGCTTCATTTCTGGGGTGTAGTGGTGAACCCATATCTCATCCATGGTGACAAATTGCCGCACAAAATCGGTCGGATGCTTATTGAATCGGTCCAAACATTGCTGCGAAACTCATTTACGCATTTGCTTTTGATCGGTATTCAGCAAATGCGGCACCCATCTTGCGCAGAGCTTTCTCATCTCTAATTCTTTGTGCAAGATGTTTCGCACCCTTTCTTCCGATATCCCCACAGCCTCAGCTATCTCACTGACCTTCACTCGCCTATCGTCCAACTCGATATCATGCACTTTTTCGATGGTTTCCGGTGTGGTTGCGGTTTTTGGCCGTCCTTCACGTGGGTCATCTTCGAGGGACATGCGACCATGTTTAAATTCAGCTGCCCACTTTTTAACGGTTGACATGGAAAGAGCAGAGTTTCCGTAAACTTTTGTCAACTTCGGATGAATTCCCTTACGGGTTAATCCATCCACAACGAAGAACTTTATGACCGCACGATATTCAAATTTATCCATTTTAACGAAAAACATGCAAGACGTCTACGGCAAAAATTCGTGTAAACAAACTACTTAAGAGAACAAGTTGAAACTTGTCATACAAACTAATAACATTTGCACTCAGGCAGGAAAAATAAATTTTTGCAGATTGGAACGTCATCTTATGTCAAGGCCGAGAACTATTCACCTTACCCTCGTATGTAGCACCCACATAGTGTTCATGAAATGGACATCCAGTTTATACACTGGAACCAGATCGTGTAATTTTTGGTTTTTTCACGAGTTGGACACTTTTTTGCCCAGTTCATGAAATGAAAACGTATTTTTCCAAATTATAAAATTCTCTAAAATTACACAATCTGGACATGACAATCATCCACTTCATAAACTGCAGCAATGCCTATTTACAGAACAATGGCCCAGATTTTCTCAAAATGTTATGTTGCTTTTGCAATAAAAAGGTGTGTTTTGCATTAATTTTTGCTTTTAATTTATAAAGTGCCTTCAGAAATGATCGAACATTTTTGAATGGTCATGGTTATACAACATATGAATAATATGTTGGTGGCACTGTAATTCTATGTCAAATTCGAGGTTATCAGGTTAGGTTTTGTGCCAGTTTTGGCACAGACTGACTCAAAACCTAACCTGCTAACCTCGAATTTGACATAGACTTACAGTGCCACCAACATATTATTCATACGTTGTATAACCATGACCATTCAAAAACGTTCGATCATTTCTGAAGGCACTGTACCTAGATTAGTGCATTGAAATTTATGCATAGCAGGTCATTTTATCAATGATAATTTATTAATTTTGTATTTATACCTTGAATGGAAATCATGGGATATATAAACAACTGGATACCAATAGGTAACTGTTTATTTACATATATTATTAGTGAATCGCTGTTGATGTTTACCGAAATGTACATAGGCATTGCTACAGTTCACAAATTGCATGATTGTCACATCCACATTGTGTAATTTTAGAGTTCATAAAGTGGAGAAATACATTTTCTTCATGAACTGAACAAAAAAAGTGTTCATATTGTGAAAAAACCTAAAATTACACGATCTAGTTCCAGGTCATGAATTGGATGTCCAGTTCATGAACTGAACCATTATATTAAGTGGGTGCGACTTGTATATGTCACAGTTACACACAAACAGCAAATTCATCCTGTGAGCGAAACAAGCCATACGAGAAGCACAGTGGATGTTATTACACTAGGAAACTGCAATACTTCTTTTTTCCTTGTATGGCTATTCTCAATCAGCCAAAATGTGCTATGAACTGATACTATATGACCACAATGTGATTTTGATGATCTGAAACAACCACGTGTCAATCGTACCTTTAATAATTAATTAAATAGGTACTGAATTTATTAAATTAGCAAAAATAACAAAGTTTGAGAGAAAATAATTTTATTTAAATTTGAAATGAAAATCAATCCACATTTCCATATAAAATTGTATATCGTTTCAAAATTAAAAGGCAAACAATAGTTATTTATGTATTAAGGGCGTAATCAATAGATTATAGCACGAGTGAATGTTTAAAGCACGACGTGAAGCGGAAAGCTTTAAAATTACGTTTTATTTTAATTTGGTTCTCAAAATGGACAAAATTCAAGGACTCAGTATTTTGGCTACGGACTACTGCGTCACTGTTATGCTGGCGCTGTGAACTTTTGGTGTGCTATGGTTACTATGCAGATTGTTGGTGTTGTTCTACTACCTTGTTGGTACTTGTTATACTGCTTAGCAACAAACTTTATAGGCACTAGGGCCATAAAAGCCATTTTACGCCCGCTATTGAGGGCCAATAAAGAAGTTTACTGCAATTGGAGCATTTCAAATTATAAAGTACTTTTCGAGACCGACCATTGCCTATAATGGTTAAAAATTCTTGTTAGAACCCAGAAAAGAGAACTAAAGACATTGGTTAGATTAACAAAATTTGTATCAGCAAAAATGAATTTATTACAGCTATATAGTATTTCTGATATCTCTTTGTTGGTTCTCAGTTGGTACAAAGTAGATATATTTATGCCTGCAACTACAGCAAGTATAATTTAGTGGGCAAGTCATCCTCTATCAATATTCGAAATATTGATTGTGCTATTTTGCCTTTCTTCGACAAGGGAATTTTAGGCTTGACAAGGCTAGGTGATGTGAGGCAGTGGTTTCCAAAGTGGGGTAAGCTAAGTGACAGAATAAAATAAGAAAATCTAGAAAGTGCAGACAGCAAGTCTTTGCAGCTATATGTGGTTGGAATTTTCATGGTTTGTACAGATCCCTAAGGGGGCGTAAGTATATTAAAAAAAAAAACAGGCGATAGCAAAGTTTAAAGAAAGAACGTCAATTGTATGTACAACTGACAATTGAGTGACTTTAGTCCATTTGATAAAACCATCCATACACAAGGCAAACAAACCGTGTGAAATGTTTTGGCACCAATAATAGCTAGGATACTAGTATTAAAAAACTTCTGTTTAAAGAGTAGAACTTTCAATAAAAGGTATAGAAAATAAAACGCATTAAGTGTCTAGGTAGATAGGATGGATGATCTGTAGCTGCTAGAGTATTTTTCAATAACAAATAGTTTTATAAACAGATTAACATGTCACTTATAAAGTTTAATTAGAATTGTGCAGGATATATGTCCATTTTGCTCCATTTCCACCCCTCTAAAAGGGGAAAGAACAGGCTTAGGTATCGGTAACTCGACCGATATGTTAGAAAATCTAGTTGTGAACCTTTTTATCCATGTAAGTCATTAGCCCCAACTTCTTTTCCTTTTAAAGGTAGTTTGATTGTAGTACCTATACCACTTATATCGAGTGTCTATAAAAGATTGTCTGGTCAAGAGGGCTATGAATGATACCGGATTTTGACGGCATTTACATTACCGGCCAACTTATTGCTGGCAATTTTTGCAGCTTTGCTATGTTTAACCTAAAATGTTTAAACAAATTTGTTCTCATTGTCATAATAATTTTGATTAGATTAGTTTCAACTGTAATGGTATCCTTACAGAATGACTAAAATTTGTTTGAAGGTTATGTTGGTTAATCTTATATTCATTAGTATTGGTCATAAAATAATGTTTTACTGCAAAATTGCTCATTACATGTACTTTCAAAACTCTCTTGACCAGACAATCTTTTATAGACACTCTGTACTTCATTCACACAAGCAGGTCAGTAAAATCTGCAACCCACGTTACAAATAGCTGTAACTAACTAAATCACCAATATGACTTGACAGAAAATTTAGATCAGAGGCACATTGCTGTCTTTATGAACGTCTTAAACAATGTGTCATGTCTTTACAATCTTTACATACATTAGGTACCATAATTTTGTTATCAAATTTGACCTCTATATTATACATCGTACCAAACTTTGAATAAAATCATATTAGTAATCAACTTACTGCTGATATTTGTAACTAGGGTTGCAGACTTTACTGACTCGCTTACGTCAATGAAATATAGTATCCTGTAAATCAGGCTTTTTGGTTAACATTTCCGTTTAGAGGTTATGTTTCAGAATTAAATACTCCGTTGCCATTTAAGTACTTAAAGAGCGTTATTATTTTATATAATAAAGGAAAGGGTACTTCTAAACTCCATACACTAGAACTTAATGTTTTTTTGAACGACGGAATTCCTATTTTATTTTTATGTAGCTATAAGTTTTTAACGTTAATTAGTAGATAATTACGGCAACAATGCAGTAATTGAAATATTTGAAAAAGTAAGTTGCTCTACACTAAAAAAGAATTTAATGTAGGTAATGGACATTCATATATCTGCGTAGGTATTTAAATAATAATTATACATTGATGAATTAAATAAAAATCTTTGTATTTTTAGCCAATTTAATTAATTATGTATTCTAACAATGCCGCCGTTTTAATTTCAACAAAGCTTAACATTTCTTTTTAATTCAACTTTTTTAGATTTCTCAGCTGTCATAATAGGGTTGCCAACACTGTCATTTTGACCCGAAGACTTCGGGTTTGGCAATCATTCTTCGGGCTTCGGGTTTCCCATAAAATTCTTCGGGTTAACTAAAGGTTGATGCATATATGAATTGCGAAAAGTTTTACTTCTATGTAAAAGTTCCAGAGCAGAAGTCATTGGCAGAACGTGCTCAAAGAAACAAAAAATATAATTGTATAAAATAATATTTAAAAAAAAATCAGAAAAATGTAGTTTCGTAATAGTTTACGTAACTTCTAAGATGGATTTTTAAAATTGTATTTTATGGACTGTTTAAATTAGTTTTATTCTTTAATTCCTTATTTATATAGGCCGAGAATTATGCTATGTGTAACTGGACAGCTGGATCCCGCACGGATAACGTTTATTTTCATGCTTAAATATAAAAGCTAAGTTGAATTTCTTATGCTTTATTATTAGCTTTAGTATTGTATTTTATTTAACCAAATGTTCACAAATCCAGTCATGTGCTGGACGTGTATTGTGAATTTTGGTTTTCGTGTTTCCAGCCAGAAACACACGCTTTACGCGGGTTGCGGGGATTCGCAACTTATGCAAATTTAACAAAGACGACTCCAAAGACGGCTGTCTCAAGCAGCCTCTTCTGAGAGCTGCATGATTTTTTTAGACTCGAAATTATAGTACGCGAATTGACCCAGGACGATATAACTTAACTTAAAGCGGCCTGAAAGAGCCTGGCAGCCAAAGTTTGCTGCAAACAGTTTTAAAGTGCAGCGATCCAGCGTTTGCGAATTTCTAAAACGCATTTTCCGAGTGTACATGTAAGTACACAAATTGTGTTATATTTAAAAGGTCATCCATTATGAGAAGCGCTAACTCAACTGTTCTTACAACGGTTGCACGTGCTCTGAGGCTCCCAGCATCATGTGCACCAGAAGCGGGTGATGCAATCGAGGCAGCCAGTTCCAAGTAAAATGTTTTTTATGTCAGCGTGTTAAGGTTGCGTTTAACTGCGACTTTTTTCAAAAGCGAAGGAATGTGTTTAATGAGTGAATAATATCTGTGTAGCTTGCACGTGAATTTAAACAGGGCCAGATTTAAATTTTGACATTGCGTTTTTGGCACGATACACTTATACCGGTATGCTGACTTTGTGACTAAAATTCGTTCGTTCGCGCGCATGACGTCACGCACGACATAGAACACGCGGGTGTCAGGCTGGATGCGTTAGTTCTGCAGTGGTAACGTGGTCGTACACAGTTTTAAAATGATTTTGTAATTGTTTTACGTTACATTTAGCCATAATGCCTAGTTGTGCCGTTGCTGTTAGAATAGTCATGCAATCATTATAACTAATGTAGGTATTAATGTATGAAAAATAACCGATATATATACTGTCTGTATCGTCTTATGAATATAGCATTTACCGTTGCTTGTGTTACTTGAGTTCTTATCAAATACTTCCATTTTATTCCATCAGGTTATGGCCCCAGTGTCAAACAAACTCAAAGTTAAGTTGTAGAGAAGTGAAATACGTGTTATCAGAGTTGAGGGTACAGTGTAAAAGGACACTCCGGTAAAATTGTTACAAGTGCAGGTTAACCTCAAAATAACAAACGTTGACGTCACCTGCAGTGGACAGTTCTCATACAGCAGTGGACAGTTCTCATACAGCAGTGGACAGTTCTCATACAGCAGTGGACAGTTCTCATACAGCAGTGGACAGTTCTCATACAGCAGTGGAAAATTCTCATACAGCAGTGGACAATTTTCATACAACGGTGGACAATTCTCACACAACGGTTGTATAAGTAAAAGACACTAAGGTTATACCGCGCAAATTATTTTGAACAATTTCTCATACTTTTGTTTATAACCTCAGTTACTGTGCAAAACAAAATAAAATGGAAGAAATGCAAAGACAGTTAGATTTGTTGCAGGCTCAATTAAATGCAAGGAAACCTATAACAACAACGCTAGCAGTAGGAGGGCTCCCGGAATCCAAACATTTAAATGAATCGAACTATAGCGATTGGAAATTTTGGATGAAGAACTTTCTTATTGATGGAGGGCTCTGGAGCTGCCTGGAATATGCGGAAGGTACCGAGGTAGATAAAGAGCTAGATGCGAGAGCACTGGCCAAAATTAATTTGTCACTTAAACCTATTGCCGCTAAGGAGACAAAAAGGGCGAAGACAGCAAAAGAAGCTTGGAAGTGCCTACAAAACAGATTTGAAGATACCGGTCTTGTTCGACGTATCGGGCTATATCAGAAGTTGTGGCGCACACGATTTGAAGATTTTAAATCAGTTTCTGGATATATTGATCACATTACATCAATAGCTGAGCAGTTAGAAAGCATAGGCAAGACGATGGATTCTGAAGATATAGGAATGATAATTTTAGGTGGACTTCCAGATAGTTTTCAACCGCTGATCTTGGGGATACAAGGATCGAATCAAACTATCACTGTAGAGTTTGTTAAAAACTTGCTTCTGCAAGATAATGTCAAAAATATTGGAACAAACCAAGAAAACAATGCATTTTTTGGTCAGAAGAAATTTCAATCAAACAAAAACAAGGTTCCACAGAAGCCGAAAGGTAAAGGGCCCCGCTGTTTTAGTTGTAACAAATATGGTCATATTAAACCCAACTGCCCAATAGGGAGAGCAGAAACACAAGTTCCGAATACCAAACCAAAAACTGAAGAGGCATTTGTTGCAGCAGCATGTGGTGGTAAGCGTTCCGAAAATAACTGGTATCTAGATTCTGGTTGCACATCGCATATGACATCACAAAAGGATTTAATTGAAAACTACGAAGTTGACGAAAACAAAACAATTGGAATTGCCAATGGAAGTCAAATGACAGTATCCGGCAGTGGATTAGTGCGACTTCCACTTACCACTGGTAATACGGCTATAGTAAAAGAGGTAGTTCACGTTCCAGATCTATCAGTAAATCTTTTATCAGTCGCAAAAATTGCTGAGAAGAACAAAACGTTAATATTTGACAGTGAAGGATGCAGGATCGTTGGATGTAAAATCAAAGTTGATGATAAAAATATCATTGGAACGGCATCTCTTGACAGTAACATGTATCGATTAGATGCTTCTGAATCAAATTCAACTTTCATAGCATCAGTTGCAACTTCACAAGAAATTTGGCATCGAAGACTTGGACACTTGCATCAGCAGTCGATGATTTCACTACAAAGGCACATGTGTACAGGTATAAATTCATTTTCCGATTCAATGACACAATGTGTAGCTTGTATCAAAGGTAAGCAGAATAGATTACCGTTTGTAACATCTGCAAATGTAAGGACAAATGGTATTCTGGATTTGGTTCACTCAGATGTTTGCGGACCAATGCAAGTAACCTCAATTGGAGGAGCGAAATACTTCTTAACCTTTATGGATGATTATTCCCGAAAATCGTTTGTGTATTTCTTGAATTCCAAAAATGAAGTTACAGAGAAATTTGAGGAATTCAGAGCTCTAGTAGAAAATCAAACTGGCAGTAAGATCAAAGCACTGCGAACTGATAATGGAGGAGAATATATAAACAATAAGCTTCTTACAATCTTAAAGAGTAATGGAATTCAACATCAGACAACTGCTCCTAGGACCCCTGAACAAAATGGAGCTTCCGAACGTCTGAACCGCACATTAGTTGAACGAGCTAGAACCATGCTGATGGATGCCGATCTACCCACCGAATTTTGGGCAGAAGCAATAAGCACAGCAAATTATTTACGAAACAGAGCTCCAACTAAGGCTTTGAATAGGGTGACACCCGAAGAGGCATGGTCGGGAAAGGTGCCAGACTTGTCTCACCTTAAGGTTTTTGGATGCATCGCCATGGTTCATGTATCCAAGGAACTAAGACAGAAGTTAGATGCAAAATCAGAACCACACATCTTTGTTGGATATTGCGAAAACACAAAGGGATACCGAGTGATTCACCCACAAACCAAACGCTTAATCAAGACACGTGATGTGATATTCTTAGAAAATACATTTGATATAAATAATGTTCAGAATGTGCCTTTACCGCAAACTGAAGAAAGCACATCAACAGAGCATCAGATTTTTGAAATAATACAAGCAAAACAAAATGATCATCACGCAGGCGAAGAACACCAAGAAGATGCAGAGACCAAAGAAATAGTTGAAGAAACACAAGAAAATGAAAGTGAAGTGCAAACTAGGTCAAGTCGTATAATAAAACCAAATCGTAACATTTTTAATGATGATTTCCTTATCTATCAAGCAGAATTAACATCTAAAGCTGATCCACAAACCTTCGAGGAAGTTATGAGATCAGAAGCGATTGAAGAATGGAAAGCGGCGATGGACCAAGAAGTGCAAGCCCACTTAGAAAATGGTACATGGGAATTATGTGACCTTCCCCCGGAGAGAACAGCCATCAAAAGTAAATGGGTCTTCAAAGTCAAATATCAATCTAATGGAAATATTGAACGTTATAAGGCAAGACTTGTAGCAAAAGGTTGCTCGCAAAAATACGGCATTGATTACCAAGAAACTTTTTCACCCACAGTTCGTCATAGTTCTATAAAATTTCTAATTGCATTAGCTGCAAAGTATGATCTTGAATTAGATCAAATGGATGTAATTTGTGCTTTTTTGCACTCCGATTTGGAAGAAGAAATATACATGGAACTACCGGATACATATCATTTCACACACCGTTATTGTCGCTTAAAGAAATCGATTTATGGGTTAAAACAAGCAAGTCGAGCCTGGTATAACAAGTTGGATAAAGTACTGAGTGAAATTGGACTTCAGCAATGTAAAGCAGATCCCTGCATCTATTTTAGAAGTAAAAATGGAAAGTTAATCATTCTGGCCATTTACATAGATGATATCTTGTTATTAACGAATGATAATTGTGAAAAAGAAAAGATCAAAAGGGAATTGATGCAACACTTCAAAATGAAAGATCTTGGACAAGCTCACTACTGCCTTGGCATCAGAATAGTGCGTGATAGATCGGCAGGTACAATCAGTATAGATCAAGAAAGGTACATAGAAGATATGTTAACAAGATTTCGAATGAGTGATTGTAAAGGAAGTGCTACACCTTTTGACACCAATCAAAACCTCACAAAGGAGATGTCACCGAAGACCCCGGAAGAACGTGAGAGAATGCAAAAGGTTCCATACCGAGAAGCAATTGGAAGCTTATTATATGCATCACAGGGGACTCGTCCAGACATAGCATATGCAGTGGGAGTATTAAGTCGTTTTGCTAATGACCCTGGAGAAGCACATTGGACCGCATTGAAGAGAATTTTCAGATACCTAAAGGCAACAAAAAGTATGAAGATTCACTACTACCAAAATGGTGATGACCTGATCGGCTATACCGATTCCGACTGGGCCACTGATAGGGATTCTCGAAAATCCACTTCAGGTTTCGTATTCTGCCTCTCAACTGGAGCAATCAGTTGGGCTTCTAAGAAACAACAGACAGTTGCACTATCTACCACAGAAGCAGAGTATCTAGCAGCAAGTACGGCAACTCAGGAGTTAATTTGGCTACGTCAACTCCAAAAGGAGATATTGAAAAGAGCATCAGGACCAACCAAGTTATTGTGCGATAACAAGAGCACATTACAACTGGCAGCCAATCCTGTTTTGTCATCTAGAGTTAAACATATAGACATACGACACCATTTTGTTCGTGAGAAGATTACACAAGGAGAAGTCAAGATGGAATATATCGACACTCGCGAAAACGCTGCAGATGTTCTCACCAAACCAGTCTCATCTGATACACTGAAGAGATGTGGTCGCTTAATAGGACTAGCATGAAGTGGGGGTGTTAGAATAGTCATGCAATCATTATAACTAATGTAGGTATTAATGTATGAAAAATAACCGATATATATACTGTCTGTATCGTCTTATGAATATAGCATTTACCGTTGCTTGTGTTACTTGAGTTCTTATCAAATACTTCCATTTTATTCCATCAGTTGCTACTTGCAAGAATTATACCCAAAAGACAAAGGGAACTAAAATTAAATACTTCAGGTTTCCGAAAAATGCTGATTTAGCAAAGCAATGGATTGTTGCATGCCGTCGTCAAGATGAAATAAATTTGAAAAATGGTACGTGAACTATAATTATTATTCAAACCACTTATTTCAATGCGTATTACCAAAAACTTTAATTTTTTTGAGCATGTATCTGTTCCAATCATTTCGAATCCAGCTGTCTCCAAATACCTTTAAAGCAACGGTTACTAAATTACAACCCAAAAAACAGCAGAAATTTAAAAGCTGATGCAGTGTCTACGTTAAATATTCCTTAATCTGGTCAAACTATATACAAAGAAGAAAGGTCTCTAGAAAAAAGAACACGACGATGTGCAGTAAATGAAATATTATTTTCTGCTGAATCCACTGCAATATTGGATGAATCTGTGTTTGAAAAACAACAGGACACATCAGAGGTTGTTAGTATGGAGGTCGATGTCGTTAGTCAGACAGACAAGTAAGTGTTTAAATAGTTATTTATCCAACGAGTTTCTAAAGTCAGATACGAGTTTTATACATACTTTGTTCGACTACCACATAATTATGCTAAAAGAGATTAAGAAACGTCACGATTTCAAATTGAGAACTAAAAATCAGGTCAGGCTGCTTTCATTGCTTTAAATTGAAAACGCACTAAATTTTATAGATAGTTTTGACCGAAGGGTGCAGTAATATGTATCTTGCATAGTATGCAATATCAACATGGCTTTGACGCATGGAAAGTGTCAAATAATAGCCTTCTTTAGAAAATGACAGTCGAAAATAGTACATTATGTAACGAGCGTGGTAACTACATTTTTATCGCAAGCGGGTGAACTGAAGGGCGATAAAAATCCAGTTACCACATGTATTATATATAATATTTTATCTATAATCGTACAGTAACTTTTAAAAACTTGAACAATCTGAAATACAAAAGGATATTAGTATAGTTGACAAGAGCTTCAGAATTGTCAGATTTTTTTGTTAGTTATTTTTGTTAAATAAAATGCTTAATTTCAACAATTTGGATCAATATTTTATTACTACTTATTATCACTTTACCGCAATAGTGTGATAAAGTAGATTTTGTCACACCAAATGGTGTCATACATAAAGTGACAGTTGAGGCACTGAAACTAATGCGTGTAATTGGTTCCGCACGATTGCAGATAAAATAAGTTTAAAACCTAGGATAATTATTATTGAACACTATTAGGGCAAATGAAAATGAAAGTGAGATGGAAAAGCTTAGAAAGAAAATAGAAGCATTAGAAAAGGACAACGCCGATCTTAGGAGAAGAATGGAGGAAATTGAAAAGTCAACTGCTACGCGTTACGAAAGTGTTCTAGCAACAGTTTTTACTCCTGGACAAATTCGAAAACTACTGAATCCCGTAAAAGGAAAAAACATTCGTTGGTCGCCAGAGGATATAGCGTCGGCGATTTCTTTACGTAGCGTGAGCCCAAAAGCCTACAGGTATTTAAAAGCTCACAACTATCCTTTGCCTGCCATGTCAACATTGAGACGTTGGGTTTTGAATTTTAATGTAAACCAAGGCATTTTAAAGAGTGTCATCTCATTAATGAAGAAAAAGTGTATTGACTTTACTCAATCTAAACGACTTTGCGTGTTGTCATTTGACGAGGTTTATGTTTCAAACAAAATTGAAATCGACAAAAAACTGGAACAGAAAATAGGTCCTCATAAATCTTGCCAAACCATTATTGTGCGCGGATTAATTTCAAATTGGAAACAACCTATATATTATCAGTTTGATCAGCCCATGAAGACCGACATCTTGGAAAAGATCATCACAGAATTTTACATAGCAGGATTTATTGTTGTAGCAATAGTCAGTGATATGGGCACTGGTAATACGAATTTGATCATGGCTTTATTCTGGGAGATGATATTGTAAATACAGACTATTTTGAAAGTTTGCTTAACATTTCTACTGCTGAACTTACATCTTCAAGTAAAAGGAATCATGCGGCAACGCGTTCGACTAGCTGCTCAAGTACTTTCGAATTCGGTTGCAAAAGCTATCGAATATTGTGGAAGAAATGGGCTTATGCCAAAAAATAGCAATTGGTCGAAGGCTGCAGAAATTGTGCAGTTGTTCAACGACTGGTTTGATCTATTCAACTCTAGATCAAAATTGGTAGAAAATTGTCCATGGAGGAGCTCCTTTGGAACTGATTTAGAAGCCGAGAAAGCTCTACTAAATAATATGTCGACAGTTATCAGTGGAATGAGAATTGGAAAGCACAAGGATATTATTCCATTCCAAAAAGGAATATTATTGAACAATAGATCCAATAGATGTACACGAAAAAATATAATATAGAATATATCGCAACTTCACGGCTAAACCAAGATGTGTTAGAGAATTTCTTTGCATACGTTCGAGGAATGGGTGGTGCAAATGATCACCCATCTCCACTTGACTTCAAATACCGCCTTAGATGGTTTATCTTGGGTATACATTCAGCTGCGATTTTCACTGAAAATCGAAACACTGTCGAAACAAATGATGCATGCCTACTGGACGTACTAACTGAATCCATCGACAACACAAATGAAGACAATGAAAATGTTTGCTTGACTCAAACAATTCTATCTAAATTTTCTAATGACTTAGAAGTCGCAGTAGAGCAATGCAAGATAGAAAAGCTGGTCGTAAATTCGTTTGTTCAACTGGAATACTTTTTTGAAGCAGATGTTGATGATTATACTTTGCAGCTGATGGACAATCTTGAGGTGAAGGAGAAAATAAATAAGGAGGCGCTCAAATATATAGCAGGCTATATAGCGTATAAATTCCGAAGCAAATACAGTCTGGGAATCCCAACGCACAAATTGGACACCAACAGGGCTCCAGATTGGTTACAGTTTGTTTCCCAAGGAAATCTGATTCATCCTAACGAAGAATTGTTTGAAGTCGCACTTAAGCTTAAATCAGAATTTTACGCCATGCATGGAACTTCCTTATGCAACGAAAAAAACATTTTTCGAAATTTGGCTGGCAGAACTATTTCAAAATTGAAAAGAAACATTCCATTTGAAGCAGTTCTTTGTCTAAGTAGAACGCGAACGTATATAAGATTGCGGGACCCCAATAAAACAATTAGTTTTAATAATTGCAGAAGAAAGCTAGAACAAAAAATGTCAAAGTTTACGAACTATAAAAAATAAATATTAGGGTGCAATTATTTCGTAAAAACTTTTTGTATTCCGGTATCGTATACAACAAATTAAAAAAATTAAATCATTATTATTCATTAAAAAACAACATGCTGTCTTTTCCTGTACTCTGATGTCTCTTTTGATAGTAAAATTAAAAAGTTTTATTCAGTTTGCGAACAAATATGCATGCAACAAAAAGGTTGGTGGCCCATTTATTTTGCACCTGAGGGTAATAATGTTATAAATATACGATGTTTGTATTTTTCTCATCTTTTATTTAATAAATACTTTAAATTAGACATAATTTTATTCAAAAAGCGGGAGTGCGAAAGTATCTCTCCCTATATGACAATTGCGAATTGCCACCATTCCTCTAACAATTCGTTCAACAGAAAAATGTCAATTTATAAATAAACCTTGAATATCATAAATGATGGCAAAACTACATGGATTTGGATTTACAACAAATATTACATCATGAAAAATATACAAAAGGCCATAAAATTAAGCGAATTTAATTTGTTAAAGCGCCCAAATATGTATTAGAATCTATTGCGAACGCTGGAATTTCTGTCGCAGGTGACGTCACGTACAAAGTATTCTGCAGTGGAGATGCGCACGAGCATACCGGTATAAGTGTATCGTGGTTTTTGGTAAAGACATTTTAACATACGCGCTCTTTTCAAAGATAATTATTTCAAAGTTCTTTTTGATGATGTTTTACGTCGTTCATGTATGTTTGCAGCATACCTGCGAATAGCCTTAAGCTATAGCGCACCTAGGTTGGTTGAAAACTTAATTCTATTTTCTTCTATTTCTTTTGCGGGTTTAAATGTGTGTTCTTTATGTTTTTATGCGCTTTTATTTGTGTTTTGAAATCAATAGGTAAAGTAAACAAATCAGCTGCTCTTGTGCATTATTTAATGTTAGGTTTAAGTCCTGTTCTGGCAGATAGTGATTTTTCATAAGACACTAACTTAGATATTAAGAGAGTTTCTCGTTCATTGCACTAGCTAAGGGATAAAAAAGGCAAATGATTATTTAAATATTAAGGTGTACGGGAGGTTGTGTTCAAATTTATTGTATTCACTGAGGTGTTAAAAATATCGCATTTCATATACTATTTTAAAAATATAATTTTTTAAATCATACCTTTATAATATAAAAAACCTACTGCATCTTCATCTTTTTTATAAATTTTATCCCTCGGCTTTCCTCCCCCAAAATTATTTTCTTCGAGTCAGCGTCCACTCAATGTTGGTAACACTATGTCGTAAGGCAGCGTGATCATGTTTAAATGGATTGCTGTCTGCTTTGTACACGTCTGACTCACATAAGTTGCTTTTTTTCTCAAAGCCGTGAAATGGATAACCATTCTGCACCTACATGTTTATGTTTAAACTAAAAATGTTCTTTTGCGTCACTCAGTAATTTATTTATTATAGTACAGGGTTAATTTTTCATATTATATTGCCAAATAAGAAATCTTTTGTAAAAATATATATAATCTAACAATTTAAGTATCGTTTACTTACCAACTTTATCTATCAATTTCCTCTGATTCGCCAAGAAATATGATGATTGGAAGAATATCATGTATCATGTTGGATCAACCATTTCTGCATATGCTTTTTGGTATTTCAGAACACTGGTTCTTTATCTAAAAGAGGCGAATGATGAGGTACAGGGTGGGCAAATTTCTCTGTTTTCATAAGGAATCACGATAACTATAGGAGATATAGAAAAATGGATCCCCATCATCGATATTTTTTTTTGAGAAAAGCTTAATGCTGGAAACTAAAATGGGTTCCGTCTTTTGTTTTCGAGTTATAAACCAAAATTCGATTTTTCGACGTTGCATTACGTGGCTATATCTCGCTTACTTATAAAAATAAAGAAAAATGATTTTTACGGACTTGATGCAATTCAGACTGATTACTCCGGGGGGGAAAATAAAACGTCTGGGGGGTATTTTTACCTATTCCACCGCAATCCGCCCATTATTTTATAGATTTAAAGAAACATGAATATGAAGTGGTAATGTTTCCGGGGGGGGGGGGGGATTTTGTTATGTCCGGGGGGGGGGGGATTGCAGTGATATATCATAATATATAATACAACATACAGTGTTCGTCATAAATTTTAACACAAATGGATTTTTTTATTATCTACTAGCAAGATACCCGTTCTTCATACGGACTACAAATCTTTTTTCTTCTAAATCTTAAACAAATTCTAGAATGCTTCTTTCCTCCCTCAATCAATACGCTAAACTAAAAAACGCTGCAAAACAATATTGTAGGTAAAACTACAGGTTTAGTATAACAATGAGAATAAAAATCATAAATGTACTTACTTTTAAAAGTCGGTAGTAAACCAAGTCGGTGGTAGTTCTTGTCGGATCTAAATTCACATCGGATGTAATCCAAGTCGGTGGTAAAGCAAATCGGTAGTAGTTTATGTCGGTGGTCAATTAATGTCGGTTCCAAATCCACATCGGTGGCAATACACATCGGTGGTAGAGCGCACTCTCCCTTACTAAATGTTGTATTCATAAATTGTAGCAGCATACCAGTTTCCATCACTTGGAGGTGGAATTTTGGAAATCCTTCTATTTAATTCTAAACTGGACACACGGAAAAAATCAATTACTTTAACTTCTTTTTTAACTCCTTTTTACTTTTAGCCCATTTTTACTCCTTTTACAATGAAATTTAGAATAAAAACTTGAAACCACTTTTTAAAGATTTAAAAAACACACATATGCCCAAAAACCATGGTCATCAGGAACCACTGAAAATACAAAAGGTTCTATAATTCACCTCTGAATCCAAATTCGCACCTCTAGGAGTTGATCTGTGCACAATCCTGAATTACGTATTTAAAAACTTGTATAGGTAACCTTTCTAAGTAAAAACCAAATTGATATATAGGGCCTTAAGAGATATTGAGAAATTCGTGAAAAGACAGTTTACCTCTTTCCTTCCCTTTAGGGGTGGAATTTCAAGGAATCCCTTCTTAGCACTACCTTACATAACAATTTGAACCTTCCGCCCAAATTTCAAGTTTCTAGTATCAGTGGTTTCGGCTCTGCGTTGATTAGTCAGGGTTGTGACTTTCCTTTATATAGATTTATCATTTTATTCCCCATAACAGTGCCTGCATCTTCTCAAACTAAAAATGCACTTGCCAAAATTTAAATATCTTCTTTAGTATACTGGGGAGGTTAAAAAATATGAAAATGGTTCAAGAATAAAGTACCGTTATTTTTCAAAATAGACAAAAATATTATTTGAAGAAGTTGCTTAGAATTAAAAGCAGGTGTCAAATATAAAGTACAGCTACCTGCTTCGGAAATACAATTTTCAGTAGTTTCTCCAATTTTTTGTTTTGCCACCCTGTGTATTACCAATTAAGATACTTCAAAGTTAACTTATCAACAAATACGTTAAAGGTGTACTGTCGAACCTAAGTTTTTCTCACTTAGCAACCAGGATGTTACATGTTTCGAAATTAGTGCTAAAAATCTTATTTTCGTGTAAAAAATTGGTATATTCAAAAGAATTTCATAACAAATGATACAAACATCAATAACAATTTACATCAATTATAATATTTAATAGAAATGTTATAACAAATATTTCCAATTAATATTTTTGTATATTTTGAAAAATACGGCTACATACTTTATTCTTGGACCATTTACATATTTGCGGACCTCCCCCGTATGCGAAAGAGGATATTTATATTTTTGGAGATGCATTTTTAATTTGAGAAGATGCAGACTTTTACAAGAATAAAATTTTCTGATAAATGAATTCTGAAACAATTTTCCATGTGTCCATATGTATGACGAACACTGTGTAATATTATAAGCAACAATCAAACGTGAGTAATTCTGCCAATCAATCAGTGGTATTATAACAACACAAAGACAGATTCTTTGTTTAATCATATATATTCTAAATGGCACAAGCAAAATTGTGAATTTTTGCTATAAAGTAGTGAAAATGAATAAACCAATCCCATATGATATATATCACTGAAATGGGAAAAAATTCTTTTTGTCATAATGCCATAGCCAACTATGTATTCCATATAAAAAAATACAATTTTATATTAGAAACTTTTGTTTGAAAAACTGACTCCGCCAAAAACTTCCATCATCGATATTAGAAGTACAAATATCTTCACGTTTTTAATAAATTAAATAAATTTTCAAATAAAAGAAATTCGTACCGGAAGGATTTGGACCGCGGCGCTTGCGACTGCAAACAAATCGTTGACCAATTTCGTGCAACACTACGAAGCCCTGTTTATATCGTTGCGTTTCAACTGCCTTAACCTTCACGCTGGGCATGTCTTAAGTTTCGTGCCGAAACGAGGTGCGTGTCAACTAAATCAGATAATGGAAAATTAATTATATTTTTTAAATCAATAAACCAATGCAGATAATTCTTTCACTAAAAATTTATTTATTCTTTTTAGACATATCATATGCAGGATGTATAAATTTATGTGCAATAGTTTATACCATAAACGTCGACGTCTCGCCCAAATATGCAATGATAACTTCAAAAACAACTAAATTAAGTGTTCAAATTGTGCAATGTTGTCTGCCTGACAGTAGCCAAGACGACCGACATGATTTTTATTTATTGCTGTCATTGATAAAAACGTAAAATCATACTTCATAAAATTAACTGCTATGGAATCCGGAATTATTTTGGATGTTTTCAAGTGTTCTATAGAAATGCACAATTTAAAATACACACGTCTTATAGGAGACGGCGATAGCAGCGTCTATAAAAAATAAAAGAAAATAAACCATATGGGCCCAACGTCTTTGTTGAAAAAATTGAATGTAGAAACCACATATTGCGCAATTTTTGTCAACGAATAAAAGAATTATCGAAGCGACCAAAAGTAAACACAGAGGTTAAATTATTCTTGAAGAATAACATCCTGCGGTTTCGAACAGCCATTGTCGGTGCTGTAAAATATAGAAAAAATCAAAATGTATCCTTGTCGGATAAAATTGAAAATTTAAAAGATTATCTCATTAATGGACCTAGACATATTTTTGGGAACCACGAAAATTGCAAGGAAGTTAATAATGGTGATAATAAATATTTCTGTAAAGGATCAAAACCGGGAGAATGTGACTTATATTCCACATTCAAAAATTCTTGTATATTTAACGAATTTCGAGGTATATTGATGCGTGTTGTGAATTATTCTTCTAGTTTACTTTATGACGTAGATAACAATTGTGCAGAAAATTACAACTCAGTTGTGAATAAAACCGTCGGAGGAAAGAGGACAAATTTCTGTAAACGCGGTTCATACGAAGCTCGATGCAAAGCTGCTGCCAATGTTTACAACAGCCGAGGATTTTTCATCGATATTGTCCAGTATAGCATATATGGTGGATTAACCGGCAAGTATACTAAAATTTACGCCAAAAAAGTGAGAAACAAAGTGTATAAAGCCACCTCAAAGAAGAAACCAAGGATTTGTAGTGAGGATGGTGATTATGGTGCCGTTATAGAAGAGACAGTAGCAGATAAAAATCATTATGAAGTTGCGATGGCAAAAAACGCTTTCTTGATTAACCTTCTTAAAGTCGACCGGGAAAAATATTTAAGGATACCCATATATATAATACACATATATTGCTGGTAGGGCCTGGAAACTTCAGAAAACATTACGGCGCCGACATAGTTTCACTTAGAGTATAACGCGTCTCGTGCGCATGCGTAAGAATTCGAACTCCGCCTTTAGAAGCGAATTTTAAACTTGACTACTTCCCCATTGGGCGGACGACGCCACCGCGCTTGCGCACAGCTCACCGTATACATGAAGGAGTTGGTTGTGTGTCTCACTTCATCGGTGAGTTTCCCACTCATAGCCGCTAGCAATATAGTAAGTATTAGATATATGAGGATACCATTGGTCAAAATATAAATCCCGCGTGGCATAAAGAGAGAACAAAGAGGATAACAGCTGGTAATTTTGGAACAATTTGTAAAATGCGATCTAATACAAACACTGCAAACCTAATGACAATTATGCTAAATAAGGTACCTCATATAAATTCAAAATCCATTCAATATGGCCACCTTAAAGAAAGTGAAGCGAAAGAGATGTTTAACAATGTAACAAATATAGGAACAATAGAATCCGGTATTTTTATCGACAAAGAGTACCCTTTTTTAGGTGCATCTCTCTCAACAACAACAACGGAGGAGGAGGAAAAGAGAGAGAATCTCTCTCTTTTCCTCCTCCTCCGTTGTTGTTGTTGAGAGAGA
>OW679202.1:38395814-38688524 GCA_940337035.1 Agriotes lineatus
GCTGTACGTACTGTTATATAAATAACAGACAGTAATTACATAATGCTAAATATTGTACGGAACAGACTGTAAAATAATTTTTAAAGGTTTTAGAGCCGTGCCTATTGCTAAAAAGCTTCCAAACGGCATGACAGAGCCTGCAAACCAACTATCAAACGATCTGGAACGTTTTAGATAACATTTCTATAGTAGAAACGTTCTGAGATTTTATTTATTTTAGTAGCGCTATTTCGGTGTTTAAACGCATGCTTCAATAGCCTCCGAATTCTGCTAGCTGTACGTACTGTTATATAAATAACAGACAGTAATTACATAATGCTAAATATTGTACGGAAGAGACTGTAAAAAAATTTTTAAAGGTTTTAGAGCCGTGCCTATTGCTAAAAAGCTTCCAAACGGCATGACAGAGCCTGTAAACCAACTATCAAACGATCTGGAACGTTTTAGATAACATTTCTATAGTAGAAACGTTCTGAGATTTTATTTATTTTAGTAGCGCTATTTCGGTGTTTAAACGCCATGCTTCAATAGCCTCCGAATTCTGCTAGCTGTACGTACTGTTATATAAATAACAGACAGTAATTACATAATGCTAAATATTGTACGGAAGAGACTGTAAAATAATTTTAAAGGTTTTAGAGCCGTGCCTATTGCTAAAAAGCTTCCAAACGGCATGACAGAGCCTGTAAACCAACTATCGAACGATCTGGAACGTTTTAGATAACATTTCAATAGTAGAAAAGTCCTGAGATTTTGTTTATTTTAGTAGCGCTATTTCGGTGTTTAAACGCCATGCTTCAATAGCCTCAGAATTCTGCTAGCTGTACGTAATGTTATATAAATCAGACAGTAATTACAGAATGCTATATATTGTACGGAACAGACTGTAAAATAATTTTTAAAGGTTTCAGTGCTGTGTCTATTGCTAAAAAGCTTCAAAACGGCATGAGAGAGCCTGTAAAACAACTATCGAACAATCGGGAACGTTTTAGATAACATTTCAATAGTAGAAACGTCCTGAGATTTTGTTTATTTTAGTAGTGCTATTTCGGTGTTTAAACGCTATGCTTCAATAGCCTCAGAATGCTGATAGCTGTACGTAATGTTATATAAATAACAGACAGTAATTACAGAATGCTAAATATTCTACGGAACAGACTGTAAAATAATTTTGAAAGGTTTTAGAACTGTGTCTATTACTAAAAAGCTTCCAAACGGCATGACAGAGTCTGTAAACCAACTATCAAACGATCTGGAACGTTTTAGATAACATTTCTATAGTAGAAACGTTCTGAGATTTTATTTATTTAGTAGTGCTATTTCGGTGTTTAAACGCCATGCTTCAATAGCCTCCGAATTCTGCTAGCTGTACGTACTGTTATATAAATAACAGACAGTAATTACATAATGCTAAATATTGTACGGAACAGACTGTAAAATAATTTTGAAAGGTTTTAAAACTGTGTCTATTACTAAAAAGCTTCCAAACGGCATGACAGAGTCTGTAAACCAACTATCAAACGATCTGGAACGTTTTAGATAACATTTCTATAGTAGAAACGTTCTGAGATTTTATTTATTTTAGTAGCGCTATTTCGGTGTTTTAACGCCATGCTTCAATAGCCTCCGAATTCTGCTAGCTGTACGTACTGTTATACAAATAACAGACAGTAATTACATAATGCTAAATATTGTACGGAAGAGACTGTAAAATAATTTTTAAAGGTTTTAGAGCCGTGCCTATTGTTAAAAAGCTTCCAAACGGCATGACAGAGCCTGTAAACCAACTATAGAACGATCTGGAACGTTTTAGATAACATTTCAATAGTAGAAACGTCCTGAGATTTTGTTTATTTTAGTAGTGCTATTTCGGTGTTTAATCGCTATGCTTCAATAGCCTCAGAATGCTGATAGCTGTACGTAATGTTATATAAATAACAGACAGTAATTATAGAATGCTAAATATTCTACGGAACAGACTGTAAAATAATTTTGAAAGGTTTAGAACTGTGTCTATTACTAAAAAGCTTCCAAACGGCATGACAGAGCCTGTAAACCAACTATCAAACGATCTGGAACGTTTTAGATAACATTTCTATAGTAGAAACGTTCTGAGATTTTATTTATTTTAGTAGCGCTATTTCGGTGTTTAAACGCCATGCTTCAATAGCCTCCGAATTCTGCTAGCTGTACGTACTGTTATATAAATAACAGACAGTAATTACATAATGCTAAATATTGTACGGAACAGACTGTAAAATAATTTTTAAAGGTTTTAGAGCCGTGCCTATTGCTAAAAAGCTTCCAAACGGCATGACAGAGCCTGCAAACCAACTATCAAACGATCTGGAACGTTTTAGATAACATTTCTATAGTAGAAACGTTCTGAGATTTTATTTATTTTAGTAGCGCTATTTCGGTGTTTAAACGCCATGCTTCAATAGCCTCCGAATTCTGCTAGCTGTACGTACTGTTATATAAATAACAGACAGTAATTACATAATGCTAAATATTGTACGGAAGAGACTGTAAAAAGATTTTTAAAGGTTTTAGAGCCGTGCCTATTGCTAAAAAGCTTCCAAACGGCATGACAGAGCCTGTAAACCAACTATCAAACGATCTGGAACGTTTTAGATAACATTTCTATAGTAGAAACGTTCTGAGATTTTATTTATTTTAGTAGCGCTATTTCGGTGTTTAAACGCCATGCTTCAATAGCCTCCGAATTCTGCTAGCTGTACGTACTGTTATATAAATAACAGACAGTAATTACATAATGCTAAATATTGTACGGAAGAGACTGTAAAATAATTTTTAAAGGTTTTAGAGCCGTGCCTATTGCTAAAAAGCTTCCAAACGGCATGACAGAGCCTGTAAACCAACTATCGAACGATCTGGAACGTTTTAGATAACATTTCAATAGTAGAAAAGTCCTGAGATTTTGTTTATTTTAGTAGCGCTATTTCGGTGTTTAAACGCCATGCTTCAATAGCCTCAGAATTCTGCTAGCTGTACGTAATGTTATATAAATCAGACAGTAATTACAGAATGCTATATATTGTACGGAACAGACTGTAAAATAATTTTTAAAGGTTTCAGTGCTGTGTCTATTGCTAAAAAGCTTCAAAACGGCATGAGAGAGCCTGTAAAACAACTATCGAACAATCGGGAACGTTTTAGATAACATTTCAATAGTAGAAACGTCCTGAGATTTTGTTTATTTTAGTAGTGCTATTTCGGTGTTTAAACGCTATGCTTCAATAGCCTCAGAATGCTGATAGCTGTACGTAATGTTATATAAATAACAGACAGTAATTACAGAATGCTAAATATTCTACGGAACAGACTGTAAAATAATTTTGAAAGGTTTTAGAACTGTGTCTATTACTAAAAAGCTTCCAAACGGCATGACAGAGTCTGTAAACCAACTATCAAACGATCTGGAACGTTTTAGATAACATTTCTATAGTAGAAACGTTCTGAGATTTTATTTATTTTAGTAGTGCTATTTCGGTGTTTAAACGCCATGCTTCAATAGCCTCCGAATTCTGCTAGCTGTACGTACTGTTATATAAATAACAGACAGTAATTACATAATGCTAAATATTGTACGGAACAGACTGTAAAATAATTTTGAAAGGTTTTAAAACTGTGTCTATTACTAAAAAGCTTCCAAACGGCATGACAGAGCCTGTAAACCAACTATCAAACGATCTGGAACGTTTTAGATAACATTTCTATAGTAGAAACGTTCTGAGATTTTATTTATTTTAGTAGCGCTATTTCGGTGTTTAAACGCCATGCTTCAATAGCCTCCGAATTCTGCTAGCTGTACGTACTGTTATATAAATAACAGACAGTAATTACATAATGCTAAATATTGTACGGAACAGACTGTAAAATAATTTTTAAAGGTTTTAGAGCCGTGCCTATTGCTAAAAAGCTTCCAAACGGTATGACAGAACCTGTAAACCAACTATCAAACGATCTGGAACGTTTTAGATAACATTTCAATAGTAGAAACGTTCTGAGATTTTATTTATTTTAGTAGCGCTATTTCGATGTTTAAACGCCATGCTTCAATAGCCTCCGAATTCTGCTAGCTGTACGTACTGTTATATAAATAACAGACAGTAATTACATAATGCTAAATATTGTACGGAAGAGACTGTAAAATAATTTTTAAAGGTTTTAGAGCCGTGCCTATTGCTAAAAATCTTCCAAACGGCATGACAGAGCCTGTAAACCAACTATCGAACGATCTGGAACGTTTTAGATAACATTTCAATAGTAGAAACGTCCTGAGATTTTGTTTATTTTAGTAGCGCTATTTCGGTGTTTAAACGCTATGCTTCAATAGCCTCAGAATTCTGATAGCTGTACGTAATGTTATATAAATAACAGACAGTAATTACAGAATGCTATATATTGTACGGAACAGACTGTAAAATACTTTTTAAAGGCTATAGAGCCGTGCCTATTGCTAAAAAGCTTCCAAACGGCATGACAGAGCCTGTAAACCAACTATCGAACGATGTGGAACGTTTTAGATTACATTTCAATAGTAGAAACGTTCTGAGATTTTATTTATTTTAGTAGCGCTATTTTGGTGTTTAAACGCTATGCTTCAATAGCCTCAGAATTCTGATACCAGTACGTAATGTTATATAAATAACAGACAGTAATTACAGAATGCTATATAATGTACGGAACAGACTGTAAAATACTTTTTAAAGGTTTTAGAGCCGTGCCTATTGCTAAAAAGCTTCCAAACGGCATGACAGAGCCTGTAAACCAACTATCGAACGATCTGGAACGTTTTAGATTACATTTCAATAGTAGAAACGTTCTGAGATTTTATTTATTTTAGTAGCGCTATTTCGGTGTTTAAACGCTATGCTTCAATAGCCTCAGAATTCTGATAGCTGTACGTAATGTTATATAAATAACAGACAGTAATTACAGAATGCTATATATTGTACGGAACAGACTGTAAAATACTTTTTAAAGGTTTTAGAGCCGTGCCTATTGCTAAAAAGCTTCCAAACGGCATGACAGAGCCTGTAAACCAACTATCGAACGATCTGGAACGTTTTAGATTACATTTCAATAGTAGAAACGTTCTGAGATTTTATTTATTTTAGTAGCGCTATTTCGGTGTTTAAATGCTATGCTTCAATAGCCTCAGAATTCTGCTAGCTGTACGTAATGTTATATAAATAACAGACAGTAATTACAGAATGCTATATATTGTACGGAACAGACTGTAAAATACTTTTTAAAGGTTTTAGAGCCGTGCCTATTGCTAAAAAGCTTCCAAACGGCATGACAGAGCCTGTAAACCAACTATCGAACGATCTGGAACGTTTTAGATTACATTTTAATAGTAGAAACGTTCTGAGATTTTATTTATTTTAGTAGCGCTATTTCGGTGTTTAAACGCTATGCTTCAATAGCCTCAGAATTCTGATAGCTGTACGTAATGTTATATAAATAACAGACAGTAATTACAGAATGCTATATATTGTACGGAACAGACTGTAAAATACTTTTTAAAGGTTTTAGAGCCGTGCCTATTGCTAAAAAGCTTCCAAACGGCATGACAGAGCCTGTAAACCAACTATCGAACGATCTGGAACGTTTTAGATTACATTTCAATAGTAGAAACGTTCTGAGATTTTATTTATTTTAGTAGCGCTATTTCGGTGTTTAAACGCTATGCTTCAATAGCCTCAGAATTCTGCTAGCTGTACGTAATGTTATATAAATAACAGACAGTAATTACAGAATGCTATATATTGTACGGAACAGACTGTAAAATACTTTTTAAAGGTTTTAGAGCCGTGCCTATTGCTAAAAAGCTTTCAAACGGCATGACAGAGCCTGTAAACCAACTATCGAACGATCTGGAACGTTTTAGATAACATTTCAATAGTAGAAACGTTCTGAGATTTTATTTATTTTAGTAGCACTATTTCGGTGTTTAAACGCCATGCTTCAATAGCCTCCGAATTCTGCTAGCTGTACGTACTGTTATATAAATAACAGACAGTGATTACATAATGCTAAATATTGTACGGAAGAGACTGTAAAATAATTTTTAAAGGTTTTAGAGCCGTGCCTATTGCTAAAAAGCATCCAACCGGTATGGCAGAGCCTGTAAACCAACTATCGAACGATCTGGAACGTTTTAGACAACATTTCAATAGTAGAAATGTTCTGAGATTTTATTTATTTTAGTAGCGCTATTTTGGTGTTTAAACGCTATGCTTCAATAGCCTCAGAATTCTGATAGCTGTACGTAATGATATATAATTAACAGACAGTAATTACAGAATGCTAAATATTGTACGGAACAGACTGTAAAATAATTTTTAAAGGTTTTAGAGCCGTGCCTATTGCTAAAAAGCTTCCAAACGGCATGGCAGAACCTGTAAACCAACTATCAAACGATCTGGAACGTTTTAGATAACATTTCTATAGTAGAAACGTCCTGAGATTTTGTTTATTTTAGTAGCGCTATTTCGGTGTTTAAACGCCATGCTTCAATAGCCTCAGAATTCTGATAGCTGTACGTAATGTTAAATAAATAACAGACAGTAATTACAGAATGCTAAATATTCTACGGAACAGACTGTAAAATAATTTTGAAAGGTTTTAAAACTGTGTCTATTACTAAAAAGCTTCCAAACGGCATGACAGAGCCTGTAAACCAACTATCAAACGATCTGGAACGTTTTAGATAACATTTCTATAGTAGAAACGTTCTGAGATTTTATTTATTTTAGTAGCGCTATTTCGGTGTTTAAACGCCATGCTTCAATAGCCTCCGAATTCTGCTAGCTGTACGTACTGTTATATAAATAACAGACAGTAATTACATAATGCTAAATATTGTACGGAAGAGACTGTAAAATAATTTTTAAAGGTTTTAGAGCCGTGCCTATTGCTAAAAATCTTCCAAACGGCATGACAGAGCCTGTAAACCAACTATCGAACGATCTGGAACGTTTTAGATAACATTTCAATAGTAGAAACGTCCTGAGATTTTGTTTATTTTAGTAGCGCTATTTCGGTGTTTAAACGCTATGCTTCAATAGCCTCAGAATTCTGATAGCTGTACGTAATGTTATATAAATAACAGACAGTAATTACAGAATGCTAAATATTCTACGGAACAGACTGTAAAATAATTTTGAAAGGTTTTAGAACTGTGTCTATTACTAAAAAGCTTCCAAACGGCATGACAGAGCCTGTAAACCAACTATCAAACGATCTGGAACGTTTTAGATAACATTTCTATAGTAGAAACGTTCTGAGATTTTATTTATTTTAGTAGCGCTATTTCGGTGTTTAAACGCCATGCTTCAATAGCCTCCGAATTCTGCTAGCTGTACGTACTGTTATATAAATAACAGACAGTAATTACATAATGCTAAATATTGTACGGAACAGACTGTAAAATAATTTTTAAAGGTTTTAGAGCCGTGCCTATTGCTAAAAAGCTTCCAAACGGCATGACAGAGCCTGTAAACCAACTATCAAACGATCTGGAACGTTTTAGATAACATTTCAATAGTAGAAACGTACTGAGATTTTGTTTATTTTAGTAGCGCTATTTCGGTGTTTAAACGCTATGCTTCAATAGCCTTAGAATTCTGATAGCTATACGTAATGTTATATAAACAACAGACGGTAATTACAGAATGCTAAATATTGTACGGAACAGACTGTAATATAATTTTTAAAGGTTTTAGAGCCGTGCCTATTGCTAAAAAGCTTCCAAACGGCATGACAGAGTCTGTAAACCAGCTATCAAACGATCTGGAACGTTTTAGATAACATTTCTATAGTAGAAACGTTCTGAGATTTTATTTATTTTAGTAGCGCTATTTCGGTGTTTTAACGCCATGCTTCAATAGCCTCCGAATTCTGCTAGCTGTACGTACTGTTATACAAATAACAGACAGTAATTACATAATGCTAAATATTGTACGGAAGAGACTGTAAAATAATTTTTAAAGGTTTTAGAGCCGTGCCTATTGTTAAAAAGCTTCCAAACAGCATGACAGAGCCTGTAAACCAACTATAGAACGATCTGGAACGTTTTAGATAACATTTCAATAGTAGAAACGTCCTGAGATTTTGTTTATTTTAGTAGTGCTATTTCGGTGTTTAATCGCTATGCTTCAATAGCCTCAGAATGCTGATAGCTGTACGTAATGTTATATAAATAACAGACAGTAATTATAGAATGCTAAATATTCTACGGAACAGACTGTAAAATAATTTTGAAAGGTTTAGAACTGTGTCTATTACTAAAAAGCTTCCAAACGGCATGACAGAGCCTGTAAACCAACTATCAAACGATCTGGAACGTTTTAGATAACATTTCTATAGTAGAAACGTTCTGAGATTTTATTTATTTTAGTAGCGCTATTTCGGTGTTTAAACGCCATGCTTCAATAGCCTCCGAATTCTGCTAGCTGTACGTACTGTTATATAAATAACAGACAGTAATTACATAATGCTAAATATTGTACGGAACAGACTGTAAAATAATTTTTAAAGGTTTTAGAGCCGTGCCTATTGCTAAAAAGCTTCCAAACGGCATGACAGATCCTGCAAACCAACTATCAAACGATCTGGAACGTTTTAGATAACATTTCTATAGTAGAAACGTTCTGAGATTTTATTTATTTTAGTAGCGCTATTTCGGTGTTTAAACGCCATGCTTCAATAGCCTCCGAATTCTGCTAGCTGTACGTACTGTTATATAAATAACAGACAGTAATTACATAATGCTAAATATTGTACGGAAGAGACTGTAAAAAAATTTTTAAAGGTTTTAGAGCCGTGCCTATTGCTAAAAAGCTTCCAAACGGCATGACAGAGCCTGTAAACCAACTATCAAACGATCTGGAACGTTTTAGATAACATTTCTATAGTAGAAACGTTCTGAGATTTTATTTATTTTAGTAGCGCTATTTCGGTGTTTAAACGCCATGCTTCAATAGCCTCCGAATTCTGCTAGCTGTACGTACTGTTATATAAATAACAGACAGTAATTACATAATGCTAAATATTGTACGGAAGAGACTGTAAAATAATTTTTAAAGGTTTTAGAGCCGTGCCTATTGCTAAAAAGCTTCCAAACGGCATGACAGAGCCTGTAAACCAACTATCGAACGATCTGGAACGTTTTAGATAACATTTCAATAGTAGAAAAGTCCTGAGATTTTGTTTATTTTAGTAGCGCTATTTCGGTGTTTAAACGCCATGCTTCAATAGCCTCAGAATTCTGCTAGCTGTACGTAATGTTATATAAATCAGACAGTAATTACAGAATGCTATATATTGTACGGAACAGACTGTAAAATAATTTTTAAAGGTTTCAGTGCTGTGTCTATTGCTAAAAAGCTTCAAAACGGCATGAGAGAGCCTGTAAAACAACTATCGAACAATCGGGAACGTTTTAGATAACATTTCAATAGTAGAAACGTCCTGAGATTTTGTTTATTTTAGTAGTGCTATTTCGGTGTTTAAACGCTATGCTTCAATAGCCTCAGAATGCTGATAGCTGTACGTAATGTTATATAAATAACAGACAGTAATTACAGAATGCTAAATATTCTACGGAACAGACTGTAAAATAATTTTGAAAGGTTTTAGAACTGTGTCTATTACTAAAAAGCTTCCAAACGGCATGACAGAGTCTGTAAACCAACTATCAAACGATCTGGAACGTTTTAGATAACATTTCTATAGTAGAAACGTTCTGAGATTTTATTTATTTTAGTAGTGCTATTTCGGTGTTTAAACGCCATGCTTCAATAGCCTCCGAATTCTGCTAGCTGTACGTACTGTTATATAAATAACAGACAGTAATTACATAATGCTAAATATTGTACGGAACAGACTGTAAAATAATTTTTAAAGGTTTTAGAGCCGTGCCTATTGCTAAAAAGCTTCCAAACGGCATGACAGAGCCTGTAAACCAACTATCAAACGATCTGGAACGTTTTAGATAACATTTCTATAGTAGAAACGTTCTAAGATTTTATTTATTTTAGTAGCGCTATTTCGGTGTTTAAACGCCATGCTTCAATAGCCTCCGAATTCTGCTAGCTGTACGTACTGTTATATAAATAACAGACAGTAAGTACATAATGCTAAATATTGTACGGAAGAGACTGTAAAATAATTTTTAAAGGTTTTAGAGCCGTGCCTATTGCTAAAAAGCTTCCAAACGGCATGACAGAGCCTGTAAACCAACTATCAAACGATCTGGAACGTTTTAGATAACATTTCTATAGTAGAAACGTTCTGAGATTTTATTTACTATAGTAGCGCTATTTCGGTGTTTAAACGCCATGCTTCAATAGCCTCAGATTTCTGCTAGCTGTACGTAATGTTATATAAATCAGACAGTAATTACAGAATGCTATATATTGTGCGGAACAGACTGTAAAATAATTTTTAAAGGTTTCAGTGCTGTGTCTATTGCTAAAAAGCTTCCAAACGGCATGACAGAGCCTGTAAACCAACTATCGAACAATCGGGAACGTTTTAGATAACATTTCAATAGTAGAAACGTCCTGAGATTTTGCTTATTTTAGTAGCGCTACTTCGGTGTTTAAACGCCATGCTTCAATAGCCTCAGAATTCTGCTAGCTGTACGTAATGTTATATAAATCAGACAGTAATTACAGAATGCTATATATTGTACGGAACAGACTGTAAAATAATTTTTAAAGGTTTCAGTGCTGTGTCTATTGCTAAAAAGCTTCAAAACGGCATGAGAGAGCCTGTAAAAAACTATCGAACAATCGGGAACGTTTTAGATAACATTTCAATAGTAGAAACGTCCTGAGATTTTGCTTATTTTAGTAGCGCTATTTCGGTGTTTAAACGCCATGCTTCAATAGCCTTAGAATTCTGCTGGCTGTACGTAATGTTATATAAATAACAGACAGTAATAACAGAATGCTAAATATTGTACGGAAGAGACTGTAAAATAATTTTTAAAGGTTTTAGAGCCGTGCCTATTGCTAAAAAGCTTCCAAACGGCATGACAGAGCCTGTAAACCAACTATCGAATGATCTGGAACGTTTTAGATAACATTTCAATAGTAGAAACGTCCTGAGATTTTGTTTATTTTAGTAGCGCTATTTCGGTGTTTAAGCGCTATGCTTCAATAGCCTCAGAATTCTGATAGCTGTACGTAATGTTATATAAATAACAGACAGTAATTACAGAATGCTAAATATTGTACGGAACAGACTGTAAAATAATTTTGAAAGGTTTTAGAACTGTGTCTATTACTAAAAAGCTTCCAAACGGCATGACAGAACCTGTAAACCAACTATCAAACGATCTGGAACGTTTTAGATAACATTTCTATAGTAGAAACGTTCTGAGATTTTATTTATTTTAGTAGCCTTATTTCGGTGTTTAAACGCCATGCTTCAATAGCCTCCGAATTCTGCTAGCTGTACGTACTGTTATATAAATAACAGACAGTAATTACATAATGCTAAATATTGTACGGAACAGACTGTAAAATCATTTTTAAAGGTTTTAGAGCCGTGCCTATTGCTAAAAAGCTTCCAAACGGCATGACAGAGCCTGTAAACCAACTATTAAACGATCTGGAACGTTTTAGATAACATTTCTATAGTAGAAACGTTCTGATATTTTATTTATTTTAGTAGCGCTATTTCGGTGTTTAAACGCCAGGCCCTCTAAAACAGCTATCGGACGATCTGGGACGTTGTAGATACCTTTTCAATAGCAGAGACGCTCTGAGATTTAGTTTATTTTGGTAGTCCTATTTCGGTGCTTAAACGCCATACTTCAATAGCCTCAGAATTATGCTAGCTGTACGTAACGTTATATAATAAATAGGCAGTAATTTCAAAATGCTAAATATTTTACGGAACAGACTTTAAAATAATTTTTAAATGCTTTATAACCGCGCCTACTGCTAGAAAGTGTACAAAACAGTCTGATAGAGCCTCTAAACCAACTATAGAACAATCTGGGACGTTTTAGATACTTTTTCAACAGTGGAAACGCTCTGAGTTTTTGTTTATTTTAGTAGCGCTATTTCGGTGTTTAAACGCCATGCTTCAATAGCCTCAGAATTCTGATAGCTGTACGTAATGTTAAATAAATAACAGACAGTAATTACAGAATGCTAAATATTCTACGGAACAGACTGTAAAATAATTTTGAAAGGTTTTAAAACTGTGTCTATTACTAAAAAGCTTCCAAACGGCATGACAGAGCCTGTAAACCAACTATCAAACGATCTGGAACGTTTTAGATAACATTTCTATAGTAGAAACGTTCTGAGATTTTATTTATTTTAGTAGCGCTATTTCGGTGTTTAAACGCCATGCTTCAATAGCCTCCGAATTCTGCTAGCTGTACGTACTGTTATATAAATAACAGACAGTAATTACATAATGCTAAATATTGTACGGAAGAGACTGTAAAATAATTTTTAAAGGTTTTAGAGCCGTGCCTATTGCTAAAAATCTTCCAAACGGCATGACAGAGCCTGTAAACCAACTATCGAACGATCTGGAACGTTTTAGATAACATTTCAATAGTAGAAACGTCCTGAGATTTTGTTTATTTTAGTAGCGCTATTTCGGTGTTTAAACGCTATGCTTCAATAGCCTCAGAATTCTGATAGCTGTACGTAATGTTATATAAATAACAGACAGTAATTACAGAATGCTAAATATTCTACGGAACAGACTGTAAAATAATTTTGAAAGGTTTTAGAACTGTGTCTATTACTAAAAAGCTTCCAAACGGCATGACAGAGCCTGTAAACCAACTATCAAACGATCTGGAACGTTTTAGATAACATTTCTATAGTAGAAACGTTCTGAGATTTTATTTATTTTAGTAGCGCTATTTCGGTGTTTAAACGCCATGCTTCAATAGCCTCCGAATTCTGCTAGCTGTACGTACTGTTATATAAATAACAGACAGTAATTACATAATGCTAAATATTGTACGGAACAGACTGTAAAATAATTTTTAAAGGTTTTAGAGCCGTGCCTATTGCTAAAAAGCTTCCAAACGGCATGACAGAGCCTGTAAACCAACTATCAAACGATCTGGAACGTTTTAGATAACATTTCAATAGTAGAAACGTACTGAGATTTTGTTTATTTTAGTAGCGCTATTTCGGTGTTTAAACGCTATGCTTCAATAGCCTTAGAATTCTGATAGCTATACGTAATGTTATATAAACAACAGACGGTAATTACAGAATGCTAAATATTGTACGGAACAGACTGTAATATAATTTTTAAAGGTTTTAGAGCCGTGCCTATTGCTAAAAAGCTTCCAAACGGCATGACAGAGTCTGTAAACCAGCTATCAAACGATCTGGAACGTTTTAGATAACATTTCTATAGTAGAAACGTTCTGAGATTTTATTTATTTTAGTAGCGCTATTTCGGTGTTTTAACGCCATGCTTCAATAGCCTCCGAATTCTGCTAGCTGTACGTACTGTTATACAAATAACAGACAGTAATTACATAATGCTAAATATTGTACGGAAGAGACTGTAAAATAATTTTTAAAGGTTTTAGAGCCGTGCCTATTGTTAAAAAGCTTCCAAACGGCATGACAGAGCCTGTAAACCAACTATAGAACGATCTGGAACGTTTTAGATAACATTTCAATAGTAGAAACGTCCTGAGATTTTGTTTATTTTAGTAGTGCTATTTCGGTGTTTAATCGCTATGCTTCAATAGCCTCAGAATGCTGATAGCTGTACGTAATGTTATATAAATAACAGACAGTAATTATAGAATGCTAAATATTCTACGGAACAGACTGTAAAATAATTTTGAAAGGTTTAGAACTGTGTCTATTACTAAAAAGCTTCCAAACGGCATGACAGAGCCTGTAAACCAACTATCAAACGATCTGGAACGTTTTAGATAACATTTCTATAGTAGAAACGTTCTGAGATTTTATTTATTTTAGTAGCGCTATTTCGGTGTTTAAACGCCATGCTTCAATAGCCTCCGAATTCTGCTAGCTGTACGTACTGTTATATAAATAACAGACAGTAATTACATAATGCTAAATATTGTACGGAACAGACTGTAAAATAATTTTTAAAGGTTTTAGAGCCGTGCCTATTGCTAAAAAGCTTCCAAACGGCATGACAGAGCCTGCAAACCAACTATCAAACGATCTGGAACGTTTTAGATAACATTTCTATAGTAGAAACGTTCTGAGATTTTATTTATTTTAGTAGCGCTATTTCGGTGTTTAAACGCCATGCTTCAATAGCCTCCGAATTCTGCTAGCTGTACGTACTGTTATATAAATAACAGACAGTAATTACATAATGCTAAATATTGTACGGAAGAGACTGTAAAAAAATTTTTAAAGGTTTTAGAGCCGTGCCTATTGCTAAAAAGCTTCCAAACGGCATGACAGAGCCTGTAAACCAACTATCAAACGATCTGGAACGTTTTAGATAACATTTCTATAGTAGAAACGTTCTGAGATTTTATTTATTTTAGTAGCGCTATTTCGGTGTTTAAACGCCATGCTTCAATAGCCTCCGAATTCTGCTAGCTGTACGTACTGTTATATAAATAACAGACAGTAATTACATAATGCTAAATATTGTACGGAAGAGACTGTAAAATAATTTTTAAAGGTTTTAGAGCCGTGCCTATTGCTAAAAACTTCCAAACGGCATGACAGAGCCTGTAAACCAACTATCGAACGATCTGGAACGTTTTAGATAACATTTCAATAGTAGAAAAGTCCTGAGATTTTGTTTATTTTAGTAGCGCTATTTCGGTGTTTAAACGCCATGCTTCAATAGCCTCAGAATTCTGCTAGCTGTACGTAATGTTATATAAATCAGACAGTAATTACAGAATGCTATATATTGTACGGAACAGACTGTAAAATAATTTTTAAAGGTTTCAGTGCTGTGTCTATTGCTAAAAAGCTTCAAAACGGCATGAGAGAGCCTGTAAAACAACTATCGAACAATCGGGAACGTTTTAGATAACATTTCAATAGTAGAAACGTCCTGAGATTTTGTTTATTTTAGTAGTGCTATTTCGGTGTTTAAACGCTATGCTTCAATAGCCTCAGAATGCTGATAGCTGTACGTAATGTTATATAAATAACAGACAGTAATTACAGAATGCTAAATATTCTACGGAACAGACTGTAAAATAATTTTGAAAGGTTTTAGAACTGTGTCTATTACTAAAAAGCTTCCAAACGGCATGACAGAGTCTGTAAACCAACTATCAAACGATCTGGAACGTTTTAGATAACATTTCTATAGTAGAAACGTTCTGAGATTTTATTTATTTTAGTAGTGCTATTTCGGTGTTTAAACGCCATGCTTCAATAGCCTCCGAATTCTGCTAGCTGTACGTACTGTTATATAAATAACAGACAGTAATTACATAATGCTAAATATTGTACGGAACAGACTGTAAAATAATTTTTAAAGGTTTTAGAGCCGTGCCTATTGCTAAAAAGCTTCCAAACGGCATGACAGAGCCTGTAAACCAACTATCAAACGATCTGGAACGTTTTAGATAACATTTCTATAGTAGAAACGTTCTAAGATTTTATTTATTTTAGTAGCGCTATTTCGGTGTTTAAACGCCATGCTTCAATAGCCTCCGAATTCTGCTAGCTGTACGTACTGTTATATAAATAACAGACAGTAAGTACATAATGCTAAATATTGTACGGAAGAGACTGTAAAATAATTTTTAAAGGTTTTAGAGCCGTGCCTATTGCTAAAAAGCTTCCAAACGGCATGACAGAGACTGTAAACCAACTATCAAACGATCTGGAACGTTTTAGATAACATTTCTATAGTAGAAACGTTCTGAGATTTTATTTATTATAGTAGCGCTATTTCGGTGTTTAAACGCCATGCTTCAATAGCCTCAGATTTCTGCTAGCTGTACGTAATGTTATATAAATCAGACAGTAATTACAGAATGCTATATAATGTGCGGAACAGACTGTAAAATAATTTTTAAAGGTTTCAGTGCTGTGTCTATTGCTAAAAAGCTTCCAAACGGCATGACAGAGCCTGTAAACCAACTATCGAACAATCGGGAACGTTTTAGATAACATTTCAATAGTAGAAACGTCCTGAGATTTTGCTTATTTTAGTAGCGCTACTTCGGTGTTTAAACGCCATGCTTCAATAGCCTCAGAATTCTGCTAGCTGTACGTAATGTTATATAAATCAGACAGTAATTACAGAATGCTATATATTGTACGGAACAGACTGTAAAATAATTTTTAAAGGTTTCAGTGCTGTGTCTATTGCTAAAAAGCTTCAAAACGGCATGAGAGAGCCTGTAAAAAACTATCGAAACAATCGGGAACGTTGTAGATAACATTTCAATAGTAGAAACGTCCTGAGATTTTGCTTATTTTAGTAGCGCTATTTCGGTGTTTAAACGCCATGCTTCAATAGCCCTTAGAATTCTGCTGGCTGTACGTAATGTTATATAAATAACAGACAGTAATTACAGAATGCTAAATATTGTACGGAAGAGACTGTAAAATAATTTTTAAAGGTTTTAGAGCCGTGCCTATTGCTAAAAAGCTTCCAAACGGCATGACAGAGCCTGTAAACCAACTATCGAATGATCTGGAACGTTTTAGATAACATTTCAATAGTAGAAACGTCCTGAGATTTTGTTTATTTTAGTAGCGCTATTTCGGTGTTTAAGCGCTATGCTTCAATAGCCTCAGAATTCTGATAGCTGTACGTAATGTTATATAAATAACAGACAGTAATTACAGAATGCTAAATATTGTACGGAACAGACTGTAAAATAATTTTGAAAGGTTTTAGAACTGTGTCTATTACTAAAAAGCTTCCAAACGGCATGACAGAACCTGTAAACCAACTATCAAACGATCTGGAACGTTTTAGATAACATTTCTATAGTAGAAACGTTCTGAGATTTTATTTATTTTAGTAGCCTTATTTCGGTGTTTAAACGCCATGCTTCAATAGCCTCCGAATTCTGCTAGCTGTACGTACTGTTATATAAATAACAGACAGTAATTACATAATGCTAAATATTGTACGGAACAGACTGTAAAATAATTTTTAAAGGTTTTAGAGCCGTGCCTATTGCTAAAAAGCTTCCAAACGGCATGACAGAGCCTGTAAACCAACTATTAAACGATCTGGAACGTTTTAGATAACATTTCTATAGTAGAAACGTTCTGATATTTTATTTATTTTAGTAGCGCTATTTCGGTGTTTAAACGCCAGGCCCTCTAAAACAGCTATCGGACGATCTGGGACGTTGTAGATACCTTTTCAATAGCAGAGACGCTCTGAGATTTAGTTTATTTTGGTAGTCCTATTTCGGTGCTTAAACGCCATACTTCAATAGCCTCAGAATTATGCTAGCTGTACGTAACGTTATATAATAAATAGGCAGTAATTTCAAAATGCTAAATATTTTACGGAACAGACTTTAAAATAATTTTTAAATGCTTTATAACCGCGCCTACTGCTAGAAAGTGTACAAAACAGTCTGATAGAGCCTCTAAACCAACTATAGAACAATCTGGGACGTTTTAGATACTTTTTCAACAGTGGAAACGCTCTGAGTTTTTGTTTATTTTAGTAGCGCTATTTCGGTGTTTAAACGCCATGCTTCAATAGCTTCAGAATTCTGCTAGCTGTACGTAATGTTATATAAATAACAGAAAGCAATTACAGAATGCTAAATATTGTACGGAAGAAACTGTAAAATAATTTTTAAATGCTTTAGCACCGCGCCTACTGCTAGAAAGTGTACAAAACGCTATGATAGAGTCTGTAAACCAACTCTTAAAAGATCTCGAACGTTTTAGATACCTTTTCAATACTAGAAACGTTCTGAGATTTAGTTTATTTTGGTAGCCCTATTTCGGTGTTTAAACGCCATACTTCAATAGCCTCAGAATTCTGCTAGCTGTACGTAACGTTATATAATAAATAGGCAGTAATTTCAGAATGCTAAATATTTTACGGAACAGACGGTAAAATAATTTTTAAATGTTTTAGAACCGCGCCTACTGCTAGAAAGTGTTCAAAACGGTCTGATAGAGCCTCTAAAACAGCTATCGGACGATCTGGGACGTTGTAGATACCTTTTCAATAGCAGAGACGCTCTGAGATTTAGTTTATTTTGGTAGTCCTATTTCGGTGTTTAAACGCCATACTTCAATAGCCTCAGAATTCTGCTAGCTGTACGTAACGTTATATAATAAATAGGCAGTAATTTCAAAATGCTAAATATTTTACGGAACAGACGGTAAAATAATTTTTAAATGCTTTATAACCGCGCCTACTGCTAGAAAGTGTACAAAACAGTCTGATAGAGCCTCTAAACCAACTATAGAACAATCTGGGACGTTTTAGATACTTTTTCAACAGTGGAAACGCTCTGAGTTTTTGTTTATTTTAGTAGCGCTATTTCGGTGTTTGAACGCCGTGCTTCAATAGCATCAGAATTCTGCTGGCTATACGTAACGTTATATAAATAATAGATAGTTATTTCAGAAAGCTAAAAATTGTACGGAAACGATTGTAATTTTTAAATGCTTTAGAACCGCGCCTACCGATAAAAAGCTTACAAAACGGTAATATAGAGCCTGTAAACCAACTATCGGGACCATTTCAGATAAAATTTCAATTGCAAAAATGCTTTGTTTATTTAAGTAGAGCTATTTCGGTGTTTAAACGACATGCTTCAATAGCATCAGAATTCTGCTAGCTGTATGTAACGATATATAATTAATAGACAGTAATTTCAGAATGCTAAAGATTGTAGGAAACAGACAGTAAAATAATTTTTAAATGCTTTAGAACCGCGCCTACTGCTAGAAAGTGTACAAAACGGTATGATAGAGCATGTTAAACAACTACCGGACGACCTGGGGCGTTAGTACCTTTTCAATACTAGAAACGCTCTGAGATTTTGCTTATTTTAGTAGCCCCATTTCGGTGTTTAAACGCCATAGCCTCCGAATTCTGCTAGCTGTACGTAACGTTATATAACTAATAGACAGTAGTTTCAGAATGGAAAATATTTTGCGGAACAGACTGTAACATAATCTTTAAATGCTTTAGAACCGCCCCTACTGCTAGAAACTGTACAAAACGGTATGATAGAGTCTGTAAACCAACTCTCAAAAGATCTCGAACGTTTTAGATACCTTTTCAATACTAGAAACGCTCTGAGATTTAGTTTATTTTGGTAGCCCTATTTCGGTGTTTAAACGCCATACTTCAATAGCCTCAGAAGTCTGCTAGCTGTACGTAACGTTATATAATTAATAGATAGTAATTTCAGAAAGCTAAATAATGTACGGAAACGACTGTAAAATAATTTTTAAATGCTTTAGAACCGCGCCTACTGCTAGAAAGTGTACAAAACGGTATGATAGAGCATGTAAAACAACTACCGAACGACCTGGAGCCTTTTGGTACCTTTTCAATAATAGAAACGCTTTGAGACTTTGCTTATTTTAGTAGCCTCATTTCGGTGTTGAAACGCCATACCCTCAGAATTCTGCTAGCTGTACGTAGCGTAATATAATTAATAGACAGTAATTTCAGAATGGTAAATATTTTGCGGAACAGACTGTAAAATAATCTTTAAATACTTTACGACCGAGCCTACTGCTAGAAAGTGTTCAAAACGGTCTGATAGAGCCTCTAAAACAGCTATCGGACGATCTGGGACGTTGTAGATACCTTTTCAATAGCAGAAACGCTCTGAGTTTTTGTTTATTTTAGTAGCGCTATTTCGGTGATTGAACGCCATGCTTCAATATCATCAGAATTCTGCTAGCTGTATGTAACGGTATATAATTAATAGACACTAATTTCAGAATGCTAAAGATTGTACGAAACAGACAGTAAAATAATTTTTAAATGCTTTAGAACCGCGCCTACTGCTAGAAAGTGTACAAAACGGTATGATAGAGCATGTAAAACAACTACCGGACGACCTGGGGCGTTTTAGTATCTTTTCAATACTAGAAACGCTCTGAGATTTTGCTTATTTTAGTAGCCCCATTTCGGTGTTTAAACGCCATAGCCTCAGAATTCTGCTAGCTGTACGTAACGTTATATAACTAATAGACAGTAATTTCAGAATGGAAAATATTTTGCGGAACAGACTGTAACATAATCTTTAAATGCTTTAGAACCGCCCCTACTGCTAGAAACTGTACAAAACGGTATGATAGAGTCTGTAAACCAACTCTCAAAAGATCTCGAACGTTTTAGATACCTTTTCAATACTAGAAAAGCTCTGAGATTTTGTTTATTTTAGTAGCGCTATTTCGGTGTTTAAACACCATGCTTTAATAGCCTCAGACTTCTGCTAGCTGTACGTAACGTTATATAATTAATAGATAGTAATTTCAGAAAGCTGAATATTGTACGGAAACGACTGTAAACTTATTTTTAAATGCTTTAGAACCGCGCTTACTGTTAAGAAGTGTACAAAACGGTAAACCAACTATCGAACGATCTGGAACGTTTTAGATACCTTTTCAACAGCAGAAATGCTCTGAGATTTTGTTTATTTTAGAAGCGCTATTTCGGTGTTTAAACGCCATACTTCAATAGCCTAAAAATTCTACTAGCTGTACGTAACGTTATATAATTAATAGATAGTAATTTCAGAATGCTAAATGTTGTACGGAACAGACTATAAAATAATTTTTAAATGCTTTGGAACCGCGCCTACTGCTAAAAAGCGTACAAAACGGTATGGTAGAGCCTGAAAACCAACTATCGAATGATCTGTGACGTTTTGGATATCATTTCAATAGTAGAAACGCTCTTAGGATTTATTTATTTTAGTAACGCTAGTTCGGTATTTGAACTCCATGCTTCAATAGCCTCAGCTGTACGTAACGTTATATAAATAATTAATAGACAGTAATTGCCGTATGCAGTATATATCTCACCGTAAATATAACAGCGGTCGTGTAGCCGCTGTTATATTTACCCCTTCACCAGGGCAAATGTAACAGGATGATGAAGTTTTATCAAACTGCGTAGAAAACAGCTTCAGTTTTTATCAAACTTCTCACAGATATCGATGCTATATAAGTCTAATTTCTTTGTCATATTTGCAGAACTTCATCTGCACGTTTTGTAATGTTTATACACGTCAGAATGTCAACTCTTCAAAAAACCAGTTTTATTTACCCCACCTTAACTTACCTTGTATGCATCTCCATTTTCCCGCCCCTGCCTAAATAATGTAGACTTTGAAAAATAATTGTGGTAGCGAAACTAGTAATTTTTTACTTTCTTTTACGATAAAGGAAATACTGGATTCACCCCAAAAATTCGAAATTGAGTTTTCAATAGATCTTCACGTTTTAGAGTCCCCTGAACCCAAAAACTATGTTTATCTTCAGTGGTCTGTCTGTCTGTAAACAGAATATATGAAAAACGAAAAGAGGTATGTCTTTGAAACTTCATATATAAGTTTTGTGTACCTACCTAGATGAGACAGCAAGATTTTGAAGAAAATCGCATAACCGGAAGTATGGTGTTTACTATTTTTATTTTTCAGTTTTTTTCGATTTTTTCGGAAACGGCTATAACGATTTTTTTCAAACTTTACATTTTTATTACATTTTTAATGTGTATTGATGTGAGATAGATGATTTTCCAGCTGAATGTCTCTAAAATGGGGTTCTTTTGGTTCTTTTTCCTATTTTTTTATTGACTCCTATTTTAACTAGAACACCCTGTATATTATTACATTTTTGAAATCAGCTTAAAATTTTAGAGAAAATTTGTCTCTTGCACTAACGCTTTATTTTGTACGGTTTCTGTAGGATTTGTAATTGAAAATTTTTGACAAATTCTTAAAAATAAAAAATTTAATTTTTGGCTAATTATAAGCTCACTGTAGAAAGAAGTTGTGTGCGTGTATCACACCAGATTTTTATTTTTATATTTATTATCGCATCGCTGAACTAGAAATTACATATTCATTATTCGTTATTCTAGTTATTTTTAATTTTGTGACGTTACCAATAATTTAGTTTCACATTTTGGTTGGTAATAAGTTGTTTACAAAAGTTCCCATAATGCCACAAAAAGCTTTGTATTCATACTCATAACATAACCTATATTATTTTGAAATACGGAAGAAGTGCATACAAGAACATTTTCGAAATAACAGTTTTGGGAAACTATAATACATACACAACCAGAAAAACCATAAGTACGACTAAATATATATTTTTTTAAAGTTTTACTAAGTTGAACGTATGTCTCGAAACAAATCTGACGATATAAAATACCTTGTTTTATCTGTAAGGGAAGGTAAGACTTTTACTACATATAACTACAAAGTTTTAAATTATAACTAGGTTATAATAGCGATTACAAATGTTAATATCTTTTATTTTATTCAGGATTTGGTTTTGGTTGCCTAAAAAATCTTCTTTTACGCATTTCCCCTGTATTTGAAGATCATCGCCTTATATCTGACTATATAGTTGGCGTCTCAGAACCGAAATTTAATTTATATTTTATTTGGCGCACTACTAACAGCTATTTGAAAAGGTAGGCAATAAAACATGCAGTTTCTCTTGTACTAATAACAACTGTTATTTCTCTAGGTTACAAAAACGTTGCTCTAACATTCAAATAGATATCTGGGCTACCAAATCTGACCAAACATGGACAGCTGGATATGCCCTGATTGGAGCTCAGCATGCTGAGATTGTGACGCCAAATGATTCCGTAAGAAAAAAGTTTTACCTTAATATTTTCTACAGATTAGCATTTTAGATATCTTATCGACGTTTGCGTATACAAAATGTAAAAGCCCAATTTGGAATGCTTCCACCAGAACTGTTTGTTACTTTAAATGTTCAGTGTAATCCATTTGTTGCTGTTAGCGCGGTGAGTAACTTTCATGTTTGATTTATTTTAAGTTTCTACATTCTACCTATAATAATTTAATGTCAATTTTAGAGTATCTACTTAGCGAATTTAACAGATGTTCTGAACCCCAAATATTGTAGCTCTGGCCAGATTCGAATAGCAAGTAATGTAGCAACAGCTACAAAAAAGACAATCAAAATACAGAAATCGTACGATCACCCACCGCCACCGAAGCAAAAGAACTCTGATCTACGATCAAGTATTGATCCTAATCAGAAACAGGTAATAAGATTTATTTTATATATTTTGAAATATGTTGTCGAGTACAATTTCAAAATCAAAGGTGGAGAATCGTGTCTCCAGTTAGTGGATAAATCAGTATAGATTTATAAACTGATCCAACGACCAGGGGTAATTTTTACATTAGTAAATAATTACATTTTCGCTTTCATAACGTTATATTCTCTCGTTGAATTTGTTTTATTTTTATCACTCATCAATGGTGTACCAAAGCTCATATGGCTTTGCGTCTGCACCTCTTAAGACTAATTTGTGTTTGTACGCATACTCGGCGTTGTATGTGATACCATTGACAATGCTGCAACATATGAGATTTATTAACTGTGTCTTGTTGTCTGTTGCACTCATAACATCCTTGCAAGAAGGCAGTGGTGTTGTAAGTGTAAGTTTGTAAACTCTGCTGGCTCCTGTGGCTCTCCCTGCTTTAGTGCAATCTTTGGTGCTATACTGCTTATAGCAATCAAACACAAGGTGCACATTTCCAAGTTGTAAATGTTTGCTTACAACCGTTTTAACCTCTTTTATGTAATCTTCCACCGTACCTTTCCGGCCAATGCACACACCACAAAAGTGCTGACCCATCAATCATGATGACTTTCTCTCTTCACTAGCTCTGTTTCTGGCTGAAGATGTAACTTGAAGAAGTCTCTTCATATTAAATTTAGATATACATATTCTCATGTCTCCTGAACCTGTGAATAATATTTGGTGGCAATACGCGCCCCGAAGCTATGTTTATAAGACTATCCGGATAAGCACTGGGATCTATCGGGTCAATGAAAAGTCAATGAAAATAGTGCTTCTGATTCTCTCCATCTTTAGCATCAGCTGCAATTCTAGAAAGCATTTCTGCTGTATGCTTCTCCTGTATGACTTGCTTATTTTCTTCACATAGCTTATTTATATCTTTTTCTAGTTGAGTCCATATGTGTAAACTTAAGACCCAAATTTTTAAAGTTTGTGGTCGTAGAGTTATTCCAATAATTCCGCCTCGGCTATGACCGTACCTCATGAATATAGTTTCAATATACATATCACTCCATATACCATTCGATAGTCCTTGGTTGTGCTGTATCACATGATATCCTCGAAAAAAATGTTCAAATACAGTTTTTGGTAGTTGCTACATCGATGTAAGGTAGACCAAAGTGGGATGCAGAAAGTTCGTTCCCCACATTTCGTTCCCGGGATATTTCGTCTCCCCACATCTCGTACCCGGAAACTTCGTTCCCGATCGAGCTCAATTTGTCTCCTAGATTACAGGGTGTTGAAAAACGAGTGCAGCGATCGGAATACAGTTAAAAAATTAAAGATATTTTAATTAATTTATTTATTATAATAAGTTCTATTCAGTTTTGATGATAACGCTCCGCATAAAGTAATCAGTGTTGGGCTATTTTCCTGTAGCACATTGTCGAAATTCACATGTAAATTATACTGCTCCTTATTTCTTACTATTTCTGCAACCTCACGTTTTATTTGCTTTGCTATTTTAGTTACAGCTACATTTATATCATTGTCGTCATTGTCAGGACAATGCTGCCTTGTTAGAAAAAGTTATAATATTAGCATATTCTCAGTTGAAGGATCCATAATTAACTCAAAATGGGGGTGAATATCACAGGCGGGATAGTATAGCATATCTTGGTGAAGAGAGCACTATGAGATCACTGCATTGGTCTTTGACTGCTTTTATGAAATTTGATCAGCTAAGTTTACATCCTTTACTATCAGTATGAAGTTTCCCATGGACAATGTTTTAATATTAACAGAATTGAACAATTTGTCCTTTGTGATCCCCAAAAACAGATGCCATGACTTTACCTACTGATAAAGTGACTGAAAACTTTTTTTGGTGGATGGAATCCTTTATGCCTCCATTCCATGCTTTGATTCTGGTGTATGAGGTGTGGTGTATCCATGTCTCATCACAAGTGACTATGTGTTCCAGGAACCTACCTTGCAGAGACTTTAGCTAAGTGTAGGTGGTTATCCACCTATTGCTCAAAATGAGATTCCCCACACATTGATTGACATCAGTCACTATCATGGCATCTGACCCGCCTCTTCTAACATGGTCTCAAACAGTTTCTTTGTTTTAAAATGTGCAGAACATTCACAAGAAAACAAATAATATGCTACGTACCAGCTGCACTAAGTGTATCGTCCACCGTCTTGAATAACTAACAACACAGTTAATCCTAACAGAAAGTTCATATTGACGTATTTAATTATAAATGTAACACGCTTGATGTAAAAATACAAACAGTATTACGCAAAGACTGAACAAAATTAATTGTGGTTTTGACGTGAACATTCCTAGCATACAAAAAAACAGTTTATAATATGTATATGACCAACAGTTCTTTGCAATGCTAATCAGCAGAGACTAGCGCAGAGACTAGGATTATTAGAGCTCATCTTACGAGGCTTGTACGTAAAATAAGGTCTCCAATTTTTTTTCTCAAAGAAAAACACGTTTATTTGCATTGATTAACACATAGTTGGAAAGCCTGGACTTTCTACTATTTTTCTACATAATCCCCGTTACGATTCGTGCATTTTTACATGCGGTGTAGCAGTTTTGGTATACCCATGTTATAGAACTCTCCCGCCGCGGCGCACAGGTAGCGTACGACCTCTTCTTTCAACTCCGCGTCGGTCCTAAAATTTGAAGGTTCTTCAAGGTTTGACAGTAACAATCAGGGTAGGCATGAACTCGCACAACAATATCCCCTTTCTATCCCGAAACACAGTCGCCATCACTTTACCGGCAGACAATGTTTGTTTAAACTCTCGCAGCTTTGGCGATCCCGAATGCCGCCACTGACGGGACTGTTTTTTTGTCTCTGGTGTCGTGTAATGGACCCAGGTTTCATCGCCAGAATCACAGAACGTAACTCACACCTGGTGATAGCGGCGAGTGGAAGCTCCATCACGAAGGGCTACTAAACCAAGACCAAGCGTCGGAGACAGCTCCAAACGAGTGGTGGGGATTTATAAGCGGGGAACCAAAGTACACGCCAGTGATGCCGGATCGTGCGTTAAAGCGTTCCTCGCGACTCCAGCGTCTTGGAGACCTTATTTTACGGACAACCCTCGTACAATGATATACAAAGTGTTTAAAAATGACACTGGCAAACAGTTACACCAAATATTGTGTTTTCATGTCATTAATTGCGACAAACCCCTTACAAGATTTTTTCACTACTACTTTTCTACGGCTCTAAGCTATTCTTTCTGATATAAATTGGTTGGTAATTCAAGGTCAGATATAACGTACTTGCTGCAAGTCAACAATTATGCCTTGGTAGAATATAAGCCCTTATAAATGGAAAAATGTAGACATGTAGAATACAAATATCTGGTAATTCTATCAGTTGAATTAATCTATGTGTATTTCTCTTTTTTTTGTAGTCTAATGAAGAGACACGTAGAAGAACTGCTCCAAAGTTAAATGACAAAAAGGTAGAATCAAGCAAGCCTGCCAAACCAAATACAAATCCTTCTGCTAAACCAAATACAGATTCTTCTGTTAAACCAAATACAAATTATTCTGCTAAACCAAATACAGAACCTTCTGCTAAACCAAATGCAGATTCTGCTACTCTACCTAATGAAGATCAACAGGTAGTTCCTGTACCATTTCACCAGTACCAATTAGAAATGCAGTGTAGTTCAGTGGAATGGTATGCAACCCCGACAAATGTTAAAGTGTCCCTCAGGTACGAAACCGGCAATTAAAATAATAGCAAATATTTATACTATGTGTTCAAAATATATGGAATAAACGCCTACGTCTGGCTGCGTGTGGCGGCGCCACGTGTTTACGGTCGGCATGTGCGCTTACAGAAACCTATATAGCAAGCGCACATGTGGTAGTAGTATGCAGGCCCTTCATGCTGCGTGTTGTAGCGCCACTTGTGCTTACGGTCGGTCGGCCGGCGTCAGCTCTTATGATATAAGATGTAATTCAAGTTAATCTTGTATTAGTTCATATAAACTTATTACAGTTTTCAAAATGCTTCCTTCCACACTGCGAATTCAATTAATTCATACTAATTCTATGGAATTATAATATAGATTTTGTGAGAGTCATTCCATCACTTTAACAATTAGTTTTTTCTTTCACAAAGTTTTAAAAAAAGTTACATACATACATACATAATCCTGAGCCTTTCTACCGTGAGGTGTAAGGCTTGAAGTCGATTGGGTTGTTGTCACTCCTGGTCGATTGGTGTTTTTTGGCACCACTTCTTCCACTCTTTTCGATCTTGCGCTATTTGTCTCACTGTATTCCATTCCAGTCCCCTCTGTTTTGCTGCTACTTTTACTCCTTCTGTCCATGTCTTCCTTGGTCTTCCCACTCTGTTTTTTCCTTCTGGTCTTGCTTCCATTGCTTGCTTCACCATTCGATCTTCTCCCATTCTGTGTACGTGTCCCAGCCACCCTAGTTGCCTTTCTTGAACCACTGTATCCACTGCCTTTACGTTCAGTTGTTCCCTGTATGCTACGTTCCTGATTCTGTCTTGTTTAGTTTTTCCCTCTATCTTTCTCCAGAACCTCATTTCTGTGCTTGTCAGTCTGCTCTTCTGTTTTTCTGTGACCGTCCACGATTCGCTGCCGTAAATTAATGCCGGGTACACCACTTTTTTTACTACCTCTACTTTCGTCTTTTTTGGTATTTCGGTTTTCCCCAGAAAGGTGTTTTTTATCATGTTAAAAGTTCTTCCTACCGCGGCTGTGCGTTCGCTTATCTCGTCGTCTATCTTCCCATTGCTACTAATATATGTCCCCAGATATTTGAATTTGGTCACTTGCTCTATTTCTTTCTTTTCTATTGCAATATTGTGTCTTCTCTCCCCTGCTGCTATTATCATTGTCTTAGTTTTTTCTATATTAATTTTCATGTTTGCTTTTTTCATTGCTTTGTTATATATATTCAGGTTATGTTGTAGTTCTCTCTCTGATCTTGCTATTATCACCATATCGTCTGCGTATAGGAGTTCCGACATTTGTACCGTTTCCATTTTCCATCTCCCGACTTTATATTTTTTCGTTTTCGTTCTACTTTCTTTGACTACCTCATCCATAATTAGTGCAAATAGTATCGGGCTCAGCACGCAGCCCTGTCTTAGCCCTCTCGTTGTTTCAAATTCTTTCGACTCCTCATTTCTTGTTCTCACTAGATTTGTTGTCTTGTTATATAATATTTTGACCATCTCTATCTCTTTTGTTGTTATACCTCTGTTTTCTAGTGCCTTCCATATGTCTTTTCGTTTAATTCTATCGAACGCTTTCTCTAGGTCTATGAAACATATGTGGATTTCTCTTCCTTTGCTTATGGCCTTTTCGGTTATTTGCCTTAGTATAAAAACGTTGTCTTGTGTTCCTCTCCCTGTTCTAAAACCACATTGACTATCTTCTATCGTGTCTTCTAGTTTTTTCCTTAATCTTGCTTCCCATATTCTAGCCCATATCTTTCCTGTTATGCTTAATAGTGTGATGCCTCTATAATTGTTACATTCTCTTCTATCGCCTTTTTTGTATAGTGGCACAATTACACCTGTCTGCCAATCCTTTGGGGCTCTTTTTGCTTTTACTATGTTGTTCATTAGTGTTAATATCCTTTTCTTACCGGTTTTACCTATGTACTTTATCATCTCTGGTGTTATCCCGTCTTTTCCTGCTGCCTTTCCTAGCTTTATCTTTTGAATTGCCTCTTCTAATTCTTTTTTTGTAATAGGTTCAATGTCTACGTCATCATTTGTGGTTGTGGTGTTGTGTTCATTTTCGTTGTTGCTTTCTCTTTCTTCTTCGTCGCTATCCTCTAGCACCTCCTTAAAATGTTGCTTCCATCTTTCCATAATGTCTTCTTCTTTTGTGAGTAGTTCCCCTTGTTTATCTCTCATGTTTTTTAAACTACTGGTCTTTTTTTGTCTGAGCTGTTTTAGTGTGCTGTAAAATAACTTTTGATTTTCCGTGAAATTGTCCTTCATTCTGTTTCCGAATTTCACCCATTCTTCTTGTTTTGCCTTTTTTACCTCGTTTTTCACTTCTGTTCTTTTGTCTTTATATTTTTCATAATCCTCCCTAGTTTTCGTCTGTAAGTATCTCTTCCATCTATTTTTCTTTTGCCTCACCTTTTCTTTTATTTCCGTTGACCACCATGCTGTTTTCTTTATGTCTTTGTTGCTTGCTTTTGTTGTTCCACAGCTTTCTTTCGCTGCTTCTAATATACTTTGCTTTAGATACGCCCAGTCTTCCTCTACATCGTTTCTTCTTGTTTCTTTCTTTAATTTCCTTTCTATTATTCTCTGATACTCTTTTCTCGTGTCCACTTCTTTCAATCTGTAACTTCGGATACTTTCTCTTATTACTCTTCTTCTTTTTTCTTGCGGTATCTCTCTTTTCACCTCCATGTCCATTCTTACCAAGTAATGGTCGCTTCCTATTTCCGCTTCTCTTTTCACAATTACGTCTTTTATTAGTCTCATGCCTTCTCTTCCTACCAGAAAGTAGTCTATGATTGACTTTTCTTGCCTTGAGTATACTTCGCGTGTGTATTTGTGAATTTCCCTATGTTGGAACTTAGAGTTTGCTACTACCATATCATTTTCTATACATAGTTCGAGTATTCTTTTTCCATTGCTGTTTCTTGTTGGTTCCCCATGTGTCCCTAGATATCTCTCTATGCCTTTGTTATTATTACCGACCCTTCCATTTAAGTCTCCCATCACAATGATATTTGTTCTTCTTGCGTCTATTTCTTCTTGTAAATTCTCCCAGAATGCGTCTTTTTCCTCTTTTGCCTCGTCTTCGTTTGGTCCATATGCCACTATTATTGTCCATGTTGTTTTTGCCTCCATTTTTATATCTACTGTTAGCATTCTTGAGTTTACGAAATTTTCCTTCACTATGCTTTCTATATTTTCTGGTCGTGTTATCAGCCCTACTCCTTCCCTTCCTCTTTCTGATTGTTCAACTCCCGACCAGTAAAGCCAGTATCCTTTTGCTATTCTTGTTAAGCCCTGACCCTTCCTTTTCGTTTCCGTTATACCTAAATAATCTAATTGTTGTTTTTCCATTTCCTCTACTATCTCAGTTTCTTTTCCACCTATGCTTCTCACGTTCCATGTGCCTATTTTTATGACACTTTTCTTATTTATCTTTTGATTTCTTGTGTTTTTGTCGTTTTCTTTGTTGTTTTTCCTAGCTGTGGTCGTTTCTTCGTATCTTGGCTGATTTTCTTTTCGTTTATCGTTGTCCTTGTTCTTTGCTATTTTCGTCTTCTTGCTGGTCCGTCCGTTTTGGCATCTCACTTTTTTGTCTGCTTTACTACTCCTTTTTCCTTGTCGTCCCAAATGTATTCTTCATCATCGATGACAATCTTTCTATATCCTACTTTTATTTTGTTTCCCTTTTTCACCTGTTCTTTTGCGATTTTTCTGATTTCCGTCTGTACGCTCCTCTCCTTCCAAGTCATGTCGTTGTCGATATAAATTTTTGTACCCTTTAGTTTATGTTTGTTGCTCATTATCTGTTGTTTCCATGCCCAGCTATCTAGTTCTAATATGTTTATTGACAGCCCAGATTTATTTCCTAGGTCAGTCACTCTCTTTACTTCTACGTCGACTTCCAGCTTTTCAGTCAAAAATTGCTTTGCAGCTTTTTCTTTATTTTGTCCATCGAATTTTACTCCTTTAATTACTATGTTGCATCTCTTTTTCTCCTTTGCCATCATTTCTAGCTTGTCTTCAAGTTTTTCTACTCTGTCTATTAGCTGTTTTTTCTCAATTGTCCACTCCTTTTCTCTCTTTCTCATTTCCTCCCTTAGCTCTCTATTTTCTTCCGTATTTTTCTTTATTTCATCCATCATCTTGTCGATCATATCCTGGATTTTCTTTAGGTCCCCCATCTCTTCTTCTGTATTTGTCAACGATCTTTCTTCGGTAGTTGGTGACCTGATTACTTTTCTGCTTTTCTTATAGGCTTCTATTTCCGCTTCTTCACTGCTGTTTGAGCCTCTGTCTCTTTTGTTTCCCTTATACATTTATCGCCTTTCCTTTATTTTGTCTGTTGCCGTATTTGTTTTAAAAAAAGTTACTGTTTGGAATTATCTTGTTGATAAATAAGTCTCTAGCTGTTACGTTAACATAGAATATAAAAACATAAATAGTCCTCAGATGAGCAGATGGTCCAGTGAGCAAATGCTCGCCTCTCAAGCGGCCGGCTCGGTTTGATTCCTGGCAGATTCTGTAGATGGATTTTAAAAATCGTACGCTCTCCGGCTACCACTCTAACACTTGCAATAGTCGTTAACCCCTAATAAGGGCACTCTTTCTTACTTTCAACAGGCAAGGCTAGCCACCTACCCGGCCTAAGGGCAAAGAGGGCTCATAGAAACACTTTGTGGTTATAACAGGCCACTGGCCTATAATAAGGGGAAGAAGAAGAAATAATCCTCTAAAATCTTTCGGTAAATGTCCTTTGCCATTATTTTTCTGGAAACCATTATGTTTCACCCTCCATGTTTATTCGTTTGTAATACACACTTATGTAACATTCATTCTATGTTTATGAAATTATTAACTAACTAGCGTTTTGCACCCAAATTAGGTGCGAAATAATAATTTGTAATTTGTACAAGAGTGATCCATTTTGTGAGTCGAGTTAATTTTGAGGTTAGAAAATCCACATAAAAAAAGTCACTTATAAAAATTTGAAAACCCTACTACTGGCTTACTTGCGTCGCCCTGAGTCGATTGACACCAAAATCAGCCAATTCGGCCCACGGGTTCGCTCTCAAAGTGGCGTCAAGCAAAGCAAATTATTATGTCGGATTTTTTACTGGTTCCCATCTTTTAATACTTACACTAATTTTTCTGTCTGTCAACAATTTCATAGCAATACCATTTTATTACGTGGTGATTCACGGAAAAGTACGAGCTTAGCATTCCAAATATCTTATTATTATTAGGCCTGAACGTTTCGTGTAAGAATGGTAGCCGGTTCTGATCAGTTTTGCTTTCTATAGTGATGTTGTAGCGCTTTTGCTTTCTGAATTATCTTGTTCCACTCCTTCTTATTCATAATGTTTAGGTTTCTAAAGTTTTATCAGCAGGGCAGCTTTGCTGTGTATATTCAAGTTATAAGAGAAACTTGTTTGGGTACTGCTGCTTTGCTTATAACAAATGCTCGAAATTGAACCCATTGCATTGTAGACAAAGTTGCATACTTCTTAGCAATGAGTAACAGGCTCGTCTCATTCTGTCTTGCTGTCGTACTTGTATGGATTTGTTGACATTTCAAACAAGTATTTTCCTCTAATAAAAAACTTAGAAAACTCATGGGCTTGCCCAAAAACAAATGCTGCTTTTTGCCATCTTTTGTGTTTATTATAGCTGCTGAGATAACTATCCTGAAATTTGTATGCTTTTCAGTTTTGCTCATCACTTAATAATTTTATCATGAAAGCATATTTCCAAAATTGTAATTATTTAACCTTTAAGTAGTTGTATGCCTATTGCAAAGCTAGTTGTTGTGTGGCGCCATATGCCACCAATAGGTGAGTAAAGGTATTTTTAATTATTAACACGCTAAGTCATTGTCAAGCAGTAATTATCAACTACGAGGGGAACTAGAAAAGTTATCTACCTAACTACGAAACGACTTACATACGGTTTTTTAAATAATTTTATTTTTCAATATAATCTCCCCCAACTTCAACGCACTTATGCCATTTGTCCTTCAAAGAGTTAATGTCCGTTGAAAAAAAACATTCTTCTTGGGTCTCAAAATAGTCCTTGACTGCCTCCTTCAAATGCTCGTCTGTTTCAAAACGACGCCCTCTGAGATTCTTTTTTAGGTGTCTGAATAGATAGACGTCGGACGGTGCCAGATCCGGACTATAATGTGGATGGTTTAGCTCAATAAAGCGCCATTCCTGCAGAATTGGTTTGATTTTGGCGGCCTTATGCGCGGTCGCGTTGTCATGAAGAATGAGCGATTCACCTTGTGATAAATTTGGACGTTCTTTGACAATAGCTGTACGCAGCTTTTTGAGGGTGTTACCATAAACCTCTGCAGTGATTGTAGAGCCTTTAGGCATATATTCGATCAAAAGAATACCTTGCATGTCCCAAAAGATGGTTGCCATGAGTTTTCCAGCTGAAGATTGCGTGCGGGCCTTCTTTGGGGGAGGAGACCCCTTAAGCACCCATTGCATAGACTCTAATTTCGTCTCAGGGTCCCAGTGATGTACCCAAGTCTCATCACCAGTCGCTATCCGCATTAAGAAGTTGGGGTCCGCTTCCAAAGATTCCAAATTGTTTCTACAAATTTGCTGTCTACGCAGCTTTTGCTCAGGAGACAATAATCTGGGAACCCACCTTGCTGAAACTTTACTCATGCCCAGTTTGTCGTGCAATATTGTCAAAACGCTAGGTTCGGATATTTCCAATGCTGTAGCAATGGTGAAGACTTTTATACGGCGATCCTCAAGAACCATGGCTTCCACTTTCTTGCACATTTCAACATTTGTCGCTTCTGCAGGTCTTCCACTTCTGGGATCATCTTCTATAGATTCCCGTCGCCACCGAAATTGTTTTGACCAAAATTTAATTATGAAATATGACGGAGCATCGTCTCCATACACCGTAATCATTCGTTCGCGAATCTTTTTCGGATTGTTGCCTTCCTTTGTAAGGAGTTTTATTACACTTCGATGCTCTAATTTCAAAAGACTCTTCACAAAATATAAAATTACTGTCGGGTATGAATCAAATTTTTCATGCAACAATGAAAGACTCGTCACTGTTTGACATTACAAGCTGAAGCTTATCAATTGTTTCTATCATGGCTAGGTAGATAATTTTTCTAGTTCCCCTCGTAGTTACAAATGAGATGACATAACACCACCAACTATCAAAATTACTAAGAATGGTTTTATTTCACTTTCTGTCACCAGAAAAGCTTTCGTTTCTCATGACAATGTACCCTTTACTTCTAAGATAATATAATGTTATGTATTTTCTACAATAAGGTGGAAAATGAAGTCAAAAAATAGGATAAAAGATTCTGAAGGTTTTGTGACAATTTTTGGTTTTAAATAGTGGCACCTTATTCCACCTCACCACAGAATGTTTGGTTTGAAATTTATTCTACCTGAAATTCTAAATATAAACATGTTGCTACTCAAGCAATATCATCATACATTGAATTTTGATGACCAGTGTTGAAGTTCTAAGCATGTAAGTTCTTGCGTAACGACATATGGTGCTGGGTGGCTTACCGCTCCACTAAATTGGCTGTAGATTGTAACAATTCAGGGAAAAAATGCGTTTATGTACATCTTAAAACGCTATTTGAGAAATAATTGAGAGCCAAAATACACAAAAAAATTTAAAAAGACAGAACTTTAAACTTGCACTGGCACCATCTGACACCACGCAACTACTTAAAGGTTAAAAATCTAAGACAGTTCTGATTGCTTCCATGCCTGCTGTGAGCTTTTAAATCATATTTCATATTACTTTCCTCAATGCGATTAAACTTATGGACTGTAGTTTTAAATATAAGTAAATTGTTGTCATACTTATCTGTTTATATTATAGTACTTCAGTTTGATTTGTTGATAATTTTTTTAAATCTCTGTAATATTAGTTACATCGGGTGTAGGACACATTGTTGAATCGATTTTGAAAAGTCCACAATGTCTCGAACGTGTACACAACGTCGAATATTATATGATGACCATATCGCTGAACATTCCCACAACGTCGAATGTTAATGAAGGACGCTTTGCCGAAAGTGCCCACTTTGTCGAAAATCATTAAGCAATCTTAGCCGACCAGCGCATAGTTTGTGCGGAAAGTGTAAAATGGAAAGCTCTGATTAACAGGGCATGGACACTTTGTCGAAACGTGACCACAATGTCAAATTCATGAGAGGGACACTTCGCCGAACGTGGCCACAACGCCAAATACTAGAGAGGGAAACTTTGTCGAATCGTAACCACAATGTCGAATTCACGAGAGGAACATTTCCCCGAATGTGGCCACAATGCCGAATGCTAGAGAGGGAAACTTTGTTGTAACGTGACCACAACGCCAACTGTTTATACACTGGAAAGTTTTCCACATACCGAAATTGGACAAAAACCGTCGTATGCTTAAGTTGTCAAGTTTCGACAAAGTGTCCACCCCCTGTTAATCAAAGCTTTAATTTTACACTTTCCACATAAACTGGTATCTCATTGGGTATGCGTATACTGCTTAATGATTTTCGGCAAAGTTTCCATCAATATTCGACGTTGTGTGCACATTCGGCATTGTGGGCCTTTCAAAATTGATTCGACGTTGTGGACATTCGACAATGTGTCTGGTCCCCGTTACATCATTGTAAAAACTCTTTCAAAGTTATTAGAAAAATACAATATTAACAATATAAAATTGATGATGTCATTGCAGTTTTCTACTTCATATCAAGTACTCCATATTGCAAAAATTTGAAGAAGCATTTAAGGTCTATTTTTCTCTACAGTGACCATCTAAAAATTATCTATTTATTTTATACTTTTTGAACACATGCTATAATTCTTGCAATTGAAACTTATTTTTGAAAATCTAATTGTAGATTTGGCAATCCAACTAATAATAGTGTAGCAACGGCAATTGAAAATGAAGATTTTAATTTGTTGAATGATTTTATACCACAAATAATTTGTCGAATGTATTATATTTCAATACCCAACAACTTACTAAAGACGGTTTTGTGTCATCCTCCACTACTCTTGATTTCTAAAGCATATACTAATCAAGTCATTACAGTGGGTGGTGTGAATGTGAAGTATATGAAAGCAGACCCTAAGGTATGTTAATATTTTTTTTTAAGTTACAGTATCATACATCTTGCAGTCATCTGATTGCAGTATTAAATCTGTAGCAGAGTTGCCTTCAGTGACATTTCTGTTTTATTTAAAAAAATTATATTACGTGCCTTACAAAGATTTACTTATTGTAGATGGAACATTTTCAAAGTGATATAGCATTAACCACAAAAGAAAAGAAAATTGTTGGACATACATCAGTCATGATAACATTTCAAGATTTGGGAGTGATATCATTATTAACAGATCTGCATCAGACAAAATGCATTTCAAAATTCCAACAACGTGATAAAGCAGAAATAGTAGATCTTGGTAAGGATTTTGCGAGATTACTAAAAATTCACAAGAAACTGAAAGCTACATACAGTAAGATAGAAGCAGGGTTTCAAAAACTCACTGATAATCCAATTCCTTATCATAATTTAAGCTACAGACAGTTAATGAAACCAAAATCTGATAATTATATTAAAGTAATTGACATTGACAAATTTGTAGATGCAGTAAAACAAGAATCAGCTGCTCAACAAAGCAAGGGTGTACAGAAACGAGTTAGTTTTTATGTGTTCCCAAAGTGTGGTGAATCGACAGAGAAAACTGGTGCAGCACAATGTAAATCACTCAAAGGGATCTTGAAGGAGACTACAAATACAAATTCAGAAACTCTAGAAAAAGCTCACTTAAGGAAAACCGTTCCAGATAATACTGATCAACCTTGCTGCTCAAAATCATTAAAAGAAACTGGATTACCTGTAAGTTAGGGTTTTATCATTTGTAGTAAAATATATAAAACCATTTTTGCACTGTCAGTGTAGTGAAGCGTTTATGTAAAAGCTGCTCTCCAAATTTAAAAATTATATTTGTCAATCCTCCTTTCCATGGGTCCAGAAAAAACATAATTTTGTTGTAACTCTCATAAAAAAACTATCTGCTTAAGCTCCTATTTATCTTTCAGCTGCTAGATGGGACATATTTCAATGTGATTGTTTTTAACTTAGCTCTTTTTGTTCAGATGTAGGCCTGTTAGGTCCAACACGTTAATTAGTGTTACTGAAGTAACCAATTCCTTAAATTTTCTAACTCAGGTTTGTCTTGTGCTGAAAGCTAGGTAGTTCCCATATACAGTGCGCACCAAAAGTATGGAAAATACCAAATAAAACTGAAATAAATGTTTTTTTGTAAAAATTCTGAAACACGTCAACTTTCTTGTTTAAAAATACACATTGGAATGTCAAAATCATTTTCCGAAATTCATTTGTTTGTAAGTGATGACGTCATCAGTATTTTTTTTAAATGTCAACCCCCTTTTTTTTTAGTTTTTGATAGATCATTCAATTGTTTAAATGACAGTATAAAAATGTTGATACCTTACATAAGAAAATTTTCAAGAAATAAATTATTTAATGTTTAATAAACGCCTTTATTGAAAACCACAATAAACAATAAATACACAGAAGATTTTAATGTAAAAGCAACTGCAGGTATCAAAGTAAATGCTCAAAATTCCATCCATTCACTTCTTGACAATAAGCAAGTCTATCCACATATTCTCTTAAGACATTATGGATAACATCTTCAGTAATTCTTTGAATTTCCTGTCGAATACGATTTTTCAGATCTTTGATGTCTTGCGGTCTAGTAGAATATACTTATGATTTTAAATAGCCCCATAAAAATAATCGAGGGGTGTAAGGTCAGGCGACCTAGCTGGCCACTCTAGTGGTCCTCTTCTACCGATCCACCTTGCAGGAAAGCAATTATTCAAAAAATCGTGGACAGTACGCGCATAATGTGGCGGGGCGCCATCTTACTGATACCAAAGGGTATTATTTGGCACATCTGGATCATCTTGATTTGGGTAAAGTATCGCAAGTGCTGGAATAAGGTCATTTTGGAGAAACTCTAAATACCTTGGTCCAGTCAGATTTCCATCAAAGAAATAAGGACCTATTATTCTGGTGTCCACTATTCCAGCCCAGACGTTTACTTTTTGTGGATATTGGGTGGGTGCCTCAGTCATCCAATGAGAATTTTCCTTACTCCAGTACCTGCAGTTCTGGCGGTTAACTGTTCCATTCAAACAGAAAGTTGCTTCATCCGTGAAAAGAATCTGGTGATGGAAACGTTCATTTGTTTGAAGAAAATTCATCATTATTTCGCAAAATTGCAAGCGTCGGTCAGGATCATCTTCATTGAGCTCGTGAACAAGCCGAATTTTAAAAGGATGATATTTTTCTTGTCTCATTAACCTGAGTACTGAAGTCTGACTGACATTATTTTCTGCTGCGACTCTTCGGGAAGCACAATTAGGATTTTCTTCGATTTGTAAAAGAATGTCGAGTTTCTTGTCTTCATTCATCGCTGTAGCACGAACACTTTTTGAAATATCTGTACCATTTCCCGTCTCCCTAAATTTTCTTTGAATTTTACTAACCGTTGATCGCATGATAAGTCGATCTGGATACTTCGCATTAAACATATCACAAACTTCTTGTTGTGTTCTTGTAAGGTTTTCACACCCAAGATAAATTAAAAATTCTATGCGTTGTGTAATTGTTAAATGAGCCATAGCAGATTTATAAAGCTGATGTTAATTTTTACGAGTAAACGATGTGTCGACAACTAACATTTCTGAATAATTGACAACTTGTGGGCATTTGTTTAGATTACGGGCATTTGTTTCTTGTTACCTTTGATTCTCTTTTCTCGATACTGATACCATTAAACATCACGTTTCAACATTTGTTAAGAATGTGTTTATTAAACATTAAATAATTTATTTCTCGAAAATTTCCTTATGTAAGGTATCAACATTTTTATACTGTCATTTAAACAATTGAATGATCTATCAAAAACTCGAAAAAAAATGGGGGTTGACATTTAAAAAAATACTGATGACGTCATCACTTACAAACAAATGCATTTCGGAAAATGATTTTGACATTCCAATGTGTATTTTTAAACAAGAAAATTGACGTGTTTCGGGATTTTCACAAAAAAACATTTATTTCAGTTTTACTTGGTATGTTCCATACTTTTGGTGCGCACTGTATAATATATAAGTACCATTTTGTTGTATAGAGCTCGGAATATTTCCCTCTCCTGCAAAAGCATCCTTAATCTTTTCACGACAATTGACGTACACATACGTTTTCTGAAAACGATACCACCTGCTGACTGACTTACTTATTTTAGTTCATATATTTGGCTTAACGCAGTGACGTACGTAATATTTAGAAAAAAGCCTTCTTGATGACCTACTAACGTACACATATGTTTTCTGACATACTGATACGTCATATTACTATTATGTCATAACTGATTGCGGACTCTCATAAGAGTACGTCACGTGCAGTTGCACGTATTTGTAAAACATGGTCGTCTGCACAGTTGCTCCAACTGTTTTGTAGCATGTGTTGTTGTTTTGGCTGTGATTGTTGAAGAAGGTAATTCAGGGGTAACCACAAAAGAACAACTCCAAACCGCAACCGCCAGATGACGAGGATATTGCAAATATTGTAAGAACCTAAGATTCCGTTATCACTGTAAATTTTGCAATAACTGCATTTGTTTGCAACATGTGAAAATTTGCTGCCAACATTACGCCATAAATTTTAAAAGCTGACTTTGGGAATTGATATTTTGAGTAACTCAAACACTTTCTATGTTTTTTCTGCTGTTATAATCACTGTATGTTCCTAGTTTACTATGGTAATTTTTTAGTTTTATTTTTCCTATTACTTTTGAAAAAATAGTGTTATTAAGTACATGCAAAACGTAAGATTTTTTCAATAAATAATGAATTCCAAGGTCACTTTTTGTCTGTTACTCTTTTCATATGGAGACCTTTACAATTTTACCTTGAAATGACAATAAAATTAAAATGTTTATAATTTAATAATAAAATAATTAGCAATATGAATTGCGCCTGTAAGGCTCAACCCATGGAACCGTGTAATTTTCGCACCACCCGTGGAATATGTTTGTATATCCATGCTATTTGGTTTCTAGTATGAGGTAACCTTTACAAATAAAGACTACAGCAGTAAAAGACACCAATTACAAGTACAAGAGACTTGTCAAGAACAAACTAACAAAGGTTATAGATTAATAAAGCCACTGGACGTATTAAGAAGTACAAATAAGGAAATAACAGAGAATTATCCTGGTAAACACAAATCTAACTATGTAAGTGCAGCACAGGTAAATTGAAATAATAACAAAGCTTTTTTTGTATCCTTTTATTGCAGCACGTTTTAACCCAGTCATTACTTCACACGCAACGTGTCAACGCACAGCTAGAAATTGAGTACTTGAATGCTGTCAAAGAACTTGAATATTTTAAAGAAAACATACCTTAGTAAGTGATCATTTTGTTTGAAACTTCTAGTTACTGTTCTGCATAGTTAACGTGGAGTTTAATATTTGAAAATTATAAAATGGCAATTAGCAATTTATAGGTTATTTAAAATTAGTGACAACATTTTTATATACGAGACGAGGGCTGTTCTTTTTCCGCTGCCCGTAGTAAAGTTGTAACATTTCGTAATTTTTGCAATTGTTAATTTTATGCTGTAAATTAAGTTTGACTATTTTACGTTATTAATTACCTCTCACGCGGGTAGCTCTGATCCGAAGTTGTCAACAGCTGAAGTAAGCGAATTGAGTCAACTCTATACAGGTATTTATTTTATTTAACTAGATTACAAAATAAAATATTGGTTTTAAACTATTTACAAGTAAATAAGCAAAATTAAATTCTTCCTGGTGGCCTCTGCGTGCCATGTAACGTTATGCAGCTGGTGTGATAAGATTTAAATCTCTGCAAAGCGTGCTCTGGATTTATATCTAAACTATTTACAATAAATATAAAAATAAATTCTTCCTGGTTGCCTCTGTGGTGCGGACAGGCCATAGGGGTGAAGGACAGCGTTCTCCAGTTGCAGATACAGGTCCCCCCTGTCCTGCGATAAATAAACTAAAATTAAATAATTTCATTTCAGCTTGTCCGTCCCAGGTTTCTCCATATTTTAGGATTGGTAAGATAAATGCCGAAATGATTTTGGGGCAGTTAACAGCCAGTGCTACAGTGGAAACAAGTCCACTAATTCCAAAAAATGTAGCGACCATATTTTTGTTTCGGCTTTTTTCACAAAACTTTTATTGGAGCTGATTCGTTCTCAGACCCAAACTGCTGACTGTTGCTTTCTTTCAGGATTGTAGTAGTATACCCACGTTTCATCACCTGTAACGATGTTGTACACCAAATGAGATGATCCATTGTCAAAGCGATTCAGTATAGATCTGCACCATGCCACACGGTTTTCTTTTTGAACTGGAGTCAAATTGTAGGGAATCCAACGGGCACAAGGCTTAAGTACCATCAAATGTTTGTGTAAAATGGTCAATTGTTTTCACACCAATCTTTAAAGTTGCTTGAATACTCCTGGCAGTAACATGCCAGTTCTTGTCAATCATGTTTCGTACAAGACCAATATTCTTTTCGGTAACTGCCATTTTTTGCTTGGGAGCTTGAAAATTGTCATTTAAAGAAAGTTGACCACGATGAAATTCATTGTACCACCACTTTACGGCAGCTAAGGAACACGACTTGTCACTCGACTGATTTCCTCAAAACATTCTTTACGGCTTAAGCCTCCTTGAAATTGTAAAAAATCCCAGCTCGATAATTCTCTTTATTCAATTTAAAATTATGTATTTTAAAAACCTTCAAGTCTATTCAACAACTTTCACTATAATTCAACTTGTAAAAAACTAGGTTAAAATATCAAGCAAAATTTGTTTCAAAATATCACAGCTTGCTAGATAGACTCAGCGGAAAGAGAACAGATCTCGTATAATTATTGTTTAACACTAGAGCACAATAAATGCAAAATTTTTGTTTATTTAATTGATTGTAAATAATATTACAGTATGGAAATGAGAAGATACACCGAAATACAGAACTTGAAATACCAAATTAATAAATTCAGACCTGTGCGTGGTCTGACAATTAAAATGTAAGTAACGGTGCTTTTTTATATTATTTTTCACAATTCCTACTTTTATAGTGTAGAAGACGAAGATCAAAAAGGAAATTCTGTCCAGAAAGATAAGTAAGCTTTCAACAATTCTGGTATTTGACACAAATAACTTTTACTTATTTTCAGAAAAGCAGAGAGTACCGCAAGAAAGAATCCCTGTGAAGCCTGTAAGGTTCTTAGGTAGGTTAATCACTCTATTCAATTAACTGCACAGAAGATATAAAAATAACTATTTTAGCAAAGTGCCCAAAGACACTAAATCGAACCAATCCCAGTCTATAAAGGGGTAAGCATTTCTGTAATAATCGAAATTTAAACTTTGGACATTAATCCGTTTTTTCATCTTTGCAGCTCTAGTTCCTCAAAAGGGAAAAAGAAAAAGTCTTATCAACCACGAATGTAAGTACCTGTCTACTTTGTGTTGTTGATGGTGACCTACCGAATTATGGTTCTATGGCATGCCTGAAATGGTATATATCTAAAAAAAAAAATTTTACTAAATATATTGCTATAGAAACATTGTTTTTGTCACCGTCACTGTTTTGTGTACCTGTTAATGGTAGTATATACCATTTATTTTTATGTTCCCAAACTGTTACATACCTTAAATGTGAAATTCAATGTTGTGATACAGAGAGCACTGCTCAAGATATTTAAAAATAATATATGTTAGTTTTTATGTTTTCCATATTTGCATAAATAAACTTTTATTGAGTTTACGTATTTTTTTGTTTTGCACTTTCTCAGTTTTTTAATAGTATTTGTACAATATAGTTTGACATTAACTATTTTAGTGTATAGATTTGCTTTGCTGGTAAAAGTTACAATCTAGTCAATGAAAATGAAAGTGAATATGATATAAATAAATTTTTTTAACTGCAATTATGTTTTAGGATTCTGTTTTTTTTTGCTTTGGTTGAATGTAAAAACCAAAATCAACCAGCCCACATATAGTTTTTCCCATACACACCTTATTTCAAACTTATGGTAAAGAAGTGAAGGGTGTTTTTATTCGACATTTACTTTCATCTGGTAGAACTATAAATCTATGGGTGCTGTCATCTCTGCCTAAACCTTACACATACACCAAATATTGTAGAAACTAATTGAATGATAAGCAAAATATCAAGTAAAATTTTGTCATTTGTAACAACAGTACTTTGAAAATGCAAAACGGAACAAATTGCAGTCTTTCTACTAAACTTTTCAGAATATACGTAACACATTGAGAAGTAAAGAAAATTAAATATATAGTCATCATTTTCCATTCACTCATGCGACTTCAATCTGTTAGAACCTTTTTGAATTGTTGTTGGTAAACAGAGTGGAAAGAGCAAATGGCCGAGCAGGCAATATGCCAGATTGAGTTAGATTTCCTGTAACTACACACTGGTTTTAAATATCGGCTACCATGCTAATATCTGTGGTAGTCGTTAACCCCTAACAAGAAAACTGTTTCTCAATTTCGACAAGCCAGGCTACCCACCTACCTGGTTTAAATTAAATAGTGTAAGAAGAGAAGAAGAAGTAACCAGAGTATCTAAAACATACTAACAAGCTTCTAGGAAAGTATTATACACATAGCGTAAAGCATTTCTTATTTACCTCTGTCTACCCGATGTTGCTTCAGATTTAAGACATATCTTTAACATGCAAAATTAAACTGTTGTAAATATTGTTACTTGACTCATCCTCGGCCTTGTGTGTGCGAGGGTGTGACTAATATCAAAAATGGCGTTTTACGACCATTCACCCAATAGCTCAGCAGAGAGAGTGTTAACGAAGAGCAGCAAGTAATAAGTCGGTTTGTTTTTGTTGTTTTTATTTAACCTATAAATATATACAGAGGGGCAGATGTATGTACATTTAACAGGGCAAACGAAAAGAAAATGTAGGCAAGAACTACTTCAGGTGTGGCTGATTTTCTTCAGTGGCGGCGGCGTGGGACCCCGGGCAGGGAACGTGGCGCGTGTTTGGAATTAACAAAGACTTGCTCGCGATTTGATGCTTTTCTGTCTCATATCAATTGGATTCCCTAATTATTTTATAGCAAAATAGTATGAATAGTACATTTGTTCAGTTTTAAAAACTACATCTAAAGCATAATTTTACATTTTTAATATTAGAAGCATTTTCCTTAGTAATAATAAAAACCATTTAAAAATTTACTGAATTAATATAGGCTAGTCATGACCATGACATTGACAACTAATATGAATCATTATTATACTAAGTAGTACCTGGTTTTTGTGTTTAGACCAAAGTTTTGTGTGCGATATAATTTTGTAGGTATAATATGGAATATCATACTACAGAAGAGCTAATTTCATTTATAAAGTAGTATTAGTTACTCTGGAAATTCTTTACGGTATGTTAGAGATCTCTGCAGAGATTTTTATGGAACTCCAAATACCTTCTACCGCAACCATTAATAGAATTGTTATTCATTTTGCAACTACTGGAAGTGTTCATAAAATATGCAAATGTAAAGCAATGATTGTTTGTAGTTGTCACTCAGCCAGAAAATATTAATTAAGTCAAGTTTTGAATGGTTTTCATTATTTTCCAGAAAAGTGGTTATAATACTAGAAATTTTAAATTATGCATTGGATGCAGTTTTTAAAGCTGAATACATTTACTATTCACTATTTTGCTCTAAAATAATTAGGAGCCAATATTTACAACAGTTAATATTGCTTGTTAAAGGACTGTCTTAAATCTGATTCAACGCACTCCCACCTTCCCAAAGTTAAAATTCAAATTTAAAGAAAATTTACTATTTCTAAAAGTGTAAAAAGGTGGAAAGGCTGTTTAGCAAACCCTAATTTTATTAAGTTTCTACAGTGAGAGGAGTGTTTTAGGGGGTGAGAGTGAATTTAAAACCGTACAAAAATTGTATTAATCGTTACATTGCATTTTTAATCGCACAGAACACTAAATCTTTCTTTTTCTAATTGCAACAAAAAAAATAGTACAACTGCTACTTTATAACACGTCCAGGAACTTTTACTTAAAGATTTGATCAATAGATGGAATATTCTCAGTGGTTGTTGAGGCAGTACATTAACTCTTTCGCTACGGGGAAAATTTTTAACACTATTAGAAACCAACTTGCCTTGGTGGCTTGGTTGATAAAGCGCCAGGTATGGAATTAACAAGTTCTGGGTTGAAATTGGCGGATAGGTAGACCTTTTTCCGCAATCAACAGGATCAATACTGTGCCAGGTGACTATTCGACGTTGGGATACAATTAATGTCACTCTCCTCTGAAGACTGGTCTATGAGGTAGAGTAACAAGACTACACACACACGTGACTTGGAGGTAACACAAAGGGCACACCTTGAGGTATAAGTGAGCGTAAACTTGGTTCAGCTTAGTTGACCAAACAACGAATTTGCCGAACAATAATTCTTGGTCCAACAATCAGTAAGCTTCATCTATTTTTTTATGTGCGGCATCAGAAAAGTTAGTTTTTTTCGTGTGAGTCTGATTTGGGGTTTGGTTATCTTCATTCAAGTGGTCGTATAAATTTGTTTGCTTCACGATAATCTTCATAATATCCCGAGATAAAAAATTCAAAACAATCTAGAATCTTAGTATTATCACGTATTTTTGAATCCACACAAACTACGTTTAAAAAAAAGAGAATTATAGGCAAAAATATGTTTCCAATTAAATTTATTGCTCAAATTATCTTTTCTGTTGTCTTCAGATTCACAGACTACTGTCAGGTTCAAAAAATCAAAAGTTGCTCAAAATCACCCAAATAGCCGAAATCCATTTTAATCAGTGATTTTTAAGGATATAGATACAAACATAAGCTTTCCCTATGGTGCTAACGTAACCAAGACATACTATATTGTACCACTTTTTCTCAAGCAAAATAATCTATATGTATTGTAATGGTTTTAGTATAAGGATTTGATATCAGATTAAAAAAAGATTACAATAATACAGTATTAATTACAAAGATGAATTTAAGTATTAGAATATCAAAATTATTAATAGGTATTTGGTAAAATAATGAAGTAGAATTTAAATTCAATTTATTGAACGATGCAATATAAGAAACAGAAAAGTTCTAACATAATTTAATTATTATCTGAAATAAAGTGGAGGATTAATATCAAATACCTATTCGAGAAATTTTTAGGCCCCAAATATGTTTTAGTTTGACACTTGATGTGTCATTCTTAAAAGTTGTAGTAACCAACATACGTTTTTGAAAAATAAAAATAAGCGTGTTTTTATTTTGAATGCTGCGCTCGCAAGTGCAAAAACGATAGAGCATATTCGTATTTTGTATTACAGCAGAAAATATTTAACAAAAATATGAGGAAGAACAAAAAAAAGAAATTAATAGTTTTTGAGTCTCCTAGGAACGTTTAAAAATGTTTGGCAACGATTTGGCATACTTTGTATGCAATGTGCTATCAACATTTGGGCAAAATTAAAAATTATGAAATGATAATATTTTATTAATGGACTTAGTTTTATTTAAACCAAATTATGAACAGAGCCGGATTAAGGGGGCTGCAGGCCCGGGCCACCGAATTTCGGGGGCCTAGAAAAGATTCGAAGGTTATAATCTATTGCAGTTTCTAATCATTTAGATCCATTTGTACCCGTTGCATAAATGGGAATGGGGCCTCTAAAAAAATTTTGCCCTGGGCTTCGCATATCCTTAGTCCGGCTCTGATTATGAAAAGAAATTCTTTTTATAGTGACACAATCCTGAAAGGTTACCAAAAATACCGTGACTATCCTCTTGGGAGATATTTTAAAAAATTGCACCAATATATAAAAATGGTCTACTTCATTTGTTGAGCAGCATACTTTAAGATTGAGTGACGTCAAGTAAATTGCAAACTGGCAACCTTGACTCGCGAACAAATTTACGAGTTTACAACGAAAGTACGACCTTTAAAAAACGGGGAACAGTGAAAGAGGACGAAGTAAAGTGTGAAGTTTGGAGTTAGTGTAAAGTTCGGGCGCCGCGTAAACAAACAGCGACGAAATTACCGTAAATTGGTGAGAAGTCAGTACTGATAAGGTGTCTACCATTTAACAGCTGGCGTGCACGTCATCGTAACCGTTACGAGACACGTCATAACGTAGCGGGCCGTGATTGGTGCATTTTGTAGGATCATTATAAAAGCAGTGGCGTAGAGTACAAGTGGGCAATAGTTGGGTTTTTAGAGCAATTGAAAGGAGGAATGTGTCGATTGTGATACAGGAGCTAAGGAAGTGCTAAGTAAAGTGGATTAAAAAGATAAAATAGGGCTGAAAAGGTAAACAAAAATCTTCACAAATGAGCGACAAGGAAGTACTGGACCGGTGCATAGCAGAACTAGAACAGCAAAGGGCGCAAATAAGTGAAATAAGAGAGAATTATACAAGGGAACTAGAATATAGTACAGGAAAGTTAGCGGAGCAAAGAGCGCTGATAAGAGAGCTAAGAGAGGAAGTGGCGAGAGTAGAAGAGAAGTGGAAAAAAGAAATGAAAGCACTTTACAAGGAGCTAGAGGATCTCGTGGAAAAATCACCCAAGCAGGAGGCAAATACGAACAGGACAAACAAAGTGAAATACTCCCCTGAGAGACTCAAACAAAAAGAAAAGAGAAGAAAACTTAAAATCCTTTGCAGGAGGAAGAAGATGAGAATGCAGGAAAAAACAATTGAAATTATAGAAGAACACTACAGTAAAAAGAACATGAAATTATTTTACAAAGAAGTAAGCTTTACAAAAAAAGAACACCTACATGCACTACCCATGTGTAAAGATAAACTCGGCAATTTGATAGTTGGTACCGAAAAAGTGGCGCAAAGGTGGCTGGAATTCTATGAAGAGCTATTGCTGAGCACGGGGAGGAAGCAGAAGAAGAAAATGCACGGAACCAATCGCGAATAATCGACAAAATCTTCCCAACACTGGAAGAGATAAAAATAACCATATACAAAATGAGGAACAACAAAAGCCCAGGTATAGACGCAATCCAACCAGAATTAATAAAATACGGCGGTGAAACCCTAGAAAAGAAAATATATGAGCTCATATTGCAAATCTGGACCACCTGTAAATTGCCAAAAGAATGGAGTGAAGCCATAATAATTCCGATTTATAAAAAGGGCAATAAGTTGGACTGTGAAAATTATAGGCCTATTTTCTTGATAAGCGTCGTGTATAAAATTTTAGCATCACTAATAAACGACAAGCTAAAGGATCTTGTGGAGGATGAGATAGGTGAATACCAAGCGGGATTCCGGAAGCAGAGAGCAGTAACAGACCCTATCTTCACCCTTAAAACTATACAAGAAAAAATGAAAAGGAAAGGACATATTGTATGTCGACTTTAAACAAGCGTACGACAATATATGCAGAAAGGAACTATTAATTGCACTTAGTGAAATGGAATTACCAGAATGGATTATACAACTGATAACAATGACATTAGAAGAGCCAGAGAGTAGGGTGAGGATTGAAGGAGAAAGGTCAAACAAATTCAGGATACAGAGAGGACTAAGACCAGGGGACCCTTTGTCACCCTTACTATTCAATCTGGCCTTGGAAACAACAATCAGACGAAGTGGAGTGAAGGTCAATAAGAGTATTATAAATAGCCCTTACCAGATACTAGCCTACGCTGATGATCTCACAATTATGGCATGGACACAAGAGGAGTTACAACTGGTATTCCAACGCCTGGAAAAGGAAGCAAGAAAATTCGGATTAATGATAAATGAGAGTAAAACAAAGTACATGATCCTCAACTCCCAACGATCCCACAGCTAATGGGCTTGCTATACTGGACAACCAACAAAACCTAAAATACAACTTCGAAAAAGTGCAGAACTTTACATTTCTTGGTGTAAATATAAGCAGCAACAAAGACAGAAATCAGGAAATACAACGAAGAATTGCGGCAGGATCAAGGTGCGCAGCAATGCTGAATTCAGTGCTAAACAACAAGACATTATCAAGGGAGGTGAAAGTTTGGATCTATAAAATGGTGATACGACCAGTAGTGACGTACAGGAGTGAAGTATGGGTGTTGATAGAGGAAGTGCGTGGTAAAATAGCAAGGTGGAAGAGGAAAATGCTAAGAAGGATATTCAGAGGAGTGAAAACACAGGGAGAGTGGAGGAGAAGGTGTACGAACTGTACCGAGAACCCGAAATTGGAATTATAATCAAACAAGGAAGGTTACGCTGGCTGGGCCACCTATCGAGAATGGAGGAGACAAGAGGGTCGTAAAAGAGGAATCAGAGGGCAGAAACAGAAAGGGCAGACCACCAAAAACGTGGATGCAGGACGTAATGGAAGACCTAGCACGCATGGACATAGCCGATAATTGGGAGACACGAGTCGGAAATAGGGAGGAATGGAGGAAGATTGTAGCCACGGGCCTTCAAGGCCTTTTGAGCTAATAGATGATGATGATGCTTTAATACTTATACAGCACCAGCCTCTACACCGCAAGGTAAATGAGGTTACAGATTATACATACATACATATACATACACACAAGTACAGAGTACAGAAGAATGCAGTAGCTAGGGAATTTTTTGTGCCCTAAGGCAAATAAAATTCTGGCATCATTAATCAACCGAAAAGGCAAACAGGAATCACAAGGAAAGATAGAACATTACCAGGCAGGATTTAAGGAAGGAAAATCGAAAAATTTAGAGCAAAGAACATAAGAATTCATGCATTATTTCTAGATTTTCGACAAGCTTTTGACAGATCACACAGAACAACGATAATAGAAGCGATGAAAGAATTACAGTATAGCCAAGACTTGATAGACCTAGTAGCGTTAACCTTAAGAAAAATAAATAAAGTAAGATACAAAGACTGCCTCTCCAAGGGATTCGTAAGAAATACAGGTCTAAAGCAAGGAGACCCACTATCACCACAACTTTTTAACATCACATTAGAATATATTATCAGGAGAGCAAAAATTAATGCATCCATGGAAATTTTAAGTGGTCCCTTCCAAATACTAGCATTTGCTGACGATGTAGTCATAATGTCCAAAACGAAACAACAACTTATAGGTTTGGTGAAGAGTTTTGAAAGAAAAGCCCAAGAAGCAGGACTGGAAATTAATATAAACAAATCGAACTACATGATAATGGGCAACACCAAACAAAACAAAAGTCATGAACTACATATAAAAACAAGTAACGGAAAACTGACCTTCAAATTAACAAACAGCCTGACATACTTAGGAGTCGAAATAAATAGTGAAGGGAAACAAGAAACTGAAATCCAAATAAGAATGTTGAAAGCATGAAGTGCGCAGGTGCTTTAAACTATCTATTAACTAACAAAAGTGTACCAGAGCAGTGAAAATACGTATATATAATACAGTGATTAAACCCATACTAGTATATGAGGTAAAACGTGGGTGCTAACAAAAGCAGTAGAAAACAGTCTAATGGCATGGGAAGGAAAAATACTTCGAAGGATTTTTGGAGGCATAAAGGACGACCAAACATGGCGCAAGAGAACAAACAAAGAAGTACAAGAACAATTTAAAGAAGCTAACATTGCCGTATTACTAAGACAAAATAGATTAAGATGGATCGGACATGTGATGAGGAGAAGGAAAGAAGAACCCATTCGGAGGGCACACGAACAAGAACCAGAAGGAAGACAAAAGATAGGAAGGCCGAAAAAAACATGGAAGAGACAAATAGAAGAGGATCTACTCAACCTAAGAAGATGGAAAATAGAGATCCAGTAGAGGAAACTATGGAGGAAAAAAGTTGAAACCATAGGCCAAAGTGGCCTGTAGTGCTGTTAATGAATGAAATGAGAAAGGCAATAGTTATTTACATTACGAGTACGGTAGTTTATGTTTTATAGCACAAAGTTTTAGTTTTTGAAGCACGACGCGAAGAGGAGTGTTTTTAATGAAACCGAGAGCTGTAAAATGCTTAACGCTGGGTATTGTATTAAACTTTTTGCCCAACGTATTTTTTTTAACATTTTCTATAAATTCCAGACTTTGCTTTCGAATATCAACACCATCGTTACCATCAAGCAAGCTGCCTTCAGTAAATTTTGTAGTTCACACAATCTGAAATGATTAAATTTGCTAATTTTAAGCACCCTGTATAAAACATTAATACCTGAAGGTACAATTGTAATTGAAAAGAAATTCACAAAACACAATCTTGTAAATTTTTTTATTCAATTGTTCCATGTTACAGCTGCCACCTGAAATTCAGCATTTTTGTGAATATCATGAATATCTCCAAAACAGTTAACTTTAGATACACACAAAAAATATTAGTATCACCTGGAGAATCATATTTAGGTAAAGAAATAAGGGGGGGGTTGAAAGTTATGTGGGGTCAGACAAAGCACCGTTTTCAACCATAGGCATTGCATATATTTTATACCATTTTAGCTAACCCAACCAAGCTGAAACTAGCTAATCTAACCTGTATTTGTATTACAGGGAAAGGGAAACCTTTAAAAGACCTTTTACAAAAAGATATACAGTTTCACAGGGTAGTATGGGGTTTTTACCAAGTAAAACCCCTCCCTGATATCAGTTGTTGCACTTTTCAGATGCTTGATATTTCTCTTACTGTTACATAGTTCACAAAGCATCTATGTTCTACTAAGTCGGCAGTGGCAAGTATGACCTCGGTAGATGTGGTTCTACCTACTCCTGCAATCGCATCGGCATATTTGTTCTTAACATTTTCTGTTTATACTTCTTGCATGATTTTCCTCCAGATGAAGGCCTTGTTTGGAAATATGGAGTACACCGCTGAGCCTAAGACTTTTCTTTTTGAAGCTTTCGGTCCATCTATCTTTGGCAGAAATCTACTCAGGGTGTCTATTGTTTTTTTTTCAGTTTTCTGGAGGGCATAGTTTATGGCTGCTTTCGTCATAAGGCTTTGGTTAAAGATGATCTGCAAGTAAGGTATCGAGTCCTTGCTACTTATTTTTCCTTCTCTTTGTTTATTTCTATATTCAGTTCTGTCTTCAGACATTTCTTCTCAAATTACTGTATCCTAGTCAACGTTTCAAAACAGGGGGCCAACTACCAACCGCTGCAGTGCATCGAACGTCATCATATGACTGTTATCGTACTCCAGGATTATTGATCTGTTTTTCAAAATACTCAAGATTACTAGTTAATCCTTATAGATTAGTTATTTTCAGTCTCTTCAGTTCTTTAATTATTTCACCACATCAAGTTGAGTTACAGTCATTCTTTATATCTGTCGTGAGACAAAACTTCCTATTTTTGCAAGTTTTGTCTGTTATTCCTTGTATGGGGTCTATCATTGTTATAACTGTCCTTAAGCCATATTAATATTCGGCAAATCGTTCACCTTCTATTTATCTAAACAATCGACCTCGTATTAGTGTTACTAGTATTTCCTAAACTGAGTCTAGAAGACAGACTGGCCCATATATTTTTTCAGGGCCCTCTTTTTCAATAAGAACTAGTTTAGCTTCTCTGGAAAGTTTCCTGTTTCTAGCACTTCGGTCATAATCTCAAGAGTTTTATTCGGATTGGCTGTAACGGTGATTTTCATGATTTTGGTTTTTAGTCCATCAGGGCCTGGTGCTTTCTTCAGTTTCAATTTGCTTATGGCATAAATTAGTTCTTCCACATAAAACATCGGTATATGCTTCACTTCTCTTACATTTTGTCTTATTTTTTCGCAAGTAAAGAATAGTTCTTTGACAATTTTCTCTTAAGTTTCATGATTTTGGGCATTGCTCTAAACTTTTTGGTTACGATTCGTTAGCCATCGCCCCATGTATTGTTATACATTTCTCTACATAGTTGTTTACATTCCCTATCCTTAGATTCACATACTTATTAGTTTTTTTTATATTTATTTTTTGCTTCTTTGCATTTTCCTTCGATCACTCTCTGCTCCCACTCCAGGGTTCTTTTGTGGGTCTAGAATTTCCTCTTCTTAATTTGTGACATCTTTTCCTCTCTTGATTTATTTGTTTAGTTCGTCCTTAGACTGGTCTTTTTTCCTTTCTTATTACTTTTACTACTAAAGTTTTTTGATAACTTACTTATATCTTCTTCATCCCAGCATAGCTCAGTGGTTAGAGCATTATACTGCGGTGCGGAAGTCTTTAGTTCAAATCCCAGAATCAATGCCTGGCAGTCGGTCTACCCATTCACTTTAAATAATTGGGGACCTGCGTTCGAAAGAACAAGGGGTAATAATGCGGTTGTCTAATGCGTGAAGCTCACCACATCACCACGTGTCATGAATTTCACACACGACAGCCGGGTGTGAGAGCGAGGATACGGAAGCTCTGACCTTCCGGCTTGCAGGCCAAGCTCCTTCATGGGGTGTTAGTGCCTCACCATTATTATATTTATAATTATACAAAAGTTTAGTTCTAGATCTTCTACGCTTACCCATGCATAGATCTCTATTTTTTAATTAAAAATGTGTTTAGAATCGTTAGATCGCAAAACAAGGATTTCCTCAACTTGATCAATTTTGAATATTTAGATTACATTTTTCTCAACTATTGTCACAGAAACTAGACGGAATACAATTATTAGATGTACATGTGCTTACTTGTTTAATACGTGGTGAGCCAATCGGTACTGATGGTTCTCCATGCGCTCCTGTATCAGAATGACATGGGCAGGGAGGGGCAAATTTGACTAGTTGTAACCTGTTTGACAGACTGCCGTTTCAGTAGTTTCTGATAAGACGCACTTTCATTTATTAGGGTATGTTAATAAACACAATTTCTGATATTGGTCTTCAAAAACCCACAACAGCTTAATGAACAACCTTTGCATAGTTCCAAACAAACCGTTTGGTGTGAGGTTTCTGTAATTGAAATTATCAGACCCTATTTCTTTGCGGAGAATAACTACATGGTAACAGTGACATTGGAACGTTTCATGTTTATTTACAAAGTTTACAAAGTTACAAACCAAGTGATTACACTTACAAATATTTACATATGTAAAAATATAACTTGCTATTGTTTATTCTTCTGTCATATGCAACGAAGTATCTAGATTTTAATGCTACTTTACTATATTTGAAAATGTAATTTTGACAGATTTAAATAATTTACTCACATATTCGCATTATACCTCGCTACAGTTAGCAGATAACAACCCCGGAAGAGCGCTCAAACACTCGTGTCCCGAAACAGGCCTCATCGACTAACACAGTTCCATATCACGTCTACTTATATGACAACCGCATATATAACTTACAACTAATTTAACCCTAATGACGCACATTGCCTTCCTTCTTCTCAGAACATATACAAAGAAAAAAAAAGTTTAAAAAAATTGAAATATGGTTTTAACTTCCCTGGCGCTCAACGCCATCTTATCCAGCTCCTAATAACGGAGTGTATATCAACCTACAAAATATTGCCCCCTCGAAACAACAAATAAACTCTGTAGCGAAATATCAACTAAATTATAAAATAAGATAAAACCAGCATAAACTTAAACAACAACTGTACCTTGAACCTCTTATCCTGCACTGACTATGTAAGCCCTCCCTCTATTCCGTGCCAATTTTTCATTATAAAATTTTTCACTGCATAACCAAAACAGCCTCTATTCCGGATAATTTTTATTTCAATCGGGAGATCATTATATATACGTAAACCAACACTGTCCCATGCACGAATTCCGACATTACGTTGAGTAAATTTATTACATCTTGAATTGAGACAATTGTTAAGTGGAGAATAATGAACTATGGTTTCAACAAGATGGCAGAAGCCATATTGCAAGAATATGCACGCTTGTAAGGAACTTGTTTCCAGGCCCTTTATTAATTGCTCACCCAGGTCACCTTATCTTATGGCACCAGAGTTTCATATATACGGTTTTTTAAAATCCTGTGTTAACGTCAACAAGCTTTGCACACAAGGATTTAAAAAGCAACGTAACAAGAAATTAGAGTGATAGATAATAAATGTTTGCACAAATGCATACAACGCCCAAATGCCCAATTAAGTTAGTTATGTAATTTTTAAAAATTAGTTAAATGCACTTACAATGCAACATATTTGCTTTTGTTTGACCCAACTATATCCACTAATATTTTTCTACTAAAAACAGAACTCATCGGCGTACCCTTCGATGAAGATATATAAAAACTGCAGCGTGATTATCCTAACCTCAATAAAAAAAAGTACAAGACAGTTTCTAACATTTTACTGTTGAAGGTGTTGCTTTAAGATGAAGAGAAATTACGTAGATCAGTTATAATTGAAAACAAAATAAGCATTTTAAGTTTTTTCTATTTTTTTATCATACAGTACATGGTTATTCACAAAATACAAAAGCCACTTTTAAATTACGGTGGATCTTGGAATCTCACATTTTTTGTAGTTGTCTCGGCTACCTTTGATTGTTTTCGTTCGTTTGGTTTAGGTGACGGTTCATGTTCAGACGAATTATCTCGTTTTACATTTTTACTTGCTGATGGAGTCGTCTTCAGAATACCGCCAGTCAAGCTGTTACTCCTGGATCTGGATTGCTTTGCTTCTGACAGCTTGCATTCAGACGAATTATCTCGTGTTATGTTTTTGCTGGTTGAAGGTTTATCAGTCGTATTGAGCATATTACCAGTCGAACTGTTAGTACTAGATTCGGGTTGCTTTGCTTCTGGTGGTTCAGTCAAATGCATTACGTGAATTTGCTAGAATATACATTATGTTAGTATAACCAGAATAATTAATGCGTAATTCAGCAAGTGATATGAGAAGCTAGGTACAAAAGGTACTCACAGCTCGCTTGTCCACCGGAAATTCCAACTGAATGGTCAACGTGAGCAACAATTCCGGTTGGAGTTCTGTTTCTACAGGCGCATTGATGAGTTGTACAGGGAGTCGTATGCCGTGTAGCTAAAATACTTGTCTGTAGCAAATAATAAACTTAACTTAATTTCTCTTACTGCTATGTCTGGTGTACATAACTGGGCGTGCTGGATGCCTAACTTGGCAAATCCCGTACTCCAAGTTTTTCCTGCCTGTTCGGCTACAACGCCTATCACTATATCTCGCTTTACCCTCTGAAGTCTGTCAAAAAATCAATATTACTAATGTAATAGAAAAAATACTTTGAATTGCGTACAATCTTAAATGAGGTTCCGTAAGGCACCATACAAAATAAATATTAAAAATCGGTTCTGGAACTGCTAACACATAATCCGATACCATGTACTGCTTTTCCAGGCAGGGAGCAATACGCAAACGTATTTTGCGCCAACCGTCGAAATGAACACCTGGATCAAATAAAATATGTTAAGGATCGTAAACCTGGTTATAGCTTCAAATTCGGTAGTCAATTACTTAATGTTAAAAATGTCTTACCTTGTCTAACGTGCAATACAAGATACACTAGCTCACTTGCATTTTTAGATGCCATGTCCAAAAATGTTAATTATTAGTTTTGAAGTAAATGAAATTTTTAGTATCCCTATCTAAATGTCAACTATTAATTTTGAGGCACAAAATTGTTTACGTACTGCTCCCGCCTTTTTAATAAAACTTAGGTTAGTTTGATGTAAAGTTAACCGTTTGGATGATTGGAAGTGACTAGCACAAAACAGGCTACGCGCACTTTATTTACGCCCTCTGGCCTAAGTTAACTTAGCGGACGATAACTACAGATGACGCTGGAATCAGCGACAGAGAAACGTCTATCTTTCTCTGCTGCGCATTGGTTTTGGACGCTGGGGGGTGACGCTTCATTTTAAAGTCGAAAATGGCTACCGTTCATGGACAACGCTTGTAGTTTTCCGTTTTCGAACTCGTTTGTTTGTTTCGGTTGTAAGTAGCCAGCCAAGCCAGCGTTTCACAGCCTTGTTTGTGTTCTGTGACATTGTTTGTGTACAATTGCAACCACTGCTTTGTGATTACAACCATGAGACCGTGTTAAATATATAATAATAAAACGGCTACCAGGCAAGTACTAGCATTTAGCATATAACATAATAAGCTGCAAAAGTGGCATATATTGTACGAGTATATTTGAGAAAAAGCCGATCGATTTAACACGTTGACGGAAAGTGGAAAATTTGTGGGTAACCTCAAAAACGCACACATGTAACTTCTAAACGGCTTGATGGATTTTTGTGAAATTTGAGCAGTAGTATTTGACTGCTATGGCAGTAGTGCCCCAGTGGATCAACTGAAATTTATTGCTATTGCAGTTGTGTCTGTCAACGTGTAAAAACACGATCATATGATACACTTTCGGGCAAGTTATGTAGGCTATTTCCTCACGGCTGCCACTTTTGTATGTTAACAATGTTCAATATTTTCTATAAAGCTTAAAACAATTGTTATTTATTATAATTTCATATTAGGTACGCGATACCAACAGAAAAGCGAATACGGAGTATTTGGATTGACCGTATAGGCAAACAGTAACTGGTTGCGGAAGATAATCCCTAATTGGTCAGTCGTTACAAGGTGTGTGATACACATTTTGCTGAGATGTGCAGAGAGAGACCTGTCAAATTAAAAAAAAATTCACTACCTACATTAAATTTACCAGGTTAGCATTTAGTTTAAGTAAAAAGTACAAACTTGCTTATGATATAAATTACTTTTAGAGTACAATAAAGCATCTACGGAGGAGAGCTGTTTTAGTTTCCCGCCGGAAGAACAGAAATATGTTACGCCTCAGAAAGTTAAAGGTAGTTATTGTAAATAATAATGATAGATCAATAGAATTATGATTATTGTTTTGAATTTAGATCTGCTCAAAGGATTTCAACAAATAGAGTCCTTGCCATCAACATCCCTAAGAACTCCAGAGTTAAAATTACAAGTTCCCGAACAAGTTTATCAACCACCTTCCAAGAAGATTAAACCTTTTGAAGATTATTCTGGTAATATCCTATTGTCCATTAATTTATTCAGTATGTATATCTAATTTTAACTGTTCTTGTTAGGTGTTCCCAGTACTAGCGGCACATCATATTCTGTTGTTTCATCTCAAATCGAAGCCGTAGGATCGTACGGCTTTGCTTAAACCCAAGAACATGTGGAAACTGGTACGTCAACAACTTTAGAACTGTTAAAGGTTACGTTATTTTTGTTTTCTTTTTTCAGATATAGATTGCCTCAGAGACATTAGGTGTAACTGTTCTACCAAAAACACCATCACCTACAGAGGAGAAAATACCAAAACGTAATTATATTTCATGTTTTTGTATTCGTGCGGTACTTTTTCAATATTTTTAATAGTACAAACATTACGAACAAATTCTTTGCTAGTGATTGAACTAAAATTTGTATAAAAAATGTTTTTTCGACAACCATCAAAATAAAAGAACATTCATGCATCATTATCGATACGCAAAGTTAGCAATGTTTTAACGTGGTAAAAAATAGGACATTTATTTACGTTACCACTGACAACGTGAAAAAACGCTTTTGTGCCAAACACCTTTTGCGCGTTTTGGGACGTTTTTTCACGCTTTTTATTTTACTTAATTTAGACATAAAGCTACACTAACCTTGCAAATTTTTATGTTATTTTGACGGTTGTCGAAAAAATTTTGAATGTGTTACGTGCGCGAAATGTTGTTCTGCGTTCGAATGACTTAATTCAGTTAGTGCATTGTCAAGAAAGTGGAATTCTCACAATACAAAAATAACTATTGTACATTAAACTCAACAGTAGTTTTATGTATTTAAATAATTTGAATTATTTTTCTCTCTTTAACAAACAAAATTATTGATACAATTTCTACTTAATCAAATTTGAAGTATTTTTTATATTGACTTTGCAACTTTTATTTTTCATTTTGTTATTGCTTTAATATTGAGCTCTGAATTTTTTGTAAATAGAATTATTACCACTTCGTAATTTGATGTCATCTTACTATGCTTTGTCGGAGTTTCAGTTAACGTTGCACATTTTATGAAGACCTGCATCTGAAAGTGGTAAACTGCGTTGAGACAAAACAAATGTTAAAAGTGTACTGTAATTATGAAATATTGTTATCAATTCTTAATGTCCCACTTTTTGAGTATATAAAATTCAAGAAAGAAATCACTTGCACAGTCGATTATTTGGGATAAAATTTGATATTCATAATTTTTTCCTATTTACATAATACTAATTGATTATTTCAGATGCCAAAAAGCGTATTTCGTTGCTGCAGCTGGGTGGTGTAACTCGTCAGCAAGAGCTGACACCAAAAGCCAAAGTGTTCTATAGTCGGGCTCGCAATTTACAGCGAATGGCATCAAGGCGCAAATTGCAGCAGCTATCAACACGTACTCAGCTGCGTCTTGTGCAGTCACAACAGCAAAGTTTGCATCACTAATTTTACAAATCACAATTTTAACTCTGAAAGCAAATGTTAAAACGCCTATTCTACAGTTTATTTTCCCCTGTGCTTTTTATATTTATTAAATGCTATAGTTTTGAGAGGATCATCATACATAGGTCTCAAATCTTTACCTTTTACTTCCTTTTACTACTATAAAGGAAGTATTGGATTCACCCCAAAAATTCGAAATTGAGTTTTCAACAGATCTTCACGTTTTAGAGTCCCCTGATCCCAAAAAACATATTTTTTTTCATTGGTCTGTCTGTCTGTCTGTGTGTCTGTGAACAGAATATCTCAAAAACGAAAAGAGGTATGGCATTGAAACTTCATATATAAGTTTTGTGTACTATGTAGATGAAACAGCAAGCTTTTGAAGAAAATCGCATAACCGGAAGTAGGTGTTTACTCTTGTGATTTTTCAGTTTTTTTCGATTTTTTCAAAAACGGCTCTAACGATTTTTTTTAAATTTTACATTTTTCTTACATTTTTAATGTGTATTGATGTGAGATAGGTGACTTTCCAGTTGAATACTTCTAAAGTGGGTTTCTTTTGTTTTTTTTTCTATTTTTTTTATTAACTTCTATTTTAAATAAAACACCCGGTATATTATTACATTTTTGAATTCACCTTAAAATTCTAGAGAAAATTTGTCTCTTCAACTAACACTCGATTTTGTACCGTTTTTGTAGAATTTGTAATTTTTGAAAATTTTTAACAAATGGTTAAAAATTAAAAATGAAATTTTTGACTAATTATAAGATCACTGTAAAAGGAAGTTGTGTGAGTGTATCACACCAGATTTTTAGTATCCTATTAATATTTTTTATATAACTACGTAATAGTAAATTTACAGAAATTGATATAAACTTAAATACTTTGTTTTGATGATCGTCACAATTTACGCCTCAAATTTACCTGAATACGTTTGCGGATAAAATAATATATGTTATTCGGAGTAAAAGTGACTTTATGCGGCTTAGCTGAATTATTTGCCTCACTAACGTTCGGCTAAATAAATTTCAGGTTTGCCACATAAAGTATCACTTTTACTCTTAATAAAATAATCTACTTTTATCTACGACAGTGTGTAAAATTGCCTTTTAGTTGGCAGTTTTAAGTTTGTAAAACGACTGTTTAATAACATGTTTTCATTAGTTTACGTCGTCAGTAGTTACGTGTTTAAAAAATTTCATTAGGCACGTTATCAGTAGCAACGTGTTTTAAAATTTTTAGAACACTCACAGCCGTATTCATAGTCGTTCGCCGGCGAGTCGCCGGAGTTTCGTTATGAATAGTATGTTGGCGGCACTGTACGTCTATGTCAAATTCGAGGTTATCAGGTTAGGTTTTCCGTCAGTTTTGACAGAAATTGACACAAAATCTAACCTGCTAACCTCGAATTTGACATAGACGTACAGTGCCGCCAACATACTATTCATAACGAAACTCCGGCGAGCCGCTGGCAAACGACTATGAATACAGCTGTCAAAATTACGACCAGCTGCTGGTAATCCTAATTTACTTTAAATTTTTTTTTAATTTTTACCATGTATTCTAGATTATATCGTAGATCAAATATTGTACGATACACATGCGTAAAGCATCTTTAGTCACTCGCGGGGCTTAGAACGCTCGCTCGCTCACGTTTTAATTCTACCCCTCTCATGCCTAAAGCGTAGCTTTACGCACTTGTATCGTAAATTACTATAAGAATCGTGTAAAAAATGCTGCAGGCATCGTGAACAGTAAGATTTACTAGCCTCAGACAATATTGCAGACTGAGTGAAGTGGTAAACTGCCTTACTGTTCTTGATACTTAATACAATAGCTGCTCCATTGTGTGAATTAATTAAAACGAAGCTTGTTCATACGGCTGAGATGTTCAGTTGATCGAATGTACAGTTTAAAATAGGGTTTTTTGTGTTTATTAATATAAATACTTTTATAAATGAACAATAATATGTTCAAAATGTAATTAAGTATGTTTTATGAAGTAGCTAATTTTATGCAAATCGTTTTTGTTTGTGAGCTTTTTTGAATTATGTGAAATGTTTGTTAGTATAAATGAATTGTTCATTTAATTGAGTATTCACTCCACCGAGCGACTACTGTTTACTATTTCTCTTAATATTTAAGTACCTTTCTGAATTTTTTGTTTTTACTGTGTATAATGATACATAATTATACTGTTATAAAAATACCTGTATAAAATGTATATGTTTTTTTTCATAATATTTACCAACTGTAACGGAAATATTTTTGAAATTAAACTTAAATTCTCATACTCGAATGTTTGAATACCTGAAGTTTAACCCTATAAGTACGGTCCTCATTTCTGGCAGAAAACATTTGAGTTAAGTATGCTTTTAACTTTGCCTATGACTCAGGTAAAGTAAGAAGCATTTTTAGCTCAAATATTTGCTGCAAGAGATCAAATCTAGCTACGCCCAAAATAAAACAGTATTTCAAATAGCCCGCTCTGCGTCGGTAAAATAAAATATACAGATTACTGCAGAATTTCATTTACAATAACGCTCAGTACCTAGCTCTCCCTACAGAGGGCGGTAAAGATTTGGGCCAGAGGTCTACTTAAAGAGAGAGCCATCTTTTCTGTTCTTGTCTTTGGCACAAAACAGTAACTAGAGGGCTAGAGGCACGTTGATGCAGTGTTGCCAACTCTTGATGATTTTTTTCCGTAATAGAAATTTAAAAAAATCTGTTGTGATACACTCACACAACTTCCTTTTACAGTGATCTTATAATTAGCCAAAAATTTGATTTTAAATTTTTAAGCATTTGTCAAAAATTTTCAAAATTACAAATTTTACAAAAAACGGTACAAATTAGTGTTAGTTCAAGAGACAAATTTTCTCTAGAATTTTAAGCTGAATTCAAAAATGTAATAATATACTGGGTGTTTTAAAATAGGAGTTAATAAAAAAATATAAAAAAAAAACAAAAGAAACCCATTTTAGAACTATTCAACTGGAAAATCACCTATCTCACATCAATACACATTAAAAATTTTATAAAAATGTAAAGTTTAAAAAAAATGTTAGAGCCGTTTTTAAAAAAATCGAAAAAAACTGAAAAATCACAAAAGTATACACCTACTTCCGGTTATGCGATTTTCTTCAAAAGCTTGCTGTCGCATCTACATAGTACACAAAACTTATACAGGGTGTAGAAATGCTTTACGCACCATAGGGATTTCAATGGTAATTTTTCCATATGAAAATATTTGCTTCCCTAATTATTTTAGAGCAAACTTGTATGGAAGTTTTTTGTAGAGAAAAAAAGCCTGTATCCATTCATGCCAGCATTTGTCATTTTACATTTCAGAAAACCGAAAATTTAAAGCAATAAAATTACCATTTTTAGACAAATCAGTGGTGCCTTGAAATTATTGAAGCTTCTCAAACCATCAACAAATTAGTTTGTTGTTTATTTGTTTGCATATGTCAAAAGTAGCTGCAACTATGGCACTTATCGCACCTTACTTGCTTCCAGCATACCACCACTTCACAATTTGCACTGATTTTAAAAAAAATGATAATTCTAGTTTATTTCATTATTAGGTTTTCTGATGTAAACTGAGAAAAGTGATGGCATAAATGGATGCAGAATTGTTTGCTCTACAAAAAACCTATTTACAAGTTTGCTCTAAAATAATTAGGGAAGCAAATATTGTCATATGAAAAAATTACCATTGAAAACCCTATGGTGCGTAAAGCACTTCTACACCCTGTATATGAAGTTTCAACGCCATACCTCTCTTTCCGTTTTTTGAGATATTTTGTTCACAGACAGCCTCCCAGACAGACAGACACACAGCAGACCAATGAGAAAAACATATGTTTTTTGCGATCAGAGGACTCTAAAACTTTATTGTAAAAAGAAGTAAAAATAGTAATAGATTTGGCAGTTTGGGTAATAGACTAATAATAATTTAAATTCTACTCAAATCCGTCAAAATCATCAGGTTTTTACTTCCTTTTACGATAAAGGAAGTATTGGATTCACCCTAAAAATACGAAATTGAGTTTTCAACAGATCTTCACGTTTTAGAGTCGCCTGAACCCAAAAAACATGTTTTTGTTCATTGGTCTGTGTGTGTGTCTGTATGTGTCTGTGAACAGAATATTTCAAAAACGAAAAGAGGTATGGCGTTGAAACTTCATATATAAGATTTGTCTACTATCTAGTTGCGATAGAAAGCTTTTAAAGGAAATCGCATAACCCGAATGGTGTTTACTCTTGTGATTTTTCAGTTTTTTCGATTTTTTCAAAAACGGCTCTAACGATTTTTTCAAAACTTTACATTTTTATTACATTTTTAATGTGTATTGATGTGAGATATGTGATTTTCCAGTTGAATACTTCTAAAATGGGTTTCTTTTGTTTTCTTTTCCTATTTTTTTCTACTAACTCCTATTTTAAACGGAACACCCGGTATATTATTAAATTTTTTAATTCAGCTTATAATTTCAGAGAAAATTTGTCTCTTGAACTAATGCTCTATTTTGTACGGTTTCTGTAGAATTTGCAACGTTGTAAAATTTTTGACAAATTCTTAAAAATTAAAAATCAAATTTTTGGCTAATTATAGGATCACTGTAAAAGGAAGTTGTGTGCGTGTCACACCAAATTTTTTATATGGAAATGCAAATAGCGAAACTCTAAGGAAACAATTGGCAACAAGCATTATCACTAGACTGATTTCTGTAGGTACATTATTTTTGTAGTGAGATTCGGTTTTATGTTGTGTGGTTGACATTTATTTTAAATTTATTTGTCCCTATTATAAACTTGAAATCTAATTGTATAAATTAGTTTTAACTAGATAGGTATTGAACTGAGGACAATTTCAGTTTATAACAAACAGTACTACAATTTAATAGTATATTGTAAACCTAGGCGGTAAAGTGATTATTTTCCAGGCTGAAAGAAGAAATGGACAGGGGAGCTTTAGCGAGCCTGGACACTTCTTAAAGCCTGGAAAATCACTTTACCGCCCATGGTTTACACATTATTTTTCATCCGACAACACCATCCTGCAATAATAGAATAGTAATAGAAATTGCAAAACGTAATAAATTTTGCTTTAAGAGTAATAGCGTAATAGGCGCGGGTAAAAAGTAATAAATCTGTGTTTTATGTATGTACTATAGTAATAGTGTTGGCAACACTGCGTTGATCTGTGGAGATCTTATTTTTTAGGGTTACCATATATCTAATACTTACTATATTGCTAGCGGCTATGAGTGGGAAACTCACCGATGAAGTGAGACACACAACCAACTCCTTCATGTATACGGTGAGCTGTGCGCAAGCGCGGCGGCGTCGTCCGCCCAATGGGGAAGTGGTCAGGTTCATATATATAATACACATATATTGCTGGTAGGGCCTGGAAACTTCAGAAAACATTACGGCGCCGACATAGTCTCACTTAGAGTATAACGCGTCTCGTGCGCATGCGTGGGAATTCGACCTCCGCCTTTAGAAGCGAATTTTAAACTTGACCACTTCCCCATTGGGCGGACGACGCCGCCGCGCTTGCGCACAGCTCACCGTATACATGAAGGAGTTGGTTGTGTGTCTCACTTCATCGGTGAGTTTCCCACTCATAGCCGCTAGCAATATAGTAAGTATTAGATATATGGTCAAGTTTAAAATTCGCTTATAAAGGCGGAGTTCGAATTCTTACGCATGCGCACGAGACGCGTTATACTCTAAGTGAGACTATGTCGGCGCCGTAATGTTTTCTGAAGTTTCCAGGCCCTACCAGCAATATATGTGTATTATATATATGGGCGGAACGATGCGTGAGATGGAACGTTCCACACGTTCTCGTTCCGACAAAATACCGTTCCAAAATAATGTTCTTCCGGAACGAGGGAACCAAATGACATTACTGTAATAAGGTGTTTTTTAAAATTCATTTTAAGTATTGTCAAAGAGCATCTAATGTTATACATATGTTCTTTGAGATTGTTATAATATTCTTGTACCTAAAGAAATATCAGTGAGATTGAGAAACTTGTACACTTGCTTTTAAAAAATAAACTTGTTAGATTTCTTTAGTGAAACTCTTATATTCATGTCTTGATGAAATTCCTATATTGATATCAAAATTTGCTGAAAAATTAATTAATTTGTCGTTTTACATTTTACAATAAAATTAGCATTTATAATATTTTACAATTATGCGTTTCTATCAATGAAAAAACATAACGTGAAAGAAGTGTTCCCAGTTCCGTCCTTCCTTGCGAGACTGGGAATACGGAAAGTGGAACGGAAATCGTGATTAGTTCCGAGCAGCGACACGCAAGCAACAACACTAACACTGTCTGTTTGTGTTTCGTTCTTCTCGTTTTCACCGTTTCAGTTTTATTCAGTCGTTCATCCTATGTTAGGAACGTTCCGGTACGTTACTAACAAATACCGTTCCGAAAGAACGTTCCGTGCGGAACGACTCAGCTCTACCCTGCCTGTTCGGTTGTCGCAAAAAAAAACGGGTACACTTATTTTTTCCCAATATAAACGCAACTTTTAGACTAATACCTTAGTAACCTGTGCATTTAAATTAAGCATATGTAATAAATTTTATGAAATTAAGTGTCACATTTTTCGCTGTCATCGAACACCGAAAATTGGTTATTTGAAAACATGGCTCCTCATTTGAATGATTTAGAAAAAGGAAGAATTGTCGATAGGGTAATAACAGAAGTGCCAATAAGACTTATTGCCACTCAGTTTAATATAAGGAAATACAACTAATTTCTTGAATATATCAGAAATTTTCTAATTTTCACGACAGATTAGATTGCAAGCTGTAATATAATTTTTGTTGGAATGCATTCTCTGTAATTTAATTATTTATATTCTAACCATGTTTTTTATTCATAATTTTTATAATATGGCAACAGAAACGTTTTAAACAATACCTGCAATACAGGTAACTGTAGTTTAGGACCATGGGAACGGTTTAAACGGTACCAAAATGTTAAAATATTGTCACTATGATCTATTTAGGTGTACCTGTTTTTATTGGCGACAACTGTATGTGTCACTAAATTTACAATTGCCCCTGGAACTGTAAAATACCGCTTTAGTATTTTTTTTTATTTTTAGATCCTATAAAGTTTTAAAGTTTGGGATGTTCTGATATCACCTGCAATGTTTAGCATTAAAAAAGGCGTTAACAGTAAAAACATGGTTTTGCAATAAGTGTTACAGAAATCATGTTTAGTAATGAGAGCACTACAATATTTCTTTACTTATCTAAGCCTCTTCTGAGTTACTATTTCTTTCACTTGTTTTTATACAACCAGTCTGTAAAGTATAACAAAAAATTTTTTTAAAAAAATACAAGGCACGTCAATACATTTCCATTAAAGAACGCTTTCGATGTATATTAATTTTCTTAGCACCATTTTCAAGTCAGCTGTAACATCATCCACAATTTTTTAAATTGCATCTTACATTTTTCATGACATTAAAAATGTGCATACGATATATAGCTTTTAAGGAGTTACGTAAGACAAATTTTGAGCAAAATAAATCTAAATTTATTTTATTTTATATGATAATTAAACAGTTATTTCATTTAATCTAAATTATTAAAATAAATCAAATTGTTCAAACTATGTTTGATCATGGGTTTTAAGTAAATAGTGTGAAAATAACTGTAATCAAGTAAACACAAAAATTCACGCAATTAGTCTACAAAAACTGCATAACTTGCGCCAGATAAGATATGTGTCAAGTTTCTGTGTCGTGATAACAATTAAATGTAAGCGACACATGCAATCGAGTGACAGTTCCGTATTTACAAACAGACGCTGCAGTTTTACAAGTGCAGTGTATCGTATGTCAAAAGCACAAACGGTGCACGTTTGCGAGGCTACTAGGTCAAGCCAACAACTCAAGCGTTTAGAATTACGTTAGTTAAAACATATATGATTGTAATTTTAATAATAGGTCGTAAACACGGCATACATTTACTGTATATATAGCTCTGTGATATGTTTTAGAATCCAATATACTTTTAACCATGATTGTGTATTCATTGATGGGGACGAACACAGGCTTCAAATGTTCGTAAAGAGTTGGCATGGCCTGGCCTTCTCTCCCTATCTCTTTTAACAATGAAATAAACTCCATCTCCTGTTAAACAACTAAACTGGTTTTACAACAAACATAAAAGGTGCTAAGTTCTAATTAATTTTGGCCACATCTTTTACACAAATGTTCAATGCCGTCTCACTGAAAGCAATATATTTTATCAACTTTTTTTGTATGCAACCCAATAAAATTATGTTGCTGTATTGTATAAAAATGTTTTTTTTTAAAGTGAAATTAAAAATATGGGGTGTCTCGGTAACTAGAGAAGATATGGAAAAATGGACCCCTCCATCCTATCTACATTATTCCTTATTCTAGTTATTTTTAATTCTATAACGTTTCTAATAATTCAGTTTTACATTTTGGTTGGTAGTACGTTGTTTACAGAAGTTCCCATAATGCCACAAAAAGCTTTGTATTGATACTCATAACCTATATTATTTTTAAATACAGTAGAACATATATTGTAATACATATATGCAGTAGAAGTTCTTACAAGCACGTTTTCGAAATAACAGTTTTGGAAAACTGTAATACAATCGGAAAAACGACTACATGTATTCTTAAAATTTTTACGAGATTGAACGTGAGTATGTCTCGGGACAAATCTGACGAAGATGTAAAATACCTTGTTTTGTCTGTAAGGGAAGGTAAGGCTTTTACTACACATCACTACAAAGTTTTAAACTATAAGTAGATTATAATAGCGATTATAAATGTTAATATCTTTTATTTTATTTAGGATTTGGTTTTGGTTGCCTAAAAAATCTTTTACGCATTTGCCCTGTATTTGAAGGTCAGCCCCTTATATCTGACTATGTATTTGGCGTCTCAGAACCGAAGTTTAATTTCCATTTAATTGGTGCACTACTGACAGTCATTTGAAAAGGTAGGCAATACAACCTGCATTTTCTCCTAGGGAGCTTTCACACCAAAGTAGCATGCGTTGTGCGACTTACTGCCAGAAAGCAGGAAGCATGCCGCTTATTTTAAAACCTACTCAGATATATGGGTATTTTCACACCAGAGTCGCTTCGCAAAAATGCGACGTGGCAACATGCGACTTGCGACTCGAATATAAAGCATGTCGTATAATTTTGACACTGCGACGTGTTTCCAAGCCACTCACACGTTGTTTGCTTTGGTGGCTGAGTTCTAATATTTCTTGTACTTTTTCCGTGATGTCTGGCAAAAAATGTTTACCGGACGATGAACAATTTAATATATCGTTTGTTCAGACAGTCGAGAAGTACCAGTGTCTTTATGATCACACTTTAAAGGCAGTCACAACAGCAATTAACATAATATTGTCTTCTTCCCACGACATCTAGCCAACTGTTTTATTATTAGCAACAGAGGACTAATGATGGAGTCGCACTGTGCGACTTTGGTATGAAAGTAAACATGGGAGATGCAAGTTGCGACGTGCTTCCTGCTTTAGCCAGCAAGTCGCAAGTCGCATGCTACTTTGGTGTGAAAGCTCCCTTATGCTAATAACAACTGTTATTTCTGTAGATTACAAAAACGTCGTTCTAATATTCAAATAGATATCTGGGCTACCAAATCTGACCAAACGTGGGCAGCTGGATATGCTGTGATTGGGGCTCAACATGCTGAGATTGTGACGCCAAATGTTTCCGTAAGAAAAAAAAATTACCGTAATATTTTCTACAGATCAGCATTTTAGATATCTTATCGACGTTTGCATATACAAAATGTAAAAGCCCAATTTGGAGTGCGTCCACCAGAACTGTTCGTTACTTTAAATGTTCAGTGTAATCCATTTGTTGCTGTTAACGCGGTGAGTAACTTTCATGTTTGACTTATTTTAATGAATTATGCAGTAAGTTTCCATATTCTACCAATCATAATGTAATCTTTTAGAAGGTCTACTTGGCGAATTTAACAGATGTTCCCAACCATAAATATCGTAACTCTGGCCAAATTCAAAGGGCAAGTAATTTAGCAACAGCTACAAAAAAGGCAGTCAAAGCACAGAAATCATACGATCAACCACCGAAGCAAAAAAACTCGGATCCACCATCAAGTATTGATCCTAATCAGAAACAGGTAATAAGATTTATTTTATATATTTTGAAAAACTATATCGAGTGCAGTTTCAAAATCAAAGGTGGGGAATCATGTCTCCAGTTAGTGAATAAACCAGTATACATTTATAAACTGATACAACGAACAAATTTAAGGGGTAATTTTTACATTGGTAAATAATTACATTTTCGCTTTCACAAGGCGGTTGTAACTAAAAAGTTGTCGAGCTTTAGTGTTGGATTTGTTTTATTTCTATCACTCGTATTTTCACTCACCAATGGTCAGTCCTGGGCAAGTACTCAATACTTTTCTTTAAATTTGTACTCGAGTACTGTTAAGTACTCAGTTCAAAGTACTCATGAGTACTTTTTTTTGTTGATAATCGTTACTTGTACTCGTGATAATTATCGCAAGTACTCGTAATAAAGTACTAAATGAGTACTCAATGTATTTACAAGTATTTTTGTGAGTATGTGATTCCCCTAATTCGGACATTAAAATGCTGCTATAAAGAAACATCTTTGGCATCTATCCAACAATTAGCGATTACTGAATTAAATAAATTTGTTGAAGATGACCTAACAAACATAGCGGAAAACATGTTTTTAATTTCGATGATGTCAATCTTGACAGTGCAAGTGGTGATAAAATTTTTAGCAAGAATAAAGCTGAATTAGAATATCTAAGATATATTAATGACACAAGAAGTAGCTTAGCAATGTTAAATGATTATCAGCTAATAAAAAGTGTTATTAAGTTCAATACGCCTCTGCCTTCATCTGCACCTGTAGAAAGGCTGTTTTCTTTTGCCACTATTATCAACAGTCCAAAAAGGCGTGCACTATCTGACGGAAATTTTGAAAAACTAGTACTATAAAAAATCATCTGTAATATTCTTTTTGGATGAAAATTTAATAAGTTTTGATTTGTGTATTGTTATGTTTTTTTATCTTTATTATTAGAATAACTTTTTTTTTTACACATACATGGTAGACCTAACCTTCTGTGGCCGTTTCTAGTGTAGATTGTATTTTGTGTTGTAGAGTACACATGTTTAAATTTTATAAAATTAAAACCTTTTATGACTAGCTTATTTGCTTAAGGCTGGGATTTAGGAGACGAAAGATCATCATTTGTACCTTGTCTTACAAGTGCTTAAGAATAGGAAAACATGCTACTAGTTTATCGCCAATTTTGTAGAAAGTATTGAATATATTTGCAATTTTATTGATTATTCCTAATCTACATACATGTCTGTACGGTGTGAGTTACTTTCAGCCCAATATTAAAATTATTTACGTAAATATACTTTGTTAAATATCGCGTGAAATGTTCGGGTAAATTTTGACTCTTGTGGGCGTTCAGTGCTAATTTATTTTACAACCAATACAAACCAGAATAACCCATCACCGGGAATTCAAAATTTTCGTTGCAATAAAACAAACGGTGCTTGAAAATATCCTCTAGTTTTTGAGAAATTTGCAGTTCAACAATACGAAATGCTGTTATCCCAAATAATACCATGAAATTGAAGGTGCAGTGGTGCAATCGTTTGGCTATTGTTGAATAGATGTCACTTCACAATCTGCTGTTACGGTGTCTACGTCATCAATAAATATTGCCAGGTGCAGTATTGTTCTGTGTGCCAGACAGACGACCCAATCTGGCGGGGAGGGGAGTGTAAAAGCACAAGCAAGAAACAAAACGTAATTTCATTTATTTTGCTGTCCGCACTAGGACAGTACGGCGCGAACTATGAATTTAAAAATTCCTGCACAGGAAACTTGATTATGACTTGCTTCTTGTGCATACACACACATACACATGTAATTTATGTAGATTTTAAACTGACATCTGTGTATTCATGGCTTCTAAAATTCTGAAATTCAGGAAATTTCAAAAGAACCTGGAATTTTCGGGAATTTTTCATTGTGGTCTTGTATTGTTTTTCAAACAATTTTACGAAATATTGTGTAATTAAAGCAACCAAATGCAAAAATCATATAATAACAGTAAACCATACATACGAGGTCCGACAATTATATTATAAGACTGGTGTAAAAAATGTACTTTATTTTAAAAATAATACAATTTAACAATGTTCCCCTTCAAAGTACTCCCCTTCCCTAAATATACAGCGTTGCATACGTTTTTTCCAGTGCTGGAAAACATTATGGACGTCTTCTGATGTGAGACTGCGAAGTAGGTTTGCCGTTTTTTTCTTTACCTGTTCTAAAGCCTCAAAGCGGGTCCCTTTCAACAATTCTTCACTTTTTGGAACAGGTGAAAGTCGCAGGGAGCTAAATCTGACGAATACGGTGGTTGGTTAAGTACAGGGATTCTTTTATCCGCCAAAAATTGCTTCACGGAAAGAGCATTATGGGGACCATTTTAGCACACACTTTTTGCATGTTCAACTTGTTATGTAGAATTTGTCGAACTGTCCCTCTGTTAATATTTACCATTTCTGCAAGCACTCTCACATTCAGACGTCGATCTTTTCTGATGATTTCATTGATTTTATCTACGACAGTGTGTAAAATTGCCTTTTAGTTGGCAGTTTTAAGTTTGTAAAACGACTGTTTAATAACATGTTTTTATTAGTTTACGGCGTTAATAGCAACGTGCTTAAAAAATTTCATTAGGCACGTAGTTAGTAGCAACGTGTTTTAACATTTTTAAAACACTCAAAATTAGGACCAGTTGCTAGTAATTCTAATTTACATGTAAAATATTTTTTATATTTACCGTATTTTTCAGATTCTATCGTAGATAAAATATTGTACGATACACATAAGTAAAGCATCTTTAGTCACTCGCGGGGCTTAAAACGCTCGCTCACTCGCGTTTTAACTCTACCCCACTCGTGCCTAAAGAGTTGCTTTACGCACTTGTATCGTAAATTACTATTTTCACCGTTTTCGTCGGTTTTTAATGTGCTGAGGCGCCCTTTGCGTTCATCATCTTCGGCTTCTTTCCGACCCCCGGAAAATCTCTTATGCTACATAAAAACCATTGCACGTGACATACATGTTTCCTTGTAAATTTCTTTCAACAGTTGAGGACATTCTGTCGGGAGATTTCTTGAGTTTCACTCGAAACTTCGAGTTGATGCGCTGCTCGACTTTTTTTTTGTTCGCCATAAATCCGGCGCAGGCACTACACACAGTCCGCTTCTAACGAGTGCTGACACCAAATTAAACAAGTTACAACGACGTGTTTGGTGTCTTTCGATCGACAACACACAGGCGCACACAACTATGTCCGGTAAATCGTCTTGCGAGTTGAAACCTGCTTTTACAGCGCCCAGTCTTATCATATAATTGTCAGACTTTTTACTTAATGCATGCTACATGCTACCCCCTTCTTTTTCTCGTTTTCTTTTCTTTGCAACTTCTTGAGCTTCTATAATACTGGGAGGATCTCTGCATTTTAAACCACGTGATAGGCGATCTTCAATAATATTGGGTGCAATACATTTTAAATAAAAATCCTTCAGCTTCGGCAACATAATTGACTGCCACATAGTTTCATGAAAGTGGATTTCTTCAATAAACAAATCATTTTTATCTCCTGTATATACAACAAAATAGCATATTGTTGCATTCGTAATGGCCAGTTGTCCTTGAATCTGAAATGTTAAATTCATATTTTGGTACCTAATTACAATTAAAGTCACGATATTACCTGGTAAAAGTAATTATGCGATCTTTTCAACTGAACTTTTCCCAAACTATTAATTTCTAAGCATGCGACCTGTTTATTTTGGGTAGCTTGTTCTAAAGACACTCCTAGTTCTGCTACTTTCTGGAAGCACTTGACTTCTACTATTTCCTTTTCATTTATTATACCTAAAATTGCACATGAATAGAGAATTTATTATATAATTTATTTAATGTTTGCAGCAATTTAAAAAATGTGTCGAACAAGATTTTGGGAAGACCTTCAAATGAAAAGTAATGTCAAAATCAGTCATAACATTCAGTTAAATAACAATAATGTGATATGATACAGTTCTAATATTGAAAAACTATCATCTATATTCTGCATCCAACCATTTAGTAATAAATACAATAATAAAGAAATAGTTACAAAAATAATTTTACCATCAGGAGACGCTCTCAGGAAACCATTTTCCAAATCTATATAAAGACCTGCTGGCAATACAGTTTTTCCTGTCTTTTCTTCAAATTTAACAATTGCTACTATTTCATTCTTCTTGCCGTATTCCATCGCAGCAGTGCATGTTGAAGAATTTGGCTTTAGAATTCTCGTTACGAGTGCGTGACAGGAAGTTATTGCTCTTCTTCTAATAACATCCCCAAAATGCGATGCTGTTAGTCGGAATAGCCTTTCTGACACGTACTTGGGATTACCAAATTGTCCTACCGTCTCCAAAGCTGTTCTGGTTCGTTGATCAGCTGAGACCTAAAAATATAACCAGGATAATAATAATCACATAATATACTTGTTGCCCGCGTACCTTCAGACGTTCCAAAAGATTATGGGTTTCATGGGTGATGTCCTCATCTGACACAATTATTTCAGCGATATTGCTACCATAATCACGTTGACCAGTTGAAAATTTTAGTTGTTTTACAGATCTGTTGGGTTTACTGCTTGCTTTTCTTTTCAATTGCCGTTGTTCTTGTTGCTCCACATACTTTTTAAATGTTTTCCCAGGACTTTTGTGGACAAACTTTTTCCAAGATTTCTGATGCCATGCCGAGCCTAAGTTGTAACGTAATCCTGTTAAATACGATCTTGTTTGAAAACTGTCCCTCTGTATTAGATTAAGACGTTTCCCCATGTTAAATCTTGCCAAGATGCTCATAAATAGTTCTGCTCTGTTATTGGTTTCATTGTCTATTAACTGAGGACTTTTTACTAACACCAAATTCAAAGCAGCATAGATGTGATGGTGAGCTCCTGAGGAAATCAACTCTGCTGTTTTATCCAATGTAGTGTCGGATACACAATTGCACAGATAATCTTGACATTTCAAGTGATTTCCGAACACATGGTTGATTGAATTGCGCATGTCTTCTTTTAATCTTTGCAAATCGCCATGTGCATTAGCATAAACAGCTTTCTGGGCAGCTTTCACTAGTTTTTTAATAATATCAGGCGTCAACAATTTTCGTGCTGCTAAAGATATCCCTTTTGTATCTTGTTTAATTTGATACAAATGTTTACTGTAATTTTTTATGCAGTGGTTTACACATTCCAGTTTTTGAACCTGTAAATGAAATGAAATTGTAATGCAACGGCAATTTCTTCTCATTGGCATACTCGCCTGTGGTCCATATATTACGTTTTGTTTTATTTTCGCAAAAACTGATGAATCTCCATCAGCAATAAATTTTGTATATCGCAGGTTATGCATTAGTATGCTATTATTGAAGCCTTCCGTGATGATTTCCTGCTCCATTGATGCTGACGCGCCTTCATAATTTTTAAAACATAAATGCTGTGCCGGGACAATCTGTTTGTTCTCAAACCGAGCACAAATGGAACAATATTTATTCCGCACTCCCAAAAAAAGGAGTTTCCCAGTGCGTCTACCAATGATAACAGCCTAAAACAGGGGTCGGCAGACCGCGGCTCGCGAGCCGCATGCGGCTCGTTACATAGGATTTTACGGCTCTCCAACTCATGGCTGCCGAACAAACTCAAACAGTCCAATCACTCATACATAAATCACAAAGCAAAAAATTTTTTTCTTTGACTTTTTTGCACAGCCCCGCCATTTAGTAAAGCACCGCACTCGCGCCCCTCTCCACCCAATTCCGCCGCCGCCCGCTGTTCGTTCGGTTGCGATAAGGTCACTAAATACATATAATCTGCTTCACTGGGCACTTTTAGCACCTGGTAAATTATACCCACACATGCCCTGCACACTGATGAATAACTTTACATACAAATGGTATCAAAAATAGACTTTTTATTTATTTTTTTATATGAGGAGCTCAATCTCGCCCCCACACAAATTTTACAAGCTTATTTTGTCATTAATAAAAAATGACAGTCGGGTCACTTAGCAACTAGATTTTCAATTTTTACAAAGGAAATTAGAATTGATAACATGTTTAACCTTATGGACTACAGTTTTGATGTCACGTCTTTACCTAACTACCAACATTGTCTTTTTCTTGGAATAAAGCCACAACACTTTGCTCTGCTTTTAAATCACTTTGGTTTATAATGCACTGATACTCTTGAATTCCTTTAGCGTTTCATTAATTGTCTTTCGATCGGCTGCCTTCCATTTTTTATTGCTCTTTGCAATTATTATTTTGCTAGCACGGTTTCGTTTACCTTTCAGCTAATTTGCCGTTTGCTGGCTTATACACTTTTAATACATAATGCTCGTACACTTTCTGTATTTCACAAATAATTCTGTACCATTTTATTAACATTATGTTTGACGTAACTAAGCTCAAATCCGTCAGTTACAAATTAAATTGCATTGGCTCTTCAGAACATTTATCATATCTAAAACTCTGAACGCAACCCTTCTGAAACCTGCTTTATTTCATGCTAACTTTTATCCCTCAAATTATTAGTTACTGCTGCTCACATCAAGTGCACTTATTAATGTAAAGTAGATTATCTTGCAATAAATGAAATATTTAATTCTGTGCTCATTTTGACCTTATTCATTTAGATAATTAGGCAATCAGAATTGCTATGGGCAGTAAACTATTACAATATATACAGAGAAAATACATGTTGCGGCTCTCTAAAAATTTCCAGAATCTGTTTACTTAACTATTGGCTCATCTAACTCGAAAGTCTGCCGACCCCTGGCCTAAAACATTAAAAACACAATCACATAAATGGTTTTTCACTGGTTATACACAAAACCTACAACACCAGAAGAAGCATTATAATTATGTCCATAGCTTCGTTTGGACCATCCACCATCCAAATATACAGTTATGTGTGGAACTCCATCAGTGTCCACATCATTATTGTCAATTGCCAATTTACGCTCTTCTTGGCCAGCAGACTCCATGGTTTCCCACAAACTTTCCCCATAGTGCTGTAATGATTATAACAATAAAATAGAGCTCAATAAAATGAGTAGGATACTATTTACTCACTGTAGATAATTGCCTTTGAATTTCAAAAAATTGGTTCCCACTGATGGATGGTACATCCAGCACACTCAAAAATTCAGATAAATGGGCATAGGAACTACCTGTTGATAAAGTTCCCCAAACAGCTGCTGTGTTTACCACAGATTTTTTTGTATCTGGCATGTCTGAACATATTGACTTTTCACGATCGCAAATGTTGCATTGAAATATGAATATGCTTACTAAACCCTTTTTTATCTCATTTTTAATTAGAAGTCTGCCTCCTGTACAGTGCTTATTATGCATAGACTGTAGTGTAAGGGTCTTATTAATAAAATAATCTATTTCAACTATTCTATAACCATGCAGTTGTGTTTGTACATCTGGCACAGCTTCGACAGAAAGCTGTTGCGAATTGATTCTAAAACAGGTAATGAATACATATACAAATAATGTTATTATTGCTTACACAATCTATACTGCTCAAAAAAATTAAAAGGCATCACATAAATTATATTAACAAATCAGGCAGTTAATTTAACATCTGCAATTACAATTATATTTTAAGTGTTATGAAATATCCTTTAATTCCTTTGGGCACTGTATGTAGTCTTACAGATTATATTCGTTATCATCAATAAATGAAGGAAAGTCGTATTCATCACTGTTTTCAGTTTCTTATTGCACCTGACAGATATTCAGAGAATTATTCACTATTTTGTTTAAAATAGATTTACAATGAATTTCATCCTTGGACGTCACGAAATCTGCAGCGTTATTTGAGAGTTCTACAACAATTTCTTGAGCAATGCGTCTGTTATTGTTGCGTCTTTGCTGGCCTTTAGCGGCTTTATTTCGTTTACGAACACTTTTGAGCGTTTCTCTTCCCATTTTGTAGTAATTGTTCTGCACGATAGAAGTAATTTCTGTAACAGCACATGTACTATACAGTGTCCGCCAAAAAGTCGGCATAATATGGGAAAAAATTTTATTTTTGATATTTCCAAAAAACTTTTTACGCAATAGTTTCTGTTTGTCTAAAAACCTATTAGCCCCTATCATATATACCGAGTGATTTTTACTTGTTTAGAAAATGGAGTTCGAAATTGTCAAAATCCAAAAAGTGCTATTTTTCGGAAATTAAATAAGATTTCAATGAGATTTTTTTAGAATGTGTTATTTTTAGCTAACTGAACAATCTCAAGGTCAGCAAACCCTTAATTTTTTTAAACTTTAGCTAAAAAATAACTTTTCAATTTTTTAAATATTTTTTAAAATTTCACATATCAAGGCTTAATATTAAATTTCAATGTTTTTATGTGAATACTTTAAAGATTTATAATTGGGAAAAATAATATAAAATGTTAACTACTTCTTTAGATTTTTTATTATTTACCGAAAAGTAGTATGTTTGCATAATTTTTACATTTTTTATGCAAGACGCTTTTTAGGAGAAACATTTTTCAACTCTAATCAATATCTGTTTAAATGACTTCTAGAAACTCTAATCTAGCCCTGTTAATGAAGTATTGTTACAAAAATCCTGTAAATGTTCTTTTACAGTTGTCAAAATGAGATTTTTCTATATCCAATTACATGTTCTAAAAAATATCCTCATTTAGATAACTGTATGAGTGCGTGGAAAAACTCCATTTTCTAAATAAGTAAAAATTACTCGGTATATATGATAGGGGCTAAATAGGTTTTTAGACAAGCACAAATTATTGACGTAAAAAGTTTTTTTGAAAAATCAAATATAATTTTTTTTCCATATTATGCCGACTTTTTGGCGGACACTGTATAGTACATATGTAAATATTAAAGAAGTTGTAAAAATACTCACCTATTTGTAATAAACGATGCTGTTTTGTTTTAAATAACTGTTTTGCAAAACTAAAACACCGACAACTTAAACACACGTGACAAGTTAATTCTTGCCGGCAAAGACAAGAACAGAACCGGCTGTGGATTACGCCGGTAAATTAAATTATGTCTTTTGTACGCTACCTCTGCAACTAGTGAAGCTACACAGTTCAGCTTTTTGACGTAAGATGCGCCGGTAAATTAGAGCATTTCCATGTAAGCGACTAATTCTTAAGGTAAAAAATGAAACAGCTATACATGACGATTTTCTGTTTCATAAATCCCAGCCTTAAATGTCTCTATTTTTCTACTTGTGCAAGTCAAAATAAACATGGTGATTAAATAGTTTTTTCTGTTGATCGTTTATTTATGGGTTTCATTAATGTATAATCGTCTATTAATGACCCTTATTAATGAATGATTTTTTTATTAATGAACGATTTTAAAAAATATGTTTATGTTGGTGGTGTTTGATTCACACAGATGCGTGCATCAAAACCTTTTTGATTATAATTAATCACGTAATTCAAGTCATAACTGTTTTATCTCATTCAAAGGTCGTGGTAAAGTCAAGTTTGCATCTTGCCGTATTTGTTTGCCTCTGTTAATGTTGGAAAGGAATTTGTAAGCTTCCCTTAATGGCTTTTAAGCGGATGGATACATTTTCTAATAGAACTTAAGCCGACTTAGCATATTTGGGAATCATGGGTTTATGGATTTCTTTCAATTGCCTCATTGAGAGAGCTTAGCATTAAGATTTTTAGAATAAGTATTTATTCCTACGTGCGACGCTCCGATTGGCTACGCAGGATCGCCTCAGCCAATAGTGTTTGAGCTTGCCCCTCCTTGAATTGGCGAGTTCGCCTCGTTGTAAATTCAGAGTTAGTTAGATTCAGAGCCTCGAGTAAGCAAGTTCAGCTAGGCTTTGTGCTGGGTTGCGGTCGTTCTAACTCCCTGGGAAAGACGTTTCCAGGTTGTTTTGTGTTACGGTTACGCGCAATTCGCTATTTTCGCGTGGCCAATCCAAGCGTGTCACAACAGTTGAAGCTTTTGTAAAAAACCATCGGTCCATCAGTGACGTTTGTAATCGTTGTTACTCAATATACTCGTGTTTGTTAAGTCTTGTTTCACTCCAACAACTAACTGAACCCAAGTTAGGGTTATTAAGTGGCAGTTCCCGGCAATCCCATTGAACCGGAACTCGCAGTGGATTAATTGGGGGCCCCATTCGTGGAAGCCTCTTATCAAGTTAATCGTACAAAAAACATTGGTCCTTCGAGCCGGATGTGGAAGAAGCTAAAAAACGCGAGTGTACAAGTTTCCAGTAGCTGGTGGATGCAATTGCTCCAACATCGTTTCGTCGGAGAGCGTCAAGAAGCTTCCCCAACGCCAGGAAATTCAACCATCGAGAGCTTACACCGAGTCCAGTTCCCACGTCAAGCGGCAGCGATCGGCAGCGGGTTGGTTTTCTGTTCGTCAAGAAGTTACTACGTTCTCAAATCAAAAGTAAGTCCTTTTCCATTACACCTTCGTTTAGTGTTGTTTTTTGCTTGTGTCAGTCATGGTGGAAACTCGTTCGACATCAGCGGTCATGTCGGAAACTCACGCTTTAACCACTCGTTGCAAATTCATAAAAGCCCAAGTAGATCGTTTCGAAACTCTATTTCATAGAATTTCTTCGTCCAGCCCCGTGAATGCTCACGAGGTCGGCAACTTGTCAAAAGAGTTTAGTTGTTTCCAAAATTTGTTGGATGAGTATAAGAAGTCAATGGAGGGCCTAATGGAGGCCGACGCTGAACGCTTTGACGAATTTTTCAATGAATTCGACTCTTTTATGACTCATTTTAACGAGATTAGTAGCACAGTCGAGGAATTCTTATCAAAAAATAAGATCAGTCCGGGTATAAAACCGAATCTAGGTCAAAATTCTTTGCAAAGTGGCCCTTCAGGAGAGCTCGCTGGATTAAGATTACCACCCTTAGATTTGCCTTCATTTTCGGGGAAATTCGAGAATTGGGTTCAATTTCATGACTCCTTTACGTCGCTTATTCATAACAACGCTAATTTGACCAACGTTCAGAAATTTTACTATTTGATTTCTTCCCTTAAGGGAGAAGCTGCTAGTTCAATCTCGTCGTTAAAAGTTACCAACGATAACTATACCATTGCTTGGGATATCCTAGTCAAGCGATTTGAAAATAAGAAATTGATAGTAAAATCAAACATAAATGCGTTATTCAGTTTAGAGAGCGTAAAAAAGGATTCACATTCGTCTGTTCAAAGGCTGCTCGATAGTGTAGTTAGAATTTTGGAAATTTTAAAGGCGTACGGGGAACCCACAGTCGACACCATACTAATACATATCATAGTTTCGAAGCTCAGCTCAGCAATGCAGACTGACTGGGAATTATGCAAACATGCCGGACAATTTCCTACTTTGCGAGAGTTGTTAGATTTTTTAGAAAGCAAAAGTCACTTATTAGGTTCGCTGGAAGCTGCGAAAATAGGTTCGAGTTTGGGAAATCAGGGATCCGAGCAAAAAAGTCATGCACGCGCTCATGTAGCCAGAGAGCAAGGTAATCACTCTTGTGATTTTTGCAAAAATAGTAATCATTCGATTAGCGCTTGCGAATCATTTTCAAAATTGTCGGTAAACGCTCGTATCGAAGAGGCGCGTCGTTTGAAATTATGCAACAATTGTCTCAAGCCCGGACATTTCGTGGTAAAATGCACATCGTCGAGATGCCGCGTATGCAGAAAAAAGCACCATACTTTACTGTGTTTGCGTCCAAAGCGTGACGCGCACGAAAATATTCCGTCGCCGCGTCCTGGACCGCCAGAAGCCAGCAGCGGCACAAGGGAGGTCGGGGCCGTCGCCCCGAGCGAGGCACCCTTCGCATCCGTTTCAGCAGCCTGTAGCCGTCCTGCAATCGCGGCGCCAGCGCAAGTTTTATTGTCCACGGTTAGCGTATTCGTAGAAGGATCCTCCGGGTCATTTTCCCGGGCAAAAGCTCTTTTGGACCCCGGATCCCAACTTAACTTAGTTAGCGCCGACTTGTGTCAAAATTTGAAGATTGCGAAACGAGGTAATATCACCTCACTGTCGGGTGTTGGTGCCAGGGCTCTGAACGCTGAATTCAGAGCAAACGTTCGAATCCGCTCCCGCAACGGGAAATACGAGGACATTTTGAGCTGTGTTGTGTTAGACAAAATTACGGACCCTCTGCCGGTCCTTGCTTTCTCGTTGAGGGATTTGAAGATCCCACCAAACATTGTGCTAGCCGATTCAGATTGTAATACACCGGGAAAGATTGATCTTTTATTAGGCGCGAATGTCTTTTGGCAAGTGCTCTGTCAGGGACAGGTGAAATTGGGCCCAGAGAAGCCATTCTTAACAAAAACTCTTTTTGGTTGGGTTTTAGGCGGAAACATGAATGTCGAAAATCGAGCGCTCATTCGTTCAAATAGAGTTCATTTAAGTGTAACCGGCATCGAGCACGGCATTCAGAGATTTTGGGAAATCGAGGGGGCGTACGGTTCATCAGGCCGACTCTCTGCTGATGACAAATTTTGCGAAGACCATTTTCAATCGACTACGAAACGGGCGTCGTCGGAGCCGCGTAGGTTCATCGTGAGCATACCTTTCAGGAAAGATGCTCCATCGCTGGGAGACTCGCGCGGTATAGCGTTAAAGCGTTTCTATTCATTAGAAAACAAATTGTCAAAAAATCCCTAGTTGAAAACCGCGTATTCCGCATTTCTCAAAGAATACGAGTCGCTTGGCCACTTGAGCAAGGTGGACGACGAAGCGAGCCTTCCTCATCCTCGGTTTTATTTACCACATTTGCCAGTCATAAAGGAGGACAGTTCAACGACCAAACATCGCGTTGTTTTTGACGGCAGTTGTGCGTCCTCCTCCGGAGTATCGCTTAACGACCTTCAACATAAGGGCCCAGTGGTCCAGCAGTCGTTGTTTGCAATTCTTTGTCGCTTTAGGCAATTCAAGTACGTGCTGAAAGCAGATTGCGCCAAAATGTATAGGCAAATTCTCGTGGACCCCTCGCAGACGCAATACCAATTAATTTTATGGCGTGACGACAAAACCTCAGCGGTAAAATGCTTCAAATTATTAACGGTCACCTACGGTACTAAATCAGCCTCGTACCTAGCAACTAGGTGCTTGATACAAATCGCCCAGGAAATCGAAGCATCGCTTCCAGAGGCCTCATTAAGAATTAGCCGGGATTTTTATGTAGATGACCTACTGACTGGTTTTGAAAATAGGGCGGAAGCCATAAAAACGCAATTCGAAATTAGTAGCGCTTTGTCGGGGTACGGGTTTGAATTGCGAAAGTGGGCATCCAACGACAGTGAAGTAGCTAGCGCCATTGGTGTGGATCGCGGCAGCGTGGAGCCCATTTCTTTGACGGAAGACACCACGGAGAAAACTCTCGGCATTTTTTGGGATACTCGGCGGGACGTGCTAAGTTACAGAGTGAACCCTAGCTGTTGCAAATCAGTTACCAAGCGGGCTATACTCTCTAGTATGGCTCAAGTATTCGATCCCTTGGGACTACTTGGTCCAAGCGTTCTAACTTTGAAACTTCTCGTGCAACGGCTTTGGCAGTTGAAGTTGTCATGGGACGAAACGGTGCCCATGGAGATGCGCTCCAGATACGACGAACTCCATTCTTCATTACGCTCTTTGGGCTCGTTGGCAATTCCGAGACGGGTAATTTGCGATGACATAAATTCGATAGATCTCCACGGATTTGCGGACGCGAGTTCTGTAGCCTATGGGTGCGCCGTGTATATACGTTGCGTTGACGCGCGCGGTAATGTCACCACCAATTTGCTTTGTGCTAAGTCAAGGGTCGCTCCATTAAAAACAATATCCTTGCCTCGTTTGGAGCTTTGCGCAGCCTTACTGTTGGCTCGTTTGATTAAAACTATACTCGATTCCTCCGCATTTAAATTTGACCGCGTGTACTATTGGTCGGACTCCACCATAACTCTGCACTGGATAAATAAGGATGCGAGTAATTGGAAGACGTTCGTCGCGAACCGGGTGTCCGAGATTCACGAACTAAGCAATAGGGAAGAATGGTTTCACGTGCGTACAAATTGCAACCCGTCCGATATAATTAGCAGGGGAATGTTACCCCAGGAGTTACTCAACTCACGCTTGTGGTGGCACGGGCCAGAATTTTTGTCACAGGCGGACTTAAAACCCCAGCCCGTTAAAATTGATTCGGGTGAGCTAGCAGCCCAAGAGTCGCGCCCAGTAGTGGCCACTCTTCACCATCGCGTCCCAGAATTTGAACTTTTCAGGCGCTATTCCAGTTTTACAAAATTACAGCGCGTAGTCGCGTACTGCCTGCGTCTCGCGAGAAACAGAAACACCGAAACGCGCTGGTCGGGACCTCCAGCCATTGACGAATTGGAGGACGCGACTCGCCGCCTGATCAAAATTGCCCAGGCGGAAGTCTTTTCCGGAGAAATAGCAGTTTTGTCTAAAAAGGCGCCATTGCCGAAAAATAGTGCGCTGCTTTCTCTAAACCCATTTCTGGACGATCAGGGCCTACTGCGCGTGGGCGGCCGTCTAGAAAACTCCAATCTAAGCTTTGATCAGAAACATCCCCTTTTGTTACCAGCTAGTCACCCTTTGTCGTTGCTAATCGTGAAGCAAGAGCATTTGCGGCTCTTGCATTGTGGACACTCGGTGTTACTAGCCTCATTGCGGGATAAGTTTTGGATCGTGAGGGCCAAAGACCTAATACGTAAAGTAATACACAATTGCGTGATATGCTTCCGGGCCAAGCCTAAGATGAATGAACACTTGATGGGATCACTACCCGAAGCTCGTGTCACACCCTCTCCCCCTTTCAGCAATTGCGGGATAGATTACGCGGGTCCCGTGTTTATAAAAAACAAATCCGGGCGAGGCGCGAAAGAAGTAAAGGCTTACGTAGCCCTATTTGTGTGTTTAGCCACGAAGGCTATTCATCTTGAACTCGTGGAAGACCTCACGACGGAGGCTTTCATCGCATCGTTGAGGAGATTCATCTCCAGACGCGGTTTACCCTCCAACATATTTTCTGACAATGCTACCTGTTTCACCGGTGCCAGAAATCAGCTATCGGAATTAAAAAATATCCTGTCAGGCTCTAGTGAGCAATGCATAAGGGAAGAATTGTCGAAACATAACATTAAGTGGAATTTTATTCCGGCACGCTCTCCGCACTTTGGCGGCATTTGGGAAGCGGGGGTAAAGTCATTGAAATATTATTTAAGGCGAATATCTTGCAATGCAAAGTTAACTTTCGTTGAGTATTACACCATGCTGACTCAAGTGGAGGCGATACTAAATTCCCGCCCACTCTGTGTTCTCCCTACCGACGCCTCATTCCCCGAAGTCCTTACTCCTGCCCACTTCTTGATCGGTCGGAAGCTGACTTCGTTTCCGGAAGCCCAACTCCAGGACATACCGGAAAATCGTCTCAGCCGCTATGGGCTGGTCCAGCGGCTGTCCCAGCAGTTTTGGGATCGCTGGTCCCGGGACTACCTCCACCTCCTGCAGCGCCGGCCTAAGTGGAAGTCCTCCAGCACGTCTCTAGCCCCCCAGGTGGGCGACGTGGTACTCGTCCACGACGAGGCATCTCCAAGCTACCGTTGGCCCCTTGCAATCATCTCGGCCGCATATCCAGGAGCGGATGGTGTTGTGCGTGTGGTGCAAGTGCGCGATTCCCGAGGGAATCTCCTGAAACGCTCGGTGCGTAAAGTGTACATCCTACCCAAAGACGATCATTGCGATCAAGGGCAATAAACATTGACTTTGCTCTTAGTTGGTAGTTTTCGCTAATTGAACATTTTGCTAGGTTTAGTTGTTTCTTTGCTTGTATTCATGCTAGTTGTAAGTTATCTGTAAGGCTCTTGGATTATCATCTGTCCTTAGTTCTTGCTATGCATTTAATTATTTGGTAGTGTTAGATTTCAGTTTAATTTTGGGATTTAATCACGTCGTGCCATATTCGGCACTTCGGGGGCGGCATGTTTGATTCACACAGATGCGTGCATCAAAACCTTTTTGATTATAATTAATCACGTAATTCAAGTCATAACTGTTTTATCTCATTCAAAGGTCGTGGTAAAGTCAAGTTTGCATCTTGCCGTATTTGTTTGCCTCTGTTAATGTTGGAAAGGAATTTGTAAGCTTCCCTTAATGGCTTTTAAGCGGATGGATACATTTTCTAATAGAACTTAAGCCGACTTAGCATATTTGGGAATCATGGGTTTATGGATTTCTTTCAATTGCCTCATTGAGAGAGCTTAGCATTAAGATTTTTAGAATAAGTATTTATTCCTACGTGCGACGCTCCGATTGGCTACGCAGGATCGCCTCAGCCAATAGTGTTTGAGCTTGCCCCTCCTTGAATTGGCGAGTTCGCCTCGTTGTAAATTCAGAGTTAGTTAGATTCAGAGCCTCGAGTAAGCAAGTTCAGCTAGGCTTTGTGCTGGGTTGCGGTCGTTCTAACTCCCTGGGAAAGACGTTTCCAGGTTGTTTTGTGTTACGGTTACGCGCAATTCGCTATTTTCGCGTGGCCAATCCAAGCGTGTCACAACAGTTGAAGCTTTTGTAAAAAACCATCGGTCCATCAGTGACGTTTGTAATCGTTGTTACTCAATATACTCGTGTTTGTTAAGTCTTGTTTCACTCCAACAACTAACTGAACCCAAGTTAGGGTTATTAAGTGGCAGTTCCCGGCAATCCCATTGAACCGTAACTCGCAGTGGATTAATTGGGGGCCCCATTCGTGGAAGCCTCTTATCAAGTTAATCGTACAAAAAACAGGTGGCACTGTAAGTCTATGTCAAATTAGAGGTTAGCTATTCAGGTTAGGTTTTGCGTCAGTTTTGACACAAACTGACGCAAAACCTAACGTGCACCACTGAATAGTGGTGTGCCCCAATGTTCCATATTGAGGCCACTACTTTTCATACTGTACCTACATAAATGACGTTACCAGTGTAGTCAAAAACTATTCTCTAAGTCTTTACAGACAACACAATGATGTATATTTGCCACAGAGATATAAATATTATAGAAAAACACTTTAAATAAATATGTGAGGATACAGAACTAAATAGAAGTTTAAAAATAAATTGTACAAAAGTATAACTCAAAAACTATTGTTTGGAGGAAGACGATATTTTGTATGCGGATTATATGCCTTCCTGGCATGAAACCGAGAACATTTCGGTAAAATATATACAGTGTTAATACCTTAAAAAAGATAACATTCTGCCTATTTTTGCTTTAATTCAATAACTATTACTTAAACGAAAATAATATTTTGCACATAGCTCAAGTTTTTACCCTTGATGACAAAGGGCATATTTTGGACCAAGTATATACAGGGTGAGCTCTTTAAAACAATTAAATGTTGTTTATTTTTGCCTTAACTGAGAAATAGATAAAATTGATAATTTGCACAGAGCTCAGGCTTTACCTTTGACGAAAATGGGATCCAACAGATACAGGGTAAATGTAAAAGAAAAAAAAAGGTCAACAACGATTTAAAAGTAAGTCTATGTCAAATTCGAGGTTAGCAAAACCTAACCACCAACATAAACAGTGCCAACCTAAAAAAAAATCACAACCATGTATGGTCACCCGGTACCATTTAAGCCAAAACTTTAAGTGTCAAATTCTTTTCATGGAATAAAATTAGATTTTCTTAAAATTAATAATATATGATCAACAGAAAAATATTGTAAAGAACTCGTATGTTAATCGGCGATTAATAATCTCTACAATTAACGCGCGAGCTGACGCTCGTTTCGATTATTAATTACTCTCATTAACATACTTGTTTATTAAATAACTATTAAATATTGTTGAAATATTGTTTGACATTCTTTTATTTTAAGGAAATGTTTACAAAGCAAAATAAATATTGAAACTTACTAATTTTAGCTGTCACCTGTCATTGTCAGGTGAAAGTACTCATGTGCAGTATTCGTAATTTTGCACCACGAGTTGCGAGTACTACTCGTTACTCGTATGTATTTAACTAATAAGTACTCGTAACGTTGTACTCATGAGTACTTTCATTGAGCACTCACAAAAAAGACTTGATACAGTACTCGGCACAGGACTGCCAATGGTGTACCAAATTGCAATAGAAATTAATAGTTGTTAAAATATTCCACTTAATGTTTAATGATTATTGATTTACATAACTTCCAGCAAAAACATAATTTTGTTGTAACTCTCGTAAAAAAACTATCTGCTTAAGCTCCTATTTATCTTTCAACTGCTAGATGGGACGTATTTCAATGTGATTGTTTTTAACTTAGCCCTTTTTGTTCAGATGTAGGCCTGTTAGGTCCAAAGGTCCAACACGTGAATTAGTGTTACTGAAGTAACCAATTCCTTAAATTTTATAACTCAGGTTTGTCTTGTACTGAAAGCTAGGTAGTTCCCATATACGAGGTGTGACAATTTAAAAACCGGACCGGTAAGAAAAAAATGGTTTATTGAAAAAATTTAACAATCTAACTTTTATCCCCTTCAATATACTCCCCTCCTCTATCTATACACCGCTGCATACGACTCTTTCATTGTTCGAAGCAGTGCTGCAGCTCATCAGCTGACACCCTGCGCAACAGGTCTGCCGTTTTTATTTTCACGTCCTCCACGGATTGAAAATGGGTCCCTTTCAACGCGCTTTTTATTTTTGGGAACAAGAAAAAGTCGCAGGGTGCCAAATCCGGCGAATACGGTGGGTGCTCGAGCAATGGGATGCGTTTACTGGCCAAAAACTTCTTGACGGAAAATGCGTTATGGGCTGGCGCGTTATCCTGATGCAGAATCCACGAGTCATTGGTCCACAAATCTGGCGGTTTCTTCCTTACTCGTTCTCTCAGTTTCGTCAGGACCTCGATGTAGTAGTGCTGATTGACTGTCTGACCTGAGGTACCCATTCGACCATGATCATGCCCTTGACGTCGAAGAAAACGATCAACATCACCTTCAACTTCGACTTGCTCATTCTCGCTTTTTTCATCCTCGGCAAAGTAGGAGTCTTCCAGTGCATTGATTGTCTCTTTGTTTCAGGATCTTACTGGAAAATCCATGTCTCGTCACACGTAATGATGTTTTCCAGCATATTTGGTTGGTCTTGAATGCGTTCTAAGATATCAGAGCAAATGTCTTTGCGGTTGTCTTTTTGCTCCTGCGTGAGGTTTTTTGGGACCATTTTCGCACAGACCTTTCTCATGTTTAAACAGTCTTGCAGGATTTGCCTTACCGTTTCTTTATTAATATTGACCATGTCAGCTATCATTCTGATGCTCAGACATCGATCATTCCGAACAATTTGATTGACTTTTTCGACATTTTGGTCAGTTTTCGATGTGGTCGGACGTCCCGGATGTTCGTTGTCTTCCGCTTCTTCCCGACCCTCGCTAAACCTTTTGTGCCACTCGAATGCTTGAGTACGTGACATACAATCATCCTCATACACTTCCTTTAACAAGCGAAAACTTTCTGTTGGAGATTTTTTCAGTTTAACAAGAAATTTAAGATTCACGCGCTGCTTGATTTTTAAACTCTGCATAATTCCGGCAACGTAACGTGGTAGTGTCCTACTCAGACAAAGCTTGAAAGCAAACTAAGCGGTCTATTTGACTGAAACTGGTCTAGTTAGAGAGGGAAGGGTATAAAGAAAACTACCTTGCCCGCCGATTTCCGCTATGACAGTTTGCTTACGTTCAGAGAGCGCAGTCCGGTTTTTAAATAGCCATACCTCGTATAATATGTAAGTACCATTTTGTTGAATAGAGCTCGGAATATTCCCCTCTCCTGCAAAAGCATCCTTAACCTTTTCACAACAATTGACGTACACGTACGTTTTCTGAAAACGATCCCACCTGCCAACTGACTTACTTATTTTAGTTCATATATTTGACTAACGCAGTGACGTACCTAATATCTAGAAAATAGCCTTCTTGATGACCTACTAACGTACACATATGTTTTCGATTTTGCTAACTTTACTGTTTTCTGACGTACTGATACGTCATATTACTATTATGTCATAACTGATTGCGGACTCTCATAAGAGTACGTCACTTGCAGTTGCACGTATATGTAAAACGTGGTCGTCTGCACAGTTGCTCCAACTGTTTTGTAGCATGTGTTGTTGTTTTGGCTGTGATTGTTGAAGAAGGTAATTCAGGGGTAACCACAAAAGAACAACTCCAAACTTCAACCACCAGATGACGAGGATATTGCAAATATTGTAAGAACCTAAGATTCCGTTATCACTAAATTTTGCAATAACTGCCAATAAATTTTAAAAGCTGACTTTGGGAATTGATATTTTGAGTAACTCAAACACTTGTTTTTTCTCCTGTTATAATCACTGTATGTTCCTAGTTTACTATGGTAATTTTTTAGTTTTATTTTTCCTATTACTTTTGAAAAAATAGTGCTATTAAGTACATGCAAAACGTAAGATTTTTCAATAAATAATGAATTCCAAGGTCACCTTTTGTCTGTTACTCATTTCATATGGAGACCTTTACAATTTTACCTTGAAATGACAATAAAATTAAAATGTTTATAATTTAATAATAAAATAATTAGCAATATGAATTGGGCCTGTAAGGCTCAACCCATGGAACCGTGTAATTTTTGCACCACCCGTGGAACGGGGGGTTAAATATGTTTGTATATCCATGCTATTTGGTTTCTAGTATGAGGTAACCTTTACAAATAAAGACTACAGCAGTAAAAGACACCAAGTACAAGTACAAGAGACTTGTCAAGAACAAACTAACAAAGGTTATAGATTAATAAAGCCACTGGACAAGAAGTACAAATAAGGAAATAACAGAGAATTATCCCGGTAAACACAAATCTAACTACGTAAGTGCAGCACAGGTAAATTGAAATAATAACAAAGCTTTTTTTGTATCCTTTTATTGCAGCACGTTTTAACCCAGTCATTACTTCACACGCAACGTGTCAACGCACAGTTAGAAATTGAGTACTTGAATGCTGTCAAAGAACTTGAATATTTTAAAGAAAACATACCTTAGTAAGTGATCATTTTATTTGAAACTTCTAGTTACTGTTCTGCATAATTAACGTGGAGTTTAATATTTGAAAATTGTAAAATGGCAATTAGCAATTTATAGGTTATTTAAAATTAGTGACAACATTTTTATATACAAGACGAGGGCTGTTCTTTTTCCGCTGCCCGTAGTAAAGTTGTAACATTTCGTAGTTTTTGCAATTGTTAATTTTATGCTGTAAATCAAGTTTGACTATTTTACGTTATTAATTACCTGTCACGGGTAGCTCTGATCCAAAGTTGTCAACAGCTGAAGTAAGAGAATCGAGTCAACTCTATACAGGTATTTATTTAATTTAACTAGATTACAAAATAAAATATTGGTTTATAAATAAGCAAAAATAAATTCTTCCTGGTTGCCTCTGCGGTGCGGACGGACCATAGGGGTGAAGGACAGCGTTCTCCAGTTGCAGATACAGATCCCCCCTGTCCTGCGATTCGAATGGCTATAAATAGACTAAAATTAAATAATTTCATTTTAGCTTGTCGGTCCCGGTTTCTCCATATTTTAGGATTGGTAAGATAAATGCCGAAATTATTCTGGGGCAGTTAACAGCCAGTGCTACAGTGGAAACAAGTCCACTAATTCCAAAAAATGTAGCAACCATATTTTTGTTTCGGCTTTTTTCACAAAACTTTTATTGGAGCTGATTCTTTCTCAGACCCAAACTGCTGACTGTTGCTTTCTTTCAGGATTGTAGCAGTATACCCACGTTTCATCACCTGTAACGATGTTGTACACCAAATGAGATGATCCATTGTCAAAGCGATTCAGTATAGATCTGCACCATGCCACACGGTTTTCTTTTTGAACTGGAGTCAAATTGTAGGGAATCCAACGGGCACAAGGCTTACGTACCATCAAATGTTTGTGTAAAATGGTCAATTGTTTTCATACCAATCTTTAAAGTTGCTTGAATACTCCTGGCAGTAACATGCCAGTCCTCGTCAATCATGTTTCGTACACGACCAATATTCTTTTCGGTAACTGCCATTTTTAGCTTGGGAGCTTAAAAATTGTCATTTAAAGAAAGTCGACCACGATGAAATTCATTGTACCACCACTTTACGGCAGCTAAGGAACACGACTTGTCACTCGACTGATTTCCTCAAAACATTCTTTACGGCTTAAGCCTCCTTGAAATTGTAAAAAATCCCAGCTCGATAATTCTCTTTATTCAATTTAAAATTATGTATTTTAAAAACCTTCAAGTCTATTCAACAACTTTCACTATAATTCAACTTGTAAAAAACTAGGTTAAAATATCAAGCAAAATTTGTTTCAAAATATCACAGCTTGCTAGATAGACTCAGCGGAAAGAGAACAGATCTCGTATAATTATTGTTTAACACTAGAGCACAATAAATGCAAAATTTTTGTTCATTTAATTGATTGTAAATAATATTACAGTATGGAAATGAGAAGATACACCGAAATACAGAACTTGAAATACCAAATTAATAAATTCAGACCTGTGCGTGGTCTGACAATTAAAATGTAAGTAACGGTGCTTTTTTATATTATTTTTCACAATTCCTACTTTTATAGTGTAGAAGACGAAGATCAAAAAGGAAATTCTGTCCAGAAAGATAAGTAAGCTTTCAACAATTCTGGTATTTGACACAAATAACTTTTACTTATTTTCAGAAAAGCAGAGAGTACCGCAAGAAAGAATCCCTGTGAAGCATGTAAGGTTCTTAGGTAGGTTAATCACTCTATTAAGTTAACTGCACAGAAGATATAAAAATAACTTTTTTAGCAACGTGCCAAAAGACACTAAATCAAACCAATCCCAATCTATAAAGGGGTAAGCATTTCTGTAATAATCGAAAATTAAGCTTTGGACATTAATCCGTTTTTTCATCTTTGCAGCTCTAATTCCTCAAAAGGGAAAAAGAAAAAGTCTTATCAACCACGAATGTAAGTACCTGTCTGCTTTGTGTTGTTGATGGTGACCTACCGAATTATGGTTCTATGGCATGCCTGAAATGGTATATATCTAAAAAAAAAAATTTACTAAATATATTGCTATAGAAACATTGTTTTTGTCACCGTCACTGTTTTGTGTACCTGTTAATGGTAGTATATACCATTTATTTTTATGTTCCCAAACTGTTACATACCTTAAATGTGAAATTCAATGTTGTGATACTAAGAGCACTGTTCAAAATATTTAAAAATAATATATGTTAGTTTTTATGTTTTCCATATTTGCATAAATAAACTTTTATTGAGTTTACGTATTTTTTTGTTTTGCACTTTCTCAGTTTTTTAATAGTATTTGTAAAATATAGTTCGACATTAACTATTTTAATGTATAGATTTGCTTTGCTGGTAAAAGTTACAATCTAGTCAATGAAAATAAAAATGAATATGATATAAATAAATTTTTTAACTGCAATTATGTTTTAAGGTTTCTTTTTTTTTGCTTTGGTTGAATGTAAAAACCAAAATCAACCAGCCCACATATAGTTTTCCCATACACACCTTATTTCAAACTTATGGTAAAAAAGTGAAGGGTGTTTTTTGTTCGACATTTACTTTCATCTGGTAGAACTATAGATTGTGGGTGCTGTCATCTCTGCCTAAACGTTACACATACACCAAATATTGAAAAAACTAATTGAATGATAAGCAAAAGATCAAGTAAAATTTTGTCATTTGTAACAACAGTACTTTGAAAATGCAAAACGAAACAAATTGCAGTCTTTCTACTAAACTTTTCAGAATATACGTAACACATTGAGAAGTAAAGAAAATTAAATATACAGTCATCATTTTCCATTACAAGTTGTTATGAACATGGTAGTAGTGGTGTTTGCAGCACTCATGCGACTTCAGTCTGTTAGAAATTTTTTGAATTGTTATTGGTAAACAGAGTGGAAAGAGCAAATGGCCGAGCTGGCAATATGCCAGATTGAGTTAGACTCCCTGGATGACCACACAAGAGATGGAGGGATAGCTGGCAATCCACATCGCAGGAATAGGCTTACACCCATACCCAGAATACAACAGGCAATTTGCCTATCAAATAAGAAGAAGAAGAAGAAGAGTTAGATTCCCTGTAACTACACAGGGGTTTTATCGGCTATCATGCTAATATCTGTGGTAGTCGTTAACTCCTAACAAGAAAACTGTTTCTCAATTTCGACAAGCTAGGCTACCCACCTACCTGGCTTGAATTCAATAGTGTAAGAAAAGAAGAAGAAGTAACCAGAGTGTCTGAAACATACTAACAAGCTTCTAGGAAAGTATTATACACATAGCGTAAAGCATTTCGTATTTACCTATGTTGATTCAGATTTAAGACATATCTTTAACATGCAAAATTAAACTGTTGTAAATATTGTTACTTGACTCATCCTCGGCCTTCTATGTGCGAGGGTGTGACTAATATCAAAAATGGCGTTTTACGACCATTCACCCAATAGCTCAGCAGAAAGAGTGTTAACGAAGAGCAGCGAGTAATAAGTTGGTTTGTTTTTGTTGTTTTTATTTAACCTATAAATATATACAGAGGGGCAGATGTATGTACATTTAACAGGGGAAACAAAAAGAATATGTAGGCAAGAACTACTTCAGGTGTGGCTGATCCTCTTCAGTGGTGGCGGCGTGGGGCCCCGGGCAGGGAACGTGGCGCGTGTTTGGAATTAACAAAGATTTGCTTGCGTTTTGATGTTTTTCTGTCTCATATCAATTGGATTCCCTAATTATTTTATAGCAAAATAGTATGAATAGTACATTTGTTCAGCTTTAAAAACTACATCTAAAGCATAATTTTACATTTTTAATATTACAAGCATTTTCCTTAGAAATAAAAACCATTTAAAAATTGACTGAATTAATATAGGCTGGTCATGACCATGACATTGACAACTAATATTAATCATTGTTATTTACTAAGTAGTACCTGGTTTTTGTGTTTGGATCAAAGTTTTGTGTGCGATATAATTTTGTAGCTATAATATGGAATATCATACTACAGAAAAGCTAATTTCATTTATAAAGTAGTATTAGTTACTCTGGAAATTCTTTGCGGTATGTTAGAGATCTCTGCAGAGATTTTTATGGAACACCAAATATTCATTTTGCAACTACTGGAAGTGTTCATAAAATATGCAAATGTAAAGCAATGATTGTTTGTCGTTATCACTCAGCCAGAAAATATTAATTAAGTCAAGTTTTGAATGGTTTTCATTATTTTCCAGAAAAGTGGTTATAATACTAGAAATTTTAAATTATGCATTAGATGCAGTTTTTAAAGCTGAATACATTTACTATTCACTATTTTGCTCTAAAATAATTAGGAGCCAATATTTACAACACTTTATATTGCTTGTTAAAGGACTGTCTTAAATCTGAATCGTTACATTGCATTTTTAATCGCACAGAACACTAAATCTTTCTTTTTCTAATTGCAACAAAAAAATAATACAACTGCTACTTTATAACACGTCCAGGAACTTTTACTTAAAGATTTGATCAATAGATGGAATATTCTCAGTGGTTGTTGAGGCAGTACATTAACTCTTTCGCTACGGGGAAAATTTTTAACACTATTAGAAACCAACTTACCTTGGTGGCTTGGTTGATAAAGCGCCAGGTATGGAATTAACAAGTTCTCGGTTGAAATTGGCGGATAGGTAGACCTTTTTCTGCAATCAACAGGATCAGTACTGTGCCAGGTTACTATTCGACGTTGGGATACAATTAATGTCACTCTCCTCTGAAGACTGGTCTATGAGGTAGAGTAACTAGACTACACACACTTGGTTCACCTTAGTTGACCAAACAACGAATTTGCCGAACAATAATTCTTGGTCCAACAATCAATAAGCTTCATCTAGTTTTTTATGTGTGGCATCAGAAAAGTTTTTTTTTTTTTCGTGTGAGTCTGATTTGGGGTTTGGTTATCTTCATTCAAGTGGTAGTATAAATTTGTTTGCTTCACAATAATCTTCATAATATCCCGAGATAAAAAATTCAAAACAATCTAGAATCTTAGTATTGTTACGTTTTTACGTTCGGGCTATTAACAAATTATACGACGCTTCTTGTATTAAACATTTATTTACACGATTAATTACGACTATTTACAAATACAAGAATTATCAAGGCAGAACACAAATTACTTAAACTACGTACTATTTCTAACAACGATACACTATTTATTTATATGCGCTGGATTAAACATCAACTAATTTATGTGGCTATTTATTCACGACTTAAAAATTAAGGATTTATATGGATATATTTATTTGTTATTTATTTCACTAGGGTTATGTACACACGGTTTGTTTATATCAGGCGCGCTTCGAGTCTGATGAGAACTGCCTTCTATTCCTGCAAACGCATATTTATATTGCCGGCTAATTCCCTCCTGGAAGCGTCAAGACCATTCCGACAACGGTGACGTGTTGCGTGTATTGACCTCGGGCATGACTTTTATATCCGCAGCGGCCCGGCTGCTTTCAGGAAGTTCTGGGTCCAAGGCCGTTTCTCGAAGTTCTGGAACAATGACTCATTCGTCCGCAGCTGCCTGATCGCAAGGTCGTTACAGTATTATCATGTATTTTTGAATCCACACAAATTACGTTTAAAAAAAAAGAGAATTATGGGCAAAAATATGTTTCCAATTAACTTTATTGCTCAATTCTCAGAATTATCTTTTCTGTCGTCTTCAGATTCACAGACTAGTCAGGTTCAAAAAATCAAAAGTTGCTCAAAATCACAAAAATAGCTGAAATCCTCATTTTAATCAGTGATTTTTAAGGATATAGATACAAACATAAGCTTTCCCTATGGTGCCAACGTAACCAAGACATACTATTTTGTACCATCTTTTTCTCAAGCAAAATAATCTATATGTATTGTAATGGTTTTAGTATAAGGGTTTGATATCAGATTAAAAAAAGGTTACAATAATACAGTATTAAATTACAAAGATGAATTTAAGTATTAGAAGGATATCAAAATTATTAATAGGTATTTGGTAAAATAATGAAGTAGAATTTAAATTCAATTTATTGAACGATGCAATATAAGAAACAGAAAAGTTCTAACATAATTTAATTATTATCGGAAATAAAGTAGAGGATTAATATCAAATACCTATTCCAGAAATGTCATTCAATATAGTGGGTGTAAAATAAATATGATACAGATTATATAGAGTGTTGGACTTTAAAAAATACAAAATCGTATCACTAAGGAGATATTTATTATTATTAAAAAAATGTAAAAATAATTTTTGACTGAAAAATGTAAAACGTTTCTAAGCGGCTGAAAATTCTAAAATAAACCTTTTATAGAATGATTTTGAATCTATTTGGTATGTAAAGGGTTATACATTATAATAAAATTGTGGAGAAGAGTTAAAAATGAAATTTTAAAAATTGGAAGATGTAGTGATGTTAAAGAGAAGAATGGATATGGTGAGAGTGCCATATGTTAAACAGTTATAATCTACAAAAACAATTTCTGGAATTGGATGCAGAACTAAGTTTATTATCAATTAATTAAATCATATGAATTAGATAGCAGGGACTGGTTTTACTGTAAGTAGCTTGCATCGAGTTTGTTAGGAGAGTGAACGTCTTATGGTGTGGATAAAGGGGTTTTCATCTACTGGAATTGTACTTTGCAAAGCTTATTATTGAAGTAACATTTTGTAACTTGCATCTAGTCGAGGATCATGGTACTAGGTTGTCAACGGCTTGTGAATTTTGGAAGGAAGACGTGGATGGCATTTGCTTCTGTTCAATTTTGACAATTCTGTTGGAGAAAATAGCAGGTGTCTTGTCGTGTTTGGCTGAGAGGTGTGTGCCGTTCCTGGTGGTTGATTGCATTCGTGCTAGGATTTGTGTGGACATTGGGAGATTTCTGTGAGGTTACTCGATGCATTTCGCTTGGAAAAGGAGCATATCAAGGTCCATAGACAGATGACAGGCTACAGGTATTTATGTAATAAACTGAAAGTAAAACATAGAAAGAGTGAAGTGAGGTAAGTATAAAAGGGAGTACTTACTATTTAATGTTTATTGAATGACAAGAAGTGTAACGAAAAAGTATTTGTAATTGATTTTGCACTTGCATAATTTGAAGTGACATTGACAGACGTACAAATTGTCACAGAATTTTAAAAATAAATCGACAGGAATAAAAGCAGTCTTGATTATGTGTGAATCCGACCTGTGTTTCTTAAGAGTAAATGTTTTCTACCAGAGCTAGAGATATTTAATAACATTGATAATTCATAATTTATAAAAGGGGAAATGAGTTACTTAAATTTATTTTAAAAGAGAATTGATTAAATATAAACTAAAGTATATGAAAAGTCGAACATAATAGCTAAATCATAATAAATATTGTTATAACATAAAACCATTTACATACATAAATACCATTGCAACATAGACAATTACCTATAACAGTATTTATCTTTGACTCAATTGTGCTGCCAACCTTGAGGCAAAAGTGCTAAAATTTACATTGTCCGTATGTCCTGACGTCAAAACATTTATTTTCAATTCATTTCAAAATAATAGGCACACCTTAGGCATTCTAGAAAGTTTCTATATGGTCTTTCAAGTTTTTCTGTATTGGTTTTTATTAAAAAACTTAAGTAGTGGTTATTTTGACACGTACGTTACCTACGTTGATTAATAAAAACTGCAAAATGCAATTATTGTTAATCAACATAGGCGACGGCCACACACAATAGACTTCAGCATCACGACGATAATTTGCAAGAATTCTTTGCAACTTTAATGTTTTTCAGGGAGCTAGACGAAGCACTTCTTTGCAATATAAGAACTTGATGTAAGAAATGTAAAATGAGCACCGTTTTTAGGCCCCAAATATGTTTTAGTTTGACACTTGATGTGTCATTCTTAAAAGTTGTAGTAACCAACATACGTTTTTGAAAAATAAAAATAAGCGTGTTGTATTCTTTATTTTGAATGCTGCGCTCGCAAGTGCAAAAACGATAGAGCATATTCGTATTTTGTATTACAGCAGAAGGTATTTAACAAAAATAAGAGGAAGAACAAAAAAAAAGAAATTAATAGTTTTTGAGTCTCCTAGGAACGTTTAAAAATGTTTGGCAACGATTTGGCATACTTTGTATGCAATGTGCTATCAACATTTGGGCAAAATTCAAAATTTTGAAATGATAATATTTTATTAATGGACTTAGTTTTATTTAAACCAAATTATGAAAAGAAATGCTTTTTATAGTGACACAATCCTGAAAGGTTACCAAAAATACCGTGACTGTCCTCTTGGAAAATATTTTTAAAAATTGCACCAATATATAAAAATCGTCCAGTTCATTTGTTGAGCAACATACTTTAAGATTGAGTGACGTCAAGTAAATTGCAAACTGGCAACCTTGACTCGCGAACAAATTTACGAGTTTACAACGAAAGTACGACCTTTAAAAAACGGTGAACAGTAAAAGAGGACGAAGTAAAATGTGAAGTTTGGATTTAGTGTAAAGTTCGGGCGCCGCGTAAACAAACCGACGAAATTGCCGTAAATTGGTGAGAAGTCAGTACTGATAACGTGTCTACCACTTAACAGCTGGCGTACACGTCATCGTAACGTCACGAGACACGTCATAACGTAGCGAGCCGTGATTGGTGCATTTTGTAGGAGCATTATAAAAGCAGTGGCGTAGAGTGCAAGTGGGCAATAGTTGGGTTTTTAGAGGAATTGAAAGGAGGAATGTGTCGATTGTGATACAGGAGCTAAGGAAGTGCTAAGTAAAGTGTATAAAGTGGATTAAAAAGATAAAATAGGGGTGAAGAGGTAAACAAAAATTTTCACAAATGAGCGACAAGGAAGTACTGGACCGGTGCATAGCGGAACTAGAACAGAAGGGCGCAAATAAGTGAAATAAGAGAGAATTATACGAGGGAACTAGAATATAGTACAGGAAAGTTAGCGGAGCAAAGAGCGCTGATAAGAAAGCTAAGAGAGGAAGTGCCGAGAGTAGAAGAAAAGAGGAACAAGGAAAGGAAAGCACTTTACAAGGAGCTAGAGGATCTCGTGGAAAAATCACCCGAGCAGGAGGCAAATACGAACAGGACAAACAAAGTGAAATACTCCCCTGAGAGACTCAAACAAAAAGAAAAGAGAAGAAAACGTAAAAGCCTTTGCAGGAGGAAGAAGAGGAGAATGCAGGAAAAAACAATTGAAATTATAGAAGAACACTACAGTAAAAAGAACATGAAATTATTTTACAAAGAAGTAAGTTTTACAAAAAAAGAACACCTACATGAACCATCCATGTGTAAAGATAAATTCGGCAATTTGATAGTTGGTACCGAAAAAGTGGCGCAAAGGTGGCTGGAATTCTATGAAGAGCTATTGCTGAGCACGGGGAGGAAGCAGAAGAAGAAAATGCACGGAACCAATCGCAAATAATCAACAAAATCTTCCCAACACTGGAAGAGATAAAAATAACCATAGGTACACAAAATGAGGAACAACAAAAGCCCAGGTATAGACGAAATTCAACCAGAATTAATCAAATACGGCGGTGAAACCCTAGAAAAGAAAATATATGAGCTCATATTGCAAATCTGGACCACCTGTAAAATGCCAAAAGAATGGAGTGAAGCCATAATAGTTCCGATTTATAAAAAGGGCAATAAGCTGGACTGTGAAAATTATTATATTTCCTTGATAAGTGTCGTGTATAAAATTTTAACATCACTAATAAACGACAAGCTAAAGGATCTCGTGGAGGATGAGATAGGTGAATACCCGGGATTCCGGAAGCAGAGAGCAGTAACAGACCATATAACTATACAAGAAAAAATGAAAAGGAGAAGACATATTGTATGTCGACTTTAAACAAGCGTACGACAATATATGCAGAAAGGAACTATTAATTTTTTTTTTTATTTTTTTTTATTGTTTATAAACCGGTTCAACAAGTTAATGTTATTCACGGTTGGGTTAACACTGAAGTTTGCATTGTTTATCACTTTGAGAGGAAAGCTGCTATGAGCTCCTCACGCACTTAACTGATTTTTTAGTCCGCGTCACTATTGTCACTTGCCGTAAGCACATCTTGTGGGAGAAGACGCTTTAACCTTACGTGTAAATTTTTCTCCCCAATAGAGTAGTGGGCTGCGCCTGGGCAGGACGGTATATTTTTGAAGAATTTTTTGTTACATTTTTGTATGAAGTGTCTAACGGTTGGAACACCGAGTTCGTCATGGAGATGTTTGTTTCTGATGAACCATGGAGAATTTGTGGCTATTCTGAGAATTTTGTTCTGTAGCGCTTGAATTTTGTTTATATGTGTTTTGGAAGCTGCTCCCCAAACTGTGCATCCATACGTAATTACAGGTCTTAATAAGGATTTATAGATAAGAAGTGCACATTCGATTTTTAACGAAGATTTACGATTGATGATTGGGTACAGCTGTACTAGTCTCGTATAACATTCATTCAATTTTTTATTAATATGTATTCCCCATGTAAGTCTTCGGTCAAGATGGAGGCCTAGATATTTGACTGCTCTGTCATTGGGATTCCAGTCTATTTCAACATTATTAATTTTTATTTTTGGTGGGTTGTTAGGACGACGTAATGTGAAGATCTTGGTCTCACATTTTTGAGGGTTTAGTTGTATATACCATTTGTTGCACCAATTAATAATATGATTGACGGCTTCTTGGAGTTGCATAGCTCCCTCGGCGATATCGCTATGTTGGGAAATAACTGCAGTATCATCCGCGTACATTGCCAAAAGCGTATTCGGTGATTCAGTGATGTCACTTACGTAGATATTAAATAAAATGGGGCCTAATATAGACCCTTGTGGCACTCCAGCATTAATTTGTCTTGTTGTGGAAAGTTCAGAATTAATTTTGACTGCAAAAGTTCTGTCGGTTAGGAAGGAATCGATTATTTTCAGTAAGTAGGCTGGCATTTGTAGTAGCAGTGTCTTATATATGAGTCCTCTAGTCCAGACCTTATCAAATGCTTGTGTGAAGTCCAGAAAGGACATTAGTGTGTACTGCTTACTTTCAAAACCTCTTTCTATAATTTCAGTTAATCGTAGAAGTTGATGTGTGGTGGAATGTTTGGTTCTGAAGCCGAACTGGAACTTGGGAATAATGTTATTTTCGATTAAAAAATCATTTAGTCGATTACTTATGAGCTTCTAGAATATTTTTGAGATAGTGCATAATAAGCTAATTGGCCTATAGCTGGAGGGTTCATGTGGATTTTTTCCAGTTTTACTAAACATCAGGATATGCGCCGCTTTCCACGTTTCGGGAAAATATCCTAGTCTGAGACAGGCATTTAGGGTAGTCGCTAATAAAGCAAAGGCTTTACCCGATAGATGTTTTAAAACGATGTTCGGAATGGAATCATGTCCTGGTGATTTTCTTGTAGGCAGTCGCATTATTAGTTTCTTGATTTCTCGAGGTGATGTAGGCTTGATTGTTCCGGATTCGCTCGGAAAATGTTCTTCTACGTACTTTTCGACCTCCAGCGAATGTTGGCTATCTTTGTCTATGTTTGTTGTAAAGACCTGTGCGAGATGTTCCGCGAATATATTACATTTATCTTTATCACTTGAGTGGTAGTCATTATTTACTTTTAATGGTGATATTATTGAGGGCTGCTTCAGTATCTTCTTTGTTGCTCGCCACATTGTTGGGTCTTTCGGCTCTAAGTTTTCGATGTGTTTTTTATACGCGTTGATATAATAATTATCTAATTCATTTTTCACTTGATGTGTAATCTTATTTAATTGCTGTTTGTACATCTGTAATCGAGTCCTTTGCCATATTCGTCGAATCCGGTGTTTTTTCTTTATGAGATTTAGTATAAGCATTGGCGGCTCCGAGTAGTTGTTACGGCGCCTGATTTGCTTTTTAACTGTAGCTGCTTTTATGGAGTCTACAATAGCATCATTTAGGTTATTTATCACAATGTCGACTTCTGCTTTCGTATTAATTGATGCGGGACATGTTATTTGCTCATCTAATTCATCCTGGAATTTTTCCCAATCAACTCGTCCATTAATTAGGCTTTGTGATTGTGGCTTTAACAAGGGAATGTGACTGAATGTTAATACTATCGGCAGGTGATCCGAATCTAATTCCGGCAGCACTTGTTGGTGTATAGGACCTGTGAAGTTTTTATGTAGCACGATGTCAAGTATATCAGGATGGCAGTCTCGCCTATAAGGCACATACGTATTTTCTGGAGGCGGCGAAAGTTGAATTGCATGTTGTGAAATTATGTTATGCAATCTTGTTCCATTTGGATTACTTTGGCGGCATCCCCATAAGGTGTTTTTACAGTTGAGGTCGCCTATGAGCAAAGTGGAGTGCTGGTCGTTGAAAATATTAGTTACGTCTTTTTCCTGAATTATCTTATTGGGTTGTTTATAGACACTAACTATTTTAATCTGGTTATTGTTATTTAATTTTAATAAAGCTGCTGTGGCTTCAAGGCTGCTTAATGTTGGTATGTGTAAAGGAGTTAATTGCATTTTCTTCTTGGCTATAATTGCTACTCCACCAAAAGCGATAGGGGCTATTCGATCGGTTCTATAAACAGTATAACCGGGTATTTTAAAAGTTTCGGTTGGTATTAGATGTGTTTCGCTAATGCAAGCAATGTCGATGTCATGCCTGGCTAAGAATGCAATGAGTACTGAACGTTGTCTTTTTACACCATCGGCGTTCCAATTAAGGATAGTTAATTTTTGAAGTGCTGGTAAGATATTATTTGCCATTGTTAATTAATGCTGGAAGTAAGGAAATGAAAAATGACTTAATTGTTTCGATGTGTGGAGTGATGAGTTCGATTATCATCTGTAATATTGTTGTCACTACGGTATTATCTGGACTTTGATTGCTTAGTTGTGGGGGAGTATGTCCTTGCTGAGTTCTGGTTACATCGGAGTACTTCAAATTGGACGTGACTCTTTGGCTAGTTGGCTTATTATTTTGTTGATGATTGTTAGTCGCAGTATTAGTATTCATTAGCGGGTTGTGACTAGCTGCTTTAATTTTTGTAAAATATGAGCAGCCTTTGTAGTTGGCTGTGTGCTCCTCTCCGCAATTTACACATTGAGGTTTTTGTTGGGGTGTTTTAGGACATTGAGTATAATGATGTTGGCCAGTGCATTTTACACAGCGCGGTGGCAGCTTGCAATAGTTTTTTGTATGATTATACAGTTGGCAGTTAGTACATTGCGGTATATTTTTAGACTTATGTCTTGGCTCCACTGTGACCACGCAGTAACATAGCCTGGTTAAGTTAAAAATGTCTTCGCCTTTCTCACCTTTCTTTAGTTCGACTGCACATAATGGCATAGGTTTCTTATTTTTATCTAGCAGGCGTACAACTTTAATTACCGGGTATTGTTTATCCAATAATTGTTGGTTTATCTCTGCATCGCTTAATGAGGTTGGTATTCCTCTGATGACCACAGAGAGGTTGGCAGTTGCTGGGTTATGAAATGTGTGGTAGGCTATTTTATTCGTGTCGTAATACTTAGTTAGTTGACGGTAATCATCTATATTGTTTAGGTGGATTCTAAGATTGCTGCCTTTGTATGCGGTTGTAAACTCAGCTTTGACAATTTCTGTTAAGTCTTTTACTATTTTTTGATAATTATTTGCATTATGTAGGAATATCGGTGGAATCTTAATTTTTTCACTTGATTGTGTACTTTCTGCGGTTTCGTTTACAGTTTTGTCTTTATCTGGTTGAGGTGGTATGTAATAAGGGTTATTGACGATTAGATTAGTGCTGTCAAGAAAATATCGTTTTGATTGGCTATCATCGGGTGAACTGATTTGTCTTTTATTGGTATTATTAACTTCGCCAGCTGATTGTTCGCTGCAAAGTTCCATTGGAGTGGCATTTTTGCCTTGCAAGATTAAAGCTGGTTGTTTCATTTGTTTATTATCGGGGTTTGTTGACTGCATACTGCGAAGATAAGAGGTCAATGCCAAGTTGAATTCCCGCTTCAATTATATTTGCTCGGGGCGGGCCCGACAGCAAAGCTGCCGTCCTGACCGTTGCGTACTACTTTTTGCACACTATGTTTAATCACTATTAGAAGTATTAGGCACTAATAAATTAGTTAAATGAGCACTGTGATTAACACACAAAGCCGTTGCTTGATCGAAAGTCGTTACGATGCGTACCTCGCGGCTGCACGACTCGAACTCGGAACTATTAATTGCACTTAGTGAAATGGAATTACCAGAATGGATTATACAACTGATAACAATAACATTAGAAGGAACAGAGAGTAGGGTGAGCATTGAAGGAGAAAGGTCAAACAAATTCAAAGACCAGGGGATCCCTTGTCACCTTACTACCTATTCAATCTGGCCCTGGAAACAACAATCAGACGAAGTGGAGTGAAGGTCAATAAGAGTATTATAAATAGCCCTTACCAGATACTAGCCTACGCTGATGATCTCTCAATTATGGCATGGACACAAGAGGAGTTACAACTGGTATTCCAACGCCTGGAAAAGGAAGCAAGAAAATTTGAATTAATGATAAATGAGAGTAAAACAAAGTACATGATCCTCAACTCCATAGATCCCAGAGCTAATGGGCTTGCTATACTGGAAAATCAACAAAACCTAAAATACAACTTCGAAAAAGTGCAGAACTTTACATTTCTTGGTGTAAATATAAGCAGCAACAAACACAGAAATCAGGAAATACAACGAAGAATTGCGGCAGGATCAAGGTGCGTGGCAATGCTGAATTCAGTGCTAAACAACAAGACATTATCAAGGGAGGTTAAAGTTCGGATCTATAAAACGATGATACGACCAGTAGTGACGTACAGGCAGTGTTGCCAGCATGGGCGATTTTTCGCCATTTGGGCTACTCGGATAGTTCTGTTTGCTAACAAATTTATGATTTTGCGACAAAGCGAAATCTGGGCTATTTTCCGAAAAATATTGGCGATAATTGGGCTAACTATTGGGCACACCTGATTTCAATTCTATATTTCGTAATTCTTACAAAAAAATACCGAGATGAGTGGGAAAAATTTCATGAATTTAAAAGTATGACATGATACTACCCAAAACAAACTTCTGTATATAAGCTCGATTTTTTTAGGTTGGATAAAACGGGGTGTAGATGACCATGCCTTTTGTACTGTGTGCCGTTCAATGAATTTTACAAATGCTGGTGGAACATTCATATTTAAAGAAATCTAAAAATTAATACCATTAAGTCATGCTGTGGTCGAACGCGTATTTTTTGTGATGACTGTGGTAAAATGCAAATTGCGAAATTGAATGAAGACAGAATTGCCAGACGCAATACTTCGACTTAGAGCTAATTTTGGTAATGAAAATATTTGTTGTAAACATTTTAATCCTTCAGACGACCTTTTGCATATTCTACCGGGTGATTACAAATGCTTTTCCATCAAATTGTCTTTGAAATATTTGTTGTATGAATAATATGTTAGTGGCACTGTAAGTCTATGTCAAATTCAAGGTTAGCTAAACCTAACCTGCTAACCTCGAATTTGACATAGACTTAAGTGCCAGCAACATATTCATACAATAAATATTTCAAAGGCAACTTAATGGAAAAGCATTTATAATCACCCGGTATATGCAAATCAGAAGATGATACGAATGAGGAAGAACTCTTAAATACATTAACAGAAGAAATTCAAGGAATAATTTAATACTGTTTACCATAATGTTTTCCTTATTACGTAGTAGCAAAGAACATATAACATGTTATATGCTCTGTGGTAGTAGGTATAGTTTTATTGCATATTAACGATTATTGCATAAGTTGTAAGACGCATTTTTTTAAAATAAATAACTATTACATTAATTTACCGTTTTCGTTATTGAATTATTTCAGGAAATTATGAATTTAAAAAAAAATGTATCTAATTTAGTTGGCTATTTTTGGGCTACCTAGACATATAGAAAAGGCGATTCGGCAACGTGAAATACTGGCAACACTGCGTACAGGAGTGAAGTATGGGTGTTGACAGAGGAAGTGCGTAGTAAAATAGCAAGGTGGAAGAGGAAAATGCCAAGAAGGATATTCAGAGGAGTGAAAACACAGGGAGAGTGGAGGAGAAGGTGTACGAACGAAATTGGAATTATAATCAAACAAGGAAGGTTACGCTGGCTGGGCCACCTATCGAGAATGGAGGAGACAAGAGTGCCAAAGAGGGTTCTAAAAGAGGAATCAGAGGGCAGAAACAGAAAGGGCAAACCACCAAAAACTTGGATGTAGGACGTAATGGAAGACCTAGCACGCATGGACATAGCCGATAATTGGGAGACACGAGTCGGAAATAGGAAGGAATGGAGGAAGATTGTAGCCACGGGCCTTCAAGGCCTTTTGAGCTGATAGATGATGATGATACTTTAATACTTATACAGCACCAGCCTCTACACCGCAAGGTAAATGAGGTTACAGATTATACATACTTACATATACATACATACAAGTACAGAGTACAGAAGAATGCAGTAGCGAGGGAATTTTTTGTGCCCTACGGCAAATAAAATTCTGGCATCATTAATCAACCAAAAAGGCAAACAGGAATCACAAGGAAAGATAGGACATTACCAGGCAGGATTTAAGGAAGGAAAATCAAAAATTTAGAGCAAAGAACATAAGAATTCATGCATTATTTCTAGATTTTCGACAAGCTTTTGACAGATTACACAGAACAACGATAATAGAAGCGATGAAAGAATTACAGTATAGCCAAGACTTGATAGACCTAGTAGCGTTAACCTTAAGAAAAACAAATAACAAAGTAAGATACAAAGACTGCCTCTCCAAGGGATTCGTAAGTAATACAGGTCTAAAGCAAGGAGACCCACTATCACCACAACTTTTTAACATCACATTAGAATATATTATCAGGAGAGCAAAAATTAATGCATCCACGGAAATTTGAAGTGGTCCCTTCCAAATACTAGCATTTGCTGACGATGTAGTCATAATGTCCAGAACGAAACAACAACTTATAGGTTTGGTGAAGAGTTTTGAAAGAAAAGCCCAAGAAGCAGGACTGGAAATTAATATAAACAAATCGAACTACATGATAATGGGCAACACCAAACAAAACGAAAGTCATGAACTACATATAAAAACAACTAACGGAAAACTGACCTTCAAATTAACAAACAGCCTGACATACTTAGGAGTCGAAATAAATAGTGAAGGGAAACAAGAAACTGAAATCCAAATAAGAATGTTGAAAGCATGAAGTGCGCAGGTGCTTTAAACTATCTATTAACTAACAAAAGTGTACCAGAGCAGTGAAAATACGTATATATAATACAGTGATTAAACCCATACTAGTATATGAGGTAAAACGTGGGTGCTAACAAAAGCAGTAGAAAACAGTCTAATGGCATGGGAAGGAAAAATACTTTGAAGGATTTTTGGAGGCATAAAGGACGACCAAACATGGCGCAAGAGAACAAACAAAGAAGTACAAGAACAATTTAAAGAAGCTAACATTGCCGTATTACTAAGACAAAATAGATTAAGATGGATCGGACATGTGATGAGGAGAAGGAAAGAAGAACCCATTCGGAGGGCACACGAACAAGAACCAGAAGGAAGACAGAAGATAGGAAGGCCGAAAAAAACATGGAAGAGACAAATAGAAGAGGATCTACTCGACCTAAGAAGATGGAAAATAGAGATCCAGTATAGGAAACTATGGAGGAAAAAAGTTGAAACCATAGGCCAAAGTGGCCTGTAGTGCTGTTAATGAATGAAATGAGAAAGGCAATAGTTATTTACATTACGAGTACGGTAGTTTATGTTTTATAGCACAAAGTTTTAGTTTTTGAAGCACGACGCGAAGAGGAGTGTTTTTAATGAAACCGAGAGCTGTAAAATGCTTAACGCTGGGTATTGTATTAAACTTTTTGCCCAACGTATTTTTTTTAACATTTTCTATAAATTCCAGACTGCTTTCGAATATCAACACCATCGTTACCATCAAGCAAGCTGCCTTCAGTAAATTTTGTAGTTCACACAATCTGAAATGATTAAATTTGCTAATTTTAAGCACCCTGTATAAAACATTAATACCTGAAGGTACAATTGTAATTGAAAAGAAATTCACAAAACACAATCTTGTAAATTTTTTTATTCAATTGTTCCATGTTACAGCTGCCACCTGAAATTCAGCATTTTTGTGAATATCATGAATATCTCCAAAACAGTTAACTTTAGATACACACAAAAAATATTAGTATGTACCTAATTCGATGAAAAACATTTAAGCTCTTTTCCTACCATGCCACACTCGCTCTATGATTCGCTAGATATCACCTGGAGAATCATATTTAGGTAAAGAAATAAGGGGGGGTTGAAAGTTATGTGGGGTCAGACAAAGCACCGTTTTCAACCATAGGCATTGCATATATTTTATACCATTTTAGCTAACCCAACCAAGCTGAAACTAGCTAATCTAACCTGTATTTGTATTACAGGGAAAGGGAAACCTTTAAAAGACCTTTTACAAAAAGATATACAGTTTCACAGGGTAGTATGGGGTTTTTACCAACTAAAACCCCTCCCTGATATCAGTTGTTGCACTTTTCAGATGCTTGATATTTCTCTTACTGTTACATAGTTCACAAAGCATCTATGTTCTACTAAGTCGGCAGTGGCAAGTATGACCTCGGTAGATGTGGTTCTACCTACTCCTGCAATCGCATCGGCATATTTGTTCTTAACATTTTCTGTTTATACTTCTTGCATGATTTTCCTCCAGATGAAGGCCTTGTTTGGAAATATGGAGTACACCGCTGAGCCTAAGACTTTTCTTTTTGAAGCTTTCGGTCCATCTAACTTTGGCAGAAATCTACTTAGGGTGTCTATTGTTTTTTTTTTCAGTTTTTTGGAGGGAATAGTTTATGGCTGCTTTCGTCATAAGGCTTTGGTTAAAGATGATCTGCAAGTAAGGTATCGAGTCCTTGCTACTTATTTTTCCTTCTCTTTGTTTATTTCTATATTCAGTTCTGTCTTCAGACATTTCTTCTCAAATTACTGTATCCTAGTCAACGTTTCAAAACAGGGGGCCAACTATACCAACCGCTGCAGTGCATCGAACGTCGTCATATGACTGTTATCGTACTCCAGGATTGTTGATCTGTTTTTCAAAATACTCAAGATTACTAGTTAATCCTTATAGATTAGTTATTTTCAGTCTCTTCAGTTCTTTAATTATTTCACCACATCAAGTTGAGTTACAGTCATTCTTTATATTTGTCGTGAGACAAAACTTCCTATTTTTGCAAATTTTGTCTGTTATTCCTTGTATGGGGTCTATCATTGTTATAACTGTCCTTAAGCCATATTAATATTCGGCAAATCGTTCACCTTCTATTTATCTAAACAATCGACCTCGTATTAGTGTTACTAGTATTTCCTAAACTGAGTCTAGAAGACAGACTGGCCCATATATTTTTTCAGGGCCCTCTTTTTCAATAAGAACTAGTTTAGCTTCTCTGGAAAGTTTCCTGTTTCTAGCACTTCGGTCATAATCTCAAGAGTTTTATTCGGATTGGCTGTAACGGTGATTTTCATGATTTTGGTTTTTAGTCCATCAGGGCCTGGTGCTTTCTTCAGTTTCAATTTGCTTATGGCATAAATTAGTTCTTCCACATAAAACATCGGTATATGCTTCACTTCTCTTACATTTTGTCTTATTTTTTCGCAAGTAAAGAATAGTTCTTTGACAATTTTCTCTTAAGTTTCATGATTTTGGGCATTGCTCTAAACTTTTTGGTTACGATTCGTTAGCCATCGCCCCATGCATTGTTATACATTTCTCTACATAGTTGTTTACATTCCCTATCCTTAGATTCACATACTTATTAGTTTTTTTAATATTTATTTTTTGCTTCTTTGCATTTTCCTTCGATCACTCTCTGCTCCCACTCCAGGGTTCTTTTGTGGGTCTAGAATTTCCTCTTCTTAATTTGTGACATCTTTTCCTCTCTTGATTTATTTGTTTAGTTCGTCCTTAGACTGGTCTTTTTTCCTTTCTTATTACTTTTACTGCTAAAGTTGTTTGATAACTTACTTATATCTTCTCCATTCCAGCATAGCTCAGTGGTTAGAGCATTGTACTGCGGTACGGAAGTCTTTAGTTCAAATCCCAGAATCAATACCTGGCAGTCGGTCTACCCATTCACTTTAAATAATTGGGGACCTGCGTTCGAAAGAACAAGGGGTAATAATGCGGTTGTCTAATGCGTGATGCTCACCACATCACCACGTGTCATGAATTTCACACACGACAGCCGGGTGTGAGAGCGAGGATACGAAAGCTCTGACCTTCCGGCTTGCAGGCCAAGCTCCTTCATGGGGTGTTAGTGCCTCACCATTATTATATTTATAATTATACAAAAGTTTAGTTCTAGATCTTCTACGCTTACCCATGCATAGATAGATCTCTATTTTTTAATTAAAAATGTGTTTAGAATCGTTAGATCGCAAAACAAGGATTTCCTCAACTTGATCAATTTTGAATATTTAGATTACATTTTTCTCAACTATTGTCACAGAAACTAGACGGAATACAATTATTAGATGTACATGTGCTTACTTGTTTAATACGTGGTGAGCCAATCGGTACTGATGGTTCTCCATGCGCTCCTGTATCAGAATGACATGGGCAGGAAGGGGCAAATTTGACTAGTTGTAACCTGTTTGACAGACTGCCGTTTCAGTAGTTTCTGATAAGACGCACTTTCATTAATTAGGGTATGTTAATAAACACAATTTCTGATATTGGTCTTCAAAAACCCACAACAGCTTAATGAACAACCTTTGCATAGTTCCAAACAAACCGTTTGGTGTGAGGTTTCTGTAATTGAAATTATCAGACCCTATTTCTTTGCGGAGAATAACTACATGGTAACAGTGACATTGGAACGTTTCATGTTTATTTACACAGTTTACAAAGTTACAAACCAAGTGATTACACTTACAAATATTTACATATGTAAAAATATAACTTGTTATTGTTTATTCTTCTGTCATATGCAACGAAGTATCTAGATTTTAATGCTACTTTACTATATTTGAAAATGTAATTTTGACAGATTTAAATAATTTACTCACATATTCGCATTATACCTCGCTAGAGTTAGCAGATAACAACCCCGAAAGAGCGCTCAAACACTCGTGTCCCGAAACAGGCCTCATCGACTAACACAGTTCCATATCACGTCTACTTATATGACAACCGCATATATAACTTACAACTAATTTAACCCTAATGACGCACATTGTCTTCCTTCTTCTCAGAACATATACAAAGAAAAAAAGTTTAAAAAAATTGAAATATGGTTTTAACTTCCCTGGCGCTCAACGCCATTTTATCCAGCTCCTAATAACGGAGTGTATATCAACCTACAAAATATTGCCCCCTCGAAACAACAAATAAACTCTGTAGCGAAATATCAACTAAATTATAAAATAAGATAAAACCAGCATAAACTTAAACAACAACTGTACCTTGAACCTCTTATCCTGCACTGACTATGTAAGCCCTCCCTCTATTCCGTGCCAATTTTTCATTATAAAATTTTTCACTGCATAACCAAAACAGCCTCTATTCCGGATCATTTTTATTTCAATCGGGAGATCGTTATATATATGTAAACCAACACTGTCCCATGCACGAATTCCAACGTTACGTTGAGTAAATTTATTACATCTTGAATTGAGACAATTGTTAAGTGGAGAATAATGAACTATGGTTTCAACAAGATGGCAGAAGCCATATTGCAAGAATATGCACGCTTGTAAGGAACTTGTTTCCAGGCCCTTTATTAATTGCTCACCCAGGTCACCTTATCTTATGGCACCAGACTTTCATATATACGGTTTTTTGAAATCCTGTGTTAATGTCAACAAGCTTTGCACACAAGGATTTAAAAAGCAACGTAACAAGAAATTAGAGTGATAGATAATAAATGTTTGCACAAATGCATACAACGCCCAAATGCCCAATTAAGTTAGTTATGTAATTTTTAAAAATTAGTTAAATGCACTTACAATGCAACATATTTGATTTTGTTTGACCCAACTATATCCACTAATATTTTTCTACTAAAAACAGAACTCATCGGCGTACCCTTTGATGAAGATATATAAAAACTGCAGCGTGATTATTCTAACCTCAATAAAAAAAAGTACAAGACAGTTTCTAACATTTTACTGTTGAAGGTGTTGCTTTAAGATGAAGAGAAATTACGTAGATCAGTTATAATTGAAAACAAAATAAGCATTTTAAGTTTTTTCTATTTTTTTATCATACAGTACATGGTTATTCACAAAATACAAAAGCCACTTTTAAATTACGGTGGATCTTGGAATCTCACATTTTTTGTAGTTGTCTCGGCTACCTTTGATTGTTTTCGTTCGTTTGGTTTAGGTGACGGTTCATGTTCAGACGAATTATCTCGTTTTACATTTTTACTTGCTGATGGAGTCGTCTTCAGAATACCGCCATTCAAGCTGTTAGTCCTGGATCTGGATTGCTTTGCTTCTGACAGCTTGCATTCAGACGAATTATCTCGTGTTATGTTTTTGCTGGTTGAAGGTTTATCAGTCGTATTGAGCATATTACCAGTCGAACTGTTAGTACTGGATTCGGGTTGCTTTGCTTCTAGTGGTTCAGTCAAATGCATTATATGAATTTGCTAGAATATACATTATGTTAGTATAACCAGAATAATTAATGCGTAATTCAGCAAGTGATATGAGAAGCTAGGTACAAAAGGTACTCACAGCTCGCTTGTCCACCGGAAATTCCAACTGAATGGTAAATGTGAGCAACAATTCCGGTTGGACTTCTGTTTCTACAGGCGCATTGATGAGTTGTACAGGGAGTCGTATGCCGTGTAGCTAAAATACTTGTCTGTAGCAAATAATAAACTTAACTTAATTTCTCTTACTGCTATGTCTGGTGTACATAACTGGGCGTGCTGGATGCCTAACTTGGCAAATCCCGTACTCCAAGTTTTTCCTGCCTGTTCGACTACAACGCCTATCAATATATCTCGCTTTACCCTCTGAAGTCTGTCAAAAAATCAATATTACTAATATAATAGAAAAAATACTTTGAATTGCGTACAATCTTAAATGAGGTTCCGTAAGGCACCATACAAAATAAATATTAAAAATCGGTTCTGGAACTGCTAACACATAATCCGATACCATGTACTGCTTTTCCAAGGAGGGAGCAATACGCAAACGTATTTTGCGCCAACCGTCGAAATGAACACCTGGATCAAATAAAATATGTTAAGGATAGTAAACCTGGTTATAGCTTCAAATTGGGTAGTCAATTACTTAATGTTAAAAATGTCTTACCTTGTCTAACGTGCAATACAAGATACACTAGCTCACTTGCATTTTTAGAAGCCATGTCCAAAGATGTTAATTGTTAATTTTGAAGTAAATGAAATTTTTAGGATCCTTATCTAAATGTTAACTAATAATTTTGAGGCACAAAATTGTTTACGTACTGCTCCCGCCTTTTTAATAAAATTTAGGTTAGTTTGATGTAAAGTTACCCGTTTGGATGATTGGAAGTGACTAGCACAAAACAGTAACTAGAGGGCTCGAGGCACGTTGATGCAGTATTGCCAACTCTTGATTTTTTTCCCTAATAGAAATTTAAAAAAATCTGGTGTGATACACTCACACAACATCCTTTTACAGTGATCTTATAATTAGCCAAAAATTTGATTTTAAATTTTTAAGCATTTGTCAAAAATTTTCAAAAATTACAAATTTTACAAAAACGGTACAAAATAGAGTGTTAGTTCAAGAGACAAATTTTCTCTAGAATTTTAAGCTGAATTCAAAAATGTAATAATATACTGGGTGTTTTAAAATAGGAGTTAATAAAAAAAATATAAAAAAAACAAAAGAAACCCATTTTAGAAATATTCAACTGGAAAATCACCTATCTCACATCAATACACATTAAAAATTTTATAAAAATGTCAAGTTTAAAAAAAATGTTAGAGCCGTTTTTAAAAAAATCAAAAAAAACTGAAAAATCACAAAAGTATACACCTACTTCCGGTTATGCGATTTTCTTCAAAAGCTTGCTGTCGCATCTACATAGTACACAAAACTTATACAGGGTGTAGAAATGCTTTACGCACCATAGGGATTTCAATGGTAATTTTTCCATATGAAAATATTTCCTTCCCTAATTATTTTAGAGCAAACTGGTATGGAAGTTTTTTGTAGAGAAAAAAATTCTGTATCCATTCATGCCAGCATTTGTCATTTTACATTTCAGAAAACCGAAAATTTAAAGCAATAAAATTACCATTTTTAGACAAATCAGTGGTGCCTTGAAATTATTGAAGCATCTCAAAGCATCAACAAATTAGTTTGTTGTTTATTTGTTTGCATATGTCAAATGTAGCTGCAACCATGGCACTTATTGCACCTTACTTGCTTCCAGCATACCACCACTTCACAATTTGCACTGATTTTTTAAAAAGATAATTCTAGTTTATTTCATTATTAGGTTTTCTGACGTAAAATGAGAAAAGTGATGGCATAAATGGATGCAGAATTGTTTGCTCTACAAAAAACCTATTTACAGGTTTGCTCTAAAATAATTAGGGAAGCAAATATTGTCATATGAAAAAATTACCATTGAAAACCCTATGGTGCGTAAAGCACTTCTACACCCTGTATATGAAGTTTCAACGCCATACCTCTTTCCGTTTTTAAGATATTCTGTTCACAGACAGACACACAGACAGACAGACACACAGCAGACCAATGAAAAAACATATGTTTTTTGGGATCAGAGGACTCTAAAACTTAATTGTAAAAGGAAGTAAAAATAGTAATAGATTTGGCAGTTTGGGTAATAGACTAATAATAATTTAAATTCTACTCAAATTCGTCAAAATCATCAGTTTTTTACTTCCTTTTACGATAAAGGAAGTATTGGATTCACCCCAAAAATTCGAAATTGAGTTTTCAACAGATCTTCAGGTTTTAGAGTCCCCTGAACCCAAAAAACATGTTTTTGTTCATTGGTCTGTGTGTGTGTCTGTATGTGTCTGTGAACAGAATATTTCAAAAACGAAAAGAGGTATGGCGTTGAAACTTCATATATAAGATTTGTCTACTATCTAGTTGCGATAGAAAGCTTTTGAAGGAAATCGCATAACCGGAAGTATGGTGTTTACTCTTGTGATTTTTCAGTTTTTTCGATTTTTTCAAAAACGGCTCTAACGATTTCTTCAAAACTTTACATTTTTATTACATTTTTAATGTGTATTGATGTGAGATATGTGATTTTCCAGTTGAATACCTCTAAAATGGGTTTCTTTTGTTTTCTTTTCCTATTTCTTTTTCATCCTACATGATTAGAAAATCGAATTTTACCATCTCCATAGAGACGAGAAAGTGTGCGTTTCTAAGGCTAGCCCTGCAATACAAACCCCAATGGCTAGGCAAGAAAAAAATTTCGACGTTTTCCAGTAGGGGACGCTGCAATAATCTGTCAAACCAAATTTAAAAGAAAATCACGTTTATAATTAACTTGTTTGCTTTAAATAATAGCTATTCCCCTTTACAAAAATATTTACTCAATAAAACTTAATTTCAGCGATGTATTCGTTATATTTTTAATATACAATAAACATCAGATAGATTTCTGTAGAAGCTTATGTCTAACTACGGGTAGATGGCGGTGCAGTTACAAACGCTATTCGATATGCCAAGATTTGCAAATTGTTTTATTATTGTTGACAGCTCTGTCAATTTCAAAATAATAACCTGGATGAGAGCTATGTTGAAAAAATTATTGCAGGATGGTGTTGTCGGATGAAAAATAATGTGTAAACCATGGGCGGTAAAGTGATTTTCCAGGCTTCAAGAAGTGTCCAGGCTCGCTAAAGCTCGCCTGTCCATTTCTTCTTTCAGCCTGGAAAATAATCACTTTACCGCCTAGGTTTACAATATACTATTGTCTACGACCACTACTAAAAGTAGGCTTTTTAGCGCTAGCTTGTTTCACTAAAAGTGACGTTTTATAGTTTACCGTGGTTAAAGAAATCAGCTGTTTACTTTTAGCACATGAGCTAAAAGTGAAGTGAGGTTATAAAACTACAATTTAGAACTGAAAGTGAAGTTTTAAAGTTATTCTAGTTGCTTCTTGCGTTACAGGTAAAGTGTTTTTGAAATAATTAAAGCATTATGTAATGAATACATCAGTCAGATGTGGAGTATCAATAATTACATTTCGTAACTCACCTTGACAGCACTGGCGTGGCAAACAATCGCCCGCACGGCGTGGCCTACTATTTATTCTGACATAAATTAAAAGTGTCGCAGATGCAAACTTTTGTTAAACCGATATTTATGGATTAATAACGGTAAAATTAAGGTCGTAGATAAAATATGGTATGCAACGCGTGCATAAACTTTGACTTTTAGCACTTGTTGCATAAATAGCTATTATGCAAAGGTTGTAGATAATTGTACAATATATGATCCTGTCCTATGAAATTTAATTTTTATCAAACAATTATAACGTTTTCCCAGAAAACGTAAAAAATACATAGGGGTTCCACTTCCGGTTGGCCGATTTTAGACAAAAGTCAGAGGAATCTCAAAATTTATATTAAAAATTAGATGTAAATTTTCAGAACGATCGATTAAACCTTGTGGCCTGCAGAGAGGACACCGACAGACTCTGGGAGTGACAGATGAATAAACAGACATCACTTCGAAAATCATTGTTTCTTTATCAGAAAACACGAAAACGGATATTTCCGCAAAAATCTCGGGTTTAAAAAAAATGATTTATTTTACGATAAGAAAGTAAAAATGAATGATTTTGAGGAAGTTCAGCAGAATTTAAATCTATTACCCAAACTGCTAAATCTATTAATATTTTTTTATTACGGAAAAATCAAGAGTTGGCGACACTGGTTTTTGTCGTCAAGTCGTTCCCCACCCCAGGTGTCCAGTGTGAAAATTATTGCAAAACATTGCTGTCTTGCATTATTTTCTTGTGTAGGGCAGAACATTGTGCGTGTAAATGTAAGAACACATGTTATAAGTTATTTTAGTTCAATCGGTGAACGTATTATGGCAAACAAAATCGAAACAGAAATACTGAAGTCCATAAATATTATTGGGTAAGTTACTGACCGGTTTTTAAGTGAGGTTATAGTACTCTTTTTTTGTAGGTACCAAGGGGCGCTACTGGCCAAAGATGAGTTTAAAAAGGCTGTGGATGAAGGCCCCAAGAACGTGGAGTTCACTAAACTAGTCAGCTTTCTTACAAAGGAATTGCGAGTGCTCTGTAATATTGAGGAGTGTGTCAACGAAATCACAGCACCTGAAGATGCTACTTCATTTATAATGGAAACAAGTTTTTTTTTGAATGAATTAGGTTATTAATAGTTGTATGGGCAGTACAAGAGATTTCATTTTATGTACTGTTTATAGGATGTGGTTATCCATCTCTTACACAAGGTGAAACTTCCAATCGCTTAAAAAGTGTTGAAGATAGGTTATTACTAGTGCAACACTTAGTGACTGAGCTTATGGCTGCTAGAATTTTGAGAGAAAATCGACCAGAAAAGAAAATGGAACTGAAACTGGTAGGGCGGATTTGTTTCTTGTAAATCAACTTATTTTATTACTCACAGAAAGAGTCTTCACAAGCGGCAGATTTGAGAAAGATGTTGCAAACTTTGGGTTTTCCTAAGCCACCCCCAAACATCACAATGAAAAGTTTAATGCAAAAGTTAGTTCCAACTGTACAAAATACAGTTCAGAAGGCACACCCTGACCTTATAGGTAATCCTGTATTTAGTGGAACATTATCGGCTGAGCAGTGGGAAACTCTAGAAGGTGTACAACAAGAACTACATGACGATTATATGCTACGAAGGGAAATGGTGCTGAAACGACTCGATTGCACCATTCAGTCTTTCCAGGTTAGTTTTGACGTTTTTTCTTTGAAAATACATTCATTTCACAATGGTTTCAGTGGTCAGATAAGACTAAAGGAAAAGAAAAGGAATTTAATAAGGTATACACAGAAAAACGCAAGTTACTGACGGCAGAGCCTGATGTTGACCTCTCCGATTTACTGGCATCTCGAGATGATCTAGCCATTATTGAAAAAACTAGCAACGCTTCTGTCCGTAAGAACACTAAGTCATCCATTAACAAAGTAATCATGGGAGAAGTAAGTTTAGATTTATTTAAAAGGACAAAATTTTAACTTTATTCATGTTTAGGTACCTGACCGAGGTGGGCGTCCCTCAGAACAGGCACCTGCACCTGAAATGCCCCCTTGGCAACAGCGTGCTTCAGGTGGTGGCGGACAGGGGCGAGGTGGAGGGGGGTCGAATTATTCGAGAGGTGGTGGGAAAGGTGCAAGGCGCAAGCTTTCTTAATAGCAATAAGAGCAGTGATTTATGGGGCGGAGGAGACAACAGGGTTTTTTGACGGTGCTGAAGATGTACTGAAGCAACAGCACTAAAAGTGATGCAACTACTCGCAAAGTGGAAATAATTACTCGTGTGGAAGGAATGTACGGGATTATTGAATTTCGTGGCTTACCATTGGGATTTTGAAAAACGGTAAGGGATACAAGGTCAGTTAAATTGGCGCAAAGTTGCAGGTTGTAATGCTGAACTGGTTTAACATTACTAGGACACTTTTTAAAGGGGAGTTCAAATCTGATTGTAGATGTTCAGTTGTTATAATTTTCGAGATACTGATACTAATTTTCTAGTTTAAATGCTCACCAAGGATGGATATGACCATTAAGAAGAGTTTATTAATTTTTGTTTTTAATTGATATAAGAATTGCTACGTTTATTTTTATAAATAACCGAGATATGTTAAAAAGATGGTTTATTATAGTAGGCCGGGATTGTTTAATTAGAGAACGAATGAAATCTTTCTTGCATATCTCGGTTATTTACGAAAATAAGTATAGCAAACCTTATATCAGTGGAAAGAGGAAGTTCTCTGTAATGCTGCGGTAGGGCCATAGCCGTCATTGATTTGGATTTAGACTAAGAAAGTTAGAGTCAATACGAAGCAAGCGCTGCACTGTTCGGGTAACATTTTTGAAAATATATGCAATTTTTAGTTCTGAGTTACCTTGCTAACTTCATTTGTAACCGACTTAAAAATCAGGTTTTCATTTAAATTCCTATTTACTTAACAAAAATGTATATTCATGGCCTGCACTGAATCATGTTGAAAAAAGATAGACTATATCTACTACCGTTTTCGATATCTCAATGGTAAGTATGAAAATTGAATTACCCTGTATAGTAGATGCAACGACTATTCACTTGTTAGCAATAATTATAAATGGTGTTAACTTTTACTCCCGTGATAATTATTTACGAAAAAATTGACGTTATTCTGAAGGGTTGGGTATAGGGGGGTACTCCGAACAAAGTATTAGACGACATTCCTAAGGAGTTAGCAGTAATTACTCGTAAAGCAGTGGTGATTACATATTCCAGGGTAAAATTTGATAGTGCTAGTAGCTATGGGGACTTAATTCAGTATTACTTAATACCAAAGAGAACCAAGCAAGCAAGACATATAACTTATTTCATGCTGATCAATACATTCAAGAAAGTCATCATAAAACATAACTTGATAGCAAATAGAGATAATAGAAACAAACGAAACTTAGGCTGTGAACCAAATTATAACAGAGGTGCTGGTAGCTATTGATAAGACTGATTTCTTAACTTTATAAGATTGTAATTATATTTTTCCATGCATTATTGTGGTAAGAGTAGTTGTATTTGTATTGTGCCATTCTTGCATAATGCATATAACAAAATTTTAGTTTTGGTGTCTCTCATTGGCGGTCCATTATTTACTATGTTGAATAAGTGGGAACTTGATGAGTCTCTGCCTTATCCCCTTATTTATTGCTGTTGACGTACTCCTTTCGCCCTTTTGTTTTTGTTTGTACTTCATTGTTATTGTAGATATTCTGTATTGCTTTTGTTATTTAAATTGGTGTTCTTCTATGTTAATGTGTTATTTTTCTGTAAAACACTTTCTTATTAATTACTGACAGAATAAAACAGTTTATCTTTTATACTTTGCAATTTTTTTAAATATAATTTCTCATTTTTCCTGGGATGAATTATTGGCAAGTCAGATCGCATAAACTTTACTGCACTATTGTCACAAATTAAAAATTAAGCAAACACAAGTAGCTACGTTTATAAAAGTGGTCAAAATGTAATTCACCTTCCACTTCATCGCAGATGAAATGTTATACTAGGAGATTGAAGAAAATGTAGATACAGCGTGTCCACAGATTGAGTTGACTCGATTCTTCCAGGTGTGAAACCATTAAAATAAATCACCCGCAATCAGCTTTGCATGCTTTCAGTCGCTAAAATTGTTTTAGTATCCATTAAGTCCTTTCAGTTCTACACAATCCCTAAAATAGCCATAAATGACAAAAATAAAGCATATGTCTCATACACAGAAAGGCCCACCCGAATGCTTAGGGCCAAATATGAGGAGGCCAGAAAAATGACACATAAACTGCTACGAAGAAAGAAAAGAGCGGCAATCAACGAGACACTGCTGAAAATCGAGGAAGACTTCAAAAACAACAACCTCAGGAAAGCATATCAGCAAATAAATATTTTCAAAAAAGGCTACCAACCAAACACCAGCCAATGTCGAGATAAAACCAGGCAAATTATTACAAATGAAATGGAAATAAAAGAAAGATGGAAGCAACATTTTGAGGACCCCCTAAACCCAAACAGCGGTCAAAACTCAAGCAGCAAAGATGAGAGACTAAGTGAACCAACAGAGGATGAGGATGTACAAGAGGAGTTTAGCCACCCTCCAACGATAGAAGAAATTGAACATGCAATTAAATCGTTAACCAATAACAAAGCACCAAGAGCAGACAACATTCCATCAGAACTGTTAAAATATGGAGGGTCACACCTGCTAGAAGCGGTAACGGCGCTAATTAAGGAGGTATGGAGAACAGAAAGAATGCCCAATGAATGGAAAACCAGTATCATATGTCCAATACATAAAAAAGGAGACAGGCTAGAATGTAAAAACTTTAGGGGAATATCCCTATTAAGCACAACGTACAAAGTCTTCACGAATATTCTCCGAAGTAGGCTGGAACCACTAACCGAAAATATCCTTGGCAAGTATCAAGCAGGTTTCAGACTGGGCAGATCGACCACAGACCAACTCTTTGCTGTAAAACAAATATTGGAAAAATGCTGGGAGTACGATATTGATGTGTACCAACTCTACGTGGACTTTAAGCAAGCCTATGACAGCATAGATAGAGAAAAGTTATACAGCATTATGCTAGACTTCAAGATACCGCGGAAATTAGTGAGACTAGCAAGAATAACGATGGAAAACTCCATGAGCCGGGTAAAGATACAAGACAACCTGACATACCCGTTTAAAGTAAATCAAGGCCTTAAGCAAGGAAAGTGAAACATGGGTGTTGACAAAAGAAAATAATGAAAGAATAAAAATTTGGGAAAGGAAGATTCTAAGACAAATATATGGTGGAATACAAGATAATGAAGGATGGAGGCGTAGAACAAACATGGAGTTAGAAGAACTGTATAGAGAACCGACAATAAACACCTTCATCCAACAAAACCAATTACGTTGGATGGGACATATAATGAGAAGCAATGAAACACATTTAGCAAAACAAATATTTAAGAAAAATCTGGGAGGAAGAAACAGAAGAGGACGCCCAAACAAAACATGGTGGGGAAATATAGAAGAAGTTCTACAAGAAGAGGGGATAACAAACTGGGAGACGCTGGTCTACGATAGGAAACAATGGAAGAAGAGAATTCAAGCTATAGGCCTGCAGGCCTAACATGCTGAAATTATATATATATACAGTGAAAATTCATGAACTGCGAACACGAGTAAATCAAGGCGAATTTACGATTGCCTAAAACTACGCCAAGACCGATGGACAGTCGGTCTAAGGTACTCTGATATTAATCCACGGGTCGTCTGCGTTGATTGTTTAAGTAATTGTTCAACGCAGACGCCTAGTGTAATTTTTTTTAAATTAATTATTATATCACAGATAGAATGTATGAGGTACTGTTATTCTGTGATTAATTCAGGTGATAAATTCAGAGTTGAAAAACAGGATTTTTAGAGATTAACAGTACAGTAAAAGAAGGTAGTTCTTAAAGTAAAACGCATTCTGAAGAAAGAAATAATTTCTTCGGAACAAACTAACTCAGTAAAAAAAAGATGCAAACAAAAATAAAACTATTTTTATTTCAAACAACAAAATTCAAGAAGTTTAAATTAGCTGTTCTTCAAAGAGCCTGCCTTCTTGCGCTAAACAATATCCTAAGCGATCATAGAAACGTATTAGTGCTAGTACTCTGAACAACCCTTTTAATTTTTAAACGCAGTTCTTCAAATCGTTAGTTGTAGTGAAAACGACTTTTCAGAGGAAGTTTTAGGCATATCTGTCACAGTTTCACAAAATTCCATACTTCTGAAATGGCCAACGAGAAGAATATCGCAGCTAAATCTACTAGTTCTGCAATTTATTTAAATAAATAGTCTGGATAGTCATTAGCAGTAATACAAACCTCTTTTAAATACCTGTCTTCATTGGGAACATTAGGGCTTTCGTGCTTTTGGGGAGAAACACATCCAAAGTTTCCAAAATTTGAAATAACTCCATGTAACGTTGATAACGATAAAGAACACCTATTTTCAAATGTTGTGAAAGAATTTTTAATTTCCCGGACCGTTGGACCCTGATAATACCATTTTACAATTTGCACTGATCCATTGCTTCGTAGTTATCGATTTTAAGATAGAAATGACAGCAGATATTATCTAATGACAAAATACGGGAACTGTCAAAGTTAAATTCTCGGCATTTGTAAATTCGACATATCGTCTGCCGTGTTCGTAGTAAGAAAAATCTCTCTGTATATTAAGCAAGGAGACGGACTTGCCCCAATGCTGTTCAACCTTGCACTAGAACATGCAGTAAGAAAGACCACAGTAGATACCAATGCGTCACTGCTATACAAATCATCCCAAATGGCAGGGTACGCGGATGACGTAAACATACTGGGAAGAAACCTAACATCAATAAAGGAAACCTACATACAATTAGAAACCGCAGCAGGAGAAGTAGGCCTTAGAGTGAATGAAGATAAAACCAAAATACTAATACAGACTCGAAGTAATAGGAGGAGAGGTCAAAACATGACGATAGGAAACCAAAATTTTGAAGTGGTGAATGACTTTACTTATTTAGGCTGTAATGTCTCCAGTGAGCAAGATGAGATGAAAGAAATTCAACAGAGAATCAATAATGCCAATAAAGCGTACTTTCACATCTCGATTATAATTAAATCTGGGAACGTCCATAGAAAAACAAAAATAAGACTATATAAAACAATAATACGCCCAATACTGTGTTACGGAAGCAAGGCCTGGACGTTCTCAAAGAAAGCGGAAATAGCAGTGAACGCGTTTGAAAGAAAGATCTTACGCAGAATCTAGGGTCCAGTCCAAGAGAACGGACAGTGGAGGATACGATACAACTATGAGATATATCAGCTGTTTGTAGAAGCTGACCTATCAACAACAATAAGATTGCAAAGACTGAAATGGGCTGGGCATGTTCATAGGATGGACGAGTCGAGAGTAGTTAGGAGGATCTTTAATCACAGAATGGAAAGCAAAAGACCGGTAGGAAGACCAGGGGCCAGATGGGCAGATAAAGTGCAAGGTGATGCGCAGACCATGCTGGGAACACCAAACTGGAGAAGGGCGGCAGAGGACAGGGATAGTTTGAAGCGGAAGATAGAGGAGGCCAGGGCCCGATTTGGGCTGTAGCGTCATTGGATGGATAGACAATCCTTAAAATGCTTGTCTGCCTACAAAAAACATTAAGTGAGAAGTAGTTCAAAATCATATTATCATGTGCATTTAGACAATTAAATCAGATTATCATAACTAACGCTAATGTGAGAAACGTCATCAGTATTAATAAATTCAGTGGAAGTGTTAGAACAAAGAATTTATTTGATAATTGTTAGGGATAGGTAGGTAAGGTGTTGTACCAATATGCCATAAACCTATTTCATGAAAAGTATCCAGATATGCAAGTTAACGAAATTAAGTTTAAGAAAATTAGTAAAGAAATTTGATGAGACTGATTCGGTCAACGATAAAAAAGAACATACAAGTTATAGATTTGGACGATGCTGCAACTAATTTGCAAAGTGTTTGCTAGAAAAAGTTCCCAAATTATCGTTATGTTCAGAGAAAGCTCAATATTAGTAAAAGCTTCCCTATTATGCTAAATTTATAGAGAAAACAAAATCCATCCATCCATATATAGGGTGTTTAAAAAATACGTTCGGATATTTTACCCATTATACATCTATCGATACAAGCAAAAAAATCTTAATAAACATGGGTCTGGAAACCCTTCGTTTTCGAGATACGGAGTGTTAAAAGTTTAAAAAAAAAATCCCGGCCACTCCTAGAATAAATAATGTAAATCAAAGTACGCCAAAACATGATCCTTCATAGCATCAATAAATCTTATAGTGGACTAAATCTGGGTTTGGAAACGAACTCTCTCTTTTCGATTTTTTTTCTGTGATTTCATAGAGTCGGGGTCCCTCTTTCAGATGATCACTATGGGAAGACTACCGGTGGTGCGAAGGGGAGTGAAATTACCGTTGAAAGATATGGGGAAACGGGTTTTTCGCGAATAACTCGCTGAGTTTCATCCCGATCGGAACAGTTTATCGGAGATGAAATGAAGGGCTCGCAAATGCAAACAAAATGAAGTTTGGGTGGTCGAAATCGGTTCAGCGGTTTGCGAGATACTGCGTTTTGAAGGTCGAAAAACTGCGCCCGGAATTTCGCCGCTGCGCGAACCCTCCGCGGGCCGTGTTCGCGTTTTTCGCCGGGAAGATATTGACCTAGCCACTTTATTTTTTTCCCTGTTGGGTAATCACAATCAAAATAGTTTGTCCAAATTTCAAGTCGCTAGGTCAATTAGGAGGGGAGGGGAAGGGAAAACAAAAAAAACTTTGATCGGGGCGAACTTTTTTATTTATTGGCCGATCCGGGTCATCTAAACTGGAAAATCTTTGTTAATTTTTTCGCTACAAGATGAGTTGGGTGTCAGCAAGATTTTCGCGAAAATAGGAAGATGGCGGGCAATTTTCCGATTTCTAAAATTTTATTTCTTCATTTACGCGGTGAAGGAGTGGAGTGGGAGCCAATTTTTTTTTGTCACCAGATTGTAATTTTTTTCCCTTGAAAATGAGCCCCCTAGGAACCCGGTAGGACAATTATTAAGGGAGGGAGAGAGGTGAACGCGTTTTGCCCTGTAGAAGGGCAAGGGTTAGGGCTAGCGACTTCGGGCAGGGCTCATTCTCAAGGGTAATCAATTCCCTTTCATGGTTTTTTTTTATCGCGAAGCGCTATCTTGATTAGGGGCTGCACGCGCGCGTGATATGTTTATCAGAAGTTCCTGTTCACCGGTACAAACAGACGAGAAGAGCGTGAATATGTATTTGTAAGAGAGTAGAGAGAGGAAATGGAGCGCTAGGTTCTGCCGCCGGCATCGCGCGCTCGCCGTGATAAACATATCACGCGCGCGTGCAGCCCCTAATCAAGATAGCTCTTCGCGATAAAAAAAACCATGAAAGGGAATTGATTACCCTTGAGAATGAGCCCTGCCCGAAGTCGCTAGCCTTATCCCTTGCCCTTCTACAGGGCAAAACGCGTTCACCACTCTTCCTCCCTTAATAATTGTCCTACCGGGTTCCTAGGGTGCTCATTTTCAAGGAAAAAAATTGCAATCTGGTGACAAAAAAAATTGGCTCCCACTCCACTCTTTCGCCGCCAAAATGAAGAAATAAAATTTTAGAAATCGGAAAATTGCCCGCCATTTTCCCATTTTCGCGAAAATCTTGGTCACGCCCGACTCATCTTGTAGCGAAAAAATTAAGAAATTGACCTAGCGACTTGAAATTTAGACAAACTATTTTGATTATGATTACCTAACAAGGAAAAAATAAAGTCGCTAGGTCAATATCTTCTCCGCGAAAAACGCGAACACGGCCCGCGGAGGGTTCCCGCTGCGGCAAAATTCCGGGCGCAGTTTTTCGACCTTCAAAACGCAATATTTCGCAAATCGCTGGACGGATTTCGACCACCCAAAGTTGATTGAATTTGCGATTCATTTCATCTCCTATAAACTGTTCCGATCGGGATGAAACTCATCGAGTTATTCGCGAAAAAACCCGTTTCCCCATATCTTTGAACGTTAATCCCCCCCCCCCTTCGCACCTCCGGTAGTCTTCCCATAGTGATCATCTGAAAGAGGGACCCCGACTCTATGATATCACAAAAAAAAATTCGAAAAGAGAGAGTTAATTTTTTGTTTTTTTTTCGCCAGATCTACTCCACTATTAAAAGTTTCACTACAATCGGCTCATGGGTTTTTGAGATATTGGAGCATTTTAGTTTTTGTCTTAATAGGTTCAGAGGCGTGCAAAAATATGGGCTTTATTTTTTCTTGAAAAAGAAGCGAGATACGAAAAAAATCAAAAGACAAAAAAGTTGCATTTTTAGTTGCTTTATTAAAAAAATATATGAAAATTGCAAAAAATCTATTGGGCGTTATTTTTGTTGTGAAAAAACCTAATCGACTAAAAACACCACTTTTTTTCACTTGAGGGTTTTGCGTATCTTGCTTCGTTTTTATAATTATGTTTAAGAGACTGGTATAATCCCTAAACAGTTAAAATCCACGTTCGTATTATTGCCAAAGAAAATTAACATCATGCATAATAGGATCTACCTATAATAAACTAGAAGAAGACATTAGCACTTCCTAATTTGGCTTTCGATCAGGTCTTGCAACACGGGATGCTCTCTTCGGAGTCAATGTACTTTGTCAGCGATGTTTAGACATGAATCAGAACATGTTTATATGTCTTATTGACTCTGAGAAGGTCTTTGAAAAGTGCAACGTAACAAATTAATACAAATTCTCCAAATGACAAACATAGATCCGTGAGATGTCAGAATAATTATAAACCTTTATTGGGGTCAACGAGCCAACATAAAAATAGAAAATGAAATAACCGAAGAGATCGTAATACGCAAAGGGGTCAGACAGGGTTGCATCTTATCTCCATTATTGTTCAATATGTATAGTGAAGTTATCTTTAATGAAACCCTAGAAGAAGAACCGCCAGGCATAATAATTAATCGGGAGACTATAAATAATGTTCGGTATGCAGACGACACAATATTGTTTACAAGCGACATCAACGACTTACTACAGCTACTTACAAAACTAAATGAACGCTGTGATGAGTATGGATTGATAATCAACGTACATAAACGTGAGTGTTGCAAACACCATAATAGAAATAGTAAAACAACACAAAAAGGGAAACAAATACTCGAAGTTAGATCAAGAACTGAAACTGCAAGGTCGTTCGTTGCAGCACTAAAGAAGGTATTATGTAGCCGAGATGTTAATATCGAACTGAGGATGCGACTACTGCGTTGTTGTGTTTTCTCTGTGTGGTTGTATGGAGTAGAGGCATGGACCCTAAAGAAGAACCAATTGGGCAAACTAAAAGCATTTGAAATGTGGTGCTATCGAAGAATGTGGTTCATACCCTGATAAGATCACCAATAGAAAAGTACTAGCAAAAATGAATAAAGAATGTGAAGTTGTGTACACCATGTACCGCCCTTAAACGAAGGGGTTGACAAGGCCTTGGCTAGCTATTTTAACTCTCGGCAGAAAATGGCGTGGTGTAAGGATCAGGCTAATAAATGCTTCGGGATTTTAAATTGAACAGAAGTATATATACAAATTGGGCGCCTGGTTGTTACTCACAACCTATAAAAAAACTAGCTACTTAACAATACGCCACCTACCTTTGATGTTCCACCGCATGCCTAGATTACTCGTTCTGCTAGAGGGGTTGTAGAAGAAAACACAACAAATACTAGCAATAGGGGCATTTATTTGAATCCAAATATCGCAGTAACACATGAATTACTTGTAGTAGCCCTTAGGCCATGTGACATCAAACAAAGTGGTAGGACTATTGCCTATCAAATGAAATAATAAATCATCTTTGGCAAATTACTTCCAAATATTAAATCCACAAAATGCTAATTATAGCTTACTTAGCACTCCAGGACAACATCTGTGCTATTGCAAATGCATAACAAACAACGCCTAAAGCGCAGTACATGAGTACTATGCACATGCTTATGTCAGCAATTTTAAATTATTCATTCTCGCTCATTAGCATTCTTAAGGTTTGAGCCAAAAGGTTGATTAAACTCGCTCAGTTTGATTTGCGAAGATCTTAGAAAGAACTGATATAATTAAGGTAAATGCCTTTGTCGGAAAAAGAGGGCTGATGTGGCATGTACTTACAGTTTAACTTAATGTTGAAGTCCAGCGATCGCAAGTGGAATTATCTTGGTGTGTGGCCTCTGTCCTTAAAGATGCTAATCTATATTTGGCGGCGAAATTCTGAGAACCCCAAGCGACGACGCCACTGTTACAAGTCAGCAAACTACAAAAGGTAGCGGCACATGTTCGGAATTCCTAACCCATGCTGAAGCAGAATCGGAGAACTGAATTAGCCGAATTTCTATCCTTCGTTTGAACCCAATTCGCCCATGTACGACCAGAACTCACACCAAACGATATTAGCTTTTTCTATCCCCTAACTTCCTGATTTTAGTCGTAGCTGTTTGATAACTGCCATTTTTTGGCCACTAACTACCCGTCAAAATGTTAAAAATTAGTTGCGAAAATAATCCCGCAAAAGGATTCTTACCGGAAGGTGTTCTCGACTTAATTATAGTAGCTGCCGCTTCGCAGCGATTTCTATAGTCGCATCGCAAGGGGAACCCAGCCTAAATATTCAAAATCAGCACGCAAAGAATACTTACAATGAGATGAGCTTCCTTACCCACACATAATGGGCCTTACGAAAACAATTAAAGCGGCTTCAGCTTAGCCCAGCAATTCAAATCCGCCAGACTCGCCAGAGTGTCTTTCCCGAAGCAATCAATACTCTGTCAGCTCTTCCGCTGTTTTAACGCTAACTTAATTGAAATGCTAGACCTGTTCCAACATGCAAAACCGCAGGTGCTAATCTGTGATAATCTTGAATACTTTTACTACAGTCATTAGATATGTGGTCCGAAACGAGGTGACAAATGCATTAACCCGCTACGGAAATTAAATTGAAAGGGGGCGTTATACTCCCCCTCTACTTGGGATAGGCATTCAAAGTACCTTTAAAGGTCGTGCTATGTATAACACCTGGGAAGGGTAAAATTCAAGAAAAAGAAATTACATTTTTAAAAATTTTGTAAACCACATGTTTGTTACTAGACTTAAACGTGGTCGCTCTTCGTTGGAATATGAACCCAAAAGTGGACGTTATGTGGAAACTATTTGCTTGGAAAATATAAAAACCGTAAAACATTTTAAAACGGAAGATCGACATATAACCTATCGAGAGATTCAGTATGAAGGTGTTAGAGAGGCGGTAACTTGGGAGGTAACAGATTTGCTATCTGGAGAATTGAAACAAGCTTGTGTATATTAGTGCACGTGTGTCAAAGGAAGTAGTAATATACAGGGTGAGTCATAATTAGTTGTAAAAATCGATTCAAAACCTCTTCGAAGCCTGTCAAACTTTCTACACAGTTTTAAGAGGTACTGCAGATTTTCCGTAAACTATTTTCAACATTTCACTTGTTTCTGTTGGAGTTTTTCCAAGTTTGAAACAAAACTTAATGTTCACGCTTTGTTCTCTATCCATTTTGCGACAAAGTGCAATACATATCTTTGCAAAGACAGCAATTAAAACTAAAAAATGAAGTGATGGCATCTAAATTTGTCAGTTTCATGACAGAACGTTGCTAGATCGTGTTTTTAAAGCAAATACAACTTTTGATTTGGTATGTCCGAAACTGTGCCTATATTCACCGTATTGACACGTTGACGGACAGTGGAAAATTTGTGGGTAACCTCAAAAACACACACTTGTATCTTCTAAATGGCTTGATGGATTTTTGTGAAATTTGAACAGGAGTATTTGTCCGTGTATTGTCCCCCACATAGATTTTTTAATGGATGGGACAGCGTACTGCTATATCAGTAAGAAAAAACAAAACAAAACTGAAACGTTTTTTATTTGCAAGTTATAAAACAAATAATATTACATACAAATATACAAAAAATGTAGCTCGAAACTAACTATCCTAATCATCATAATTTTTGAGATATGATTCAACAAGCCGGGCACAACGGTACGGTTCCTGAACATTCTTTGCATCTAAATGATGTTTGGGTTCTTTTTCCAGTTTTCGTGCATTGCTTGCGATTCATGAAGTAGTTTTTCTGGAATAATTTTCCGACGCAATCAGAATCTTTTCGGGAAAATGACTAAACTGGACTGGATCATTTTGAACATTTAGACTACCACGATTACGGTGTGCGGTTGTTGGAGCTTTTAGTTGTTTGCCTGATACTATATCTGAAACTACATAGAGTTAATTTGTGTAAAATGCTGCATAGCAAATATTATTACAGAGATTCAAAAATAATTTTAACCTGTCTCCCTTCCGGTGGACACAAAACAACTAAGAAGTGCAACACACTTAACACTGTGTTAGCAGTAATAACGCAAGGTGGTCCTGCCGTTCAAATCACAACATGTGATCATATCTCAGCCTTTTTTTACTTAATGCGACAGTGCCCCTGTGCCTCGTAAATAGGAAAGGAATGTAAACTAATAAGAACAATAAAAAGGAGAAAATTTGATTATCTCGGACACGTAATGAGGGGAGAGAAATATTCTATATTGAGGCTCATTATACAGGGCAAAATAAAAGAAAAACAAGGTGTAAAAAGTATAAAGTAAATAAACAATTAGGTTACATCAATTTCTGGTACCTTCAACGCTGTTTTTCAAGGCAGTTGTCGCGTCTTGAGATGTGGCCATAGTATCTTAGAATTTGTTTATACACTATAGTAGAGAGGCTTTCGTTTATATTAAATTCTTGTAATATGGACATATTCGTTCTTTTTGCTGTCCAAGATATTCTCAGCATACGTCGCCAGCACCACATCTCAAAATCATCGATTCTTTTACGTTCCTCCTCTTTTACTGTCCACGACTCGGTTCCGTACAGAAAAATCTGGTGTGATACACGCACACAACTTCCTTTTACAGTGATCTTATAAGTATCCAAAAATTTGATTTTAAATTTTTAAGCATTTGTCAAAAATTTTCAAAAACTACAAATTTTACAAAAATGGTACAAAATAGAGTGTTAGTTCAAGAGACAAATTTTCTCTAGAATTTTAAGCTGAATTCAAAAATGTAATAATATACCATGTACTGCAGGTGCTGGGATACCCAAGGTCTTCTATCTGTCAGTTTCCGGGCACGGCTGCAATGTTTTTATCACGCAGGCATAGTGCCGTCTTTGAGCGCAGATCACCCTTTAGACTGAAGTTTCCTCTCTGGAACTCTTAGAAGTCATTTTCTCTAGGAATGGGTCAATGTCAGCCCCCGAGAAAAGTTGTAGAGTAAAACTCTATGGTACCCTTTTTTTCTCCACTATGACAAAGCTCGTTGTTCGCAGCTCAACTGTTCTAGTGTATTACTTGAACAAGTAATCACACCCGCTGTCTGTGGCCACCTGATTGCAACACATCGTAAAGCGTTGCTAGTTTCATTTACACCAGAAACGATATAGCTATTTGCGACATGAGGCCGGCAGTAGCTAAGCATTTTTGGCCGAGTTAGTACATCAATCTAGCAAGACCATACCGGACGTGTGCAGTATAATTTCTTTTCTATACTAAACAAAAACGAGAACTCTGTGGATTATTAAGGAATTATCATGAATGGTTTGCTTTCAAAAGGCTGTGATTTCTGTTTTGGGTTTGGCAGTACTGAAGTATATTGTTCTTGGCGCTGTCAGTGTATGTCAAATTCGAGGTTAGTTTTTTCGTCAGTTTGTATCAGACTGACGCAAAATCTACCCTGCTAACCTCGAATTTGACACAGACGTGCAGTGACACCAACAATACACATCAGTACTGCCAAACATACATCACGAATCACAGGCGTCTTTAAGTGTTACCGGCCTAGGCCATAAAAACATACCTATCGAATTCGTTTCTAAGCTGGTGGATAGTGGCTACTAGACCAGTATACAAAAAAGTTACTATTAATCAATTATTGCTTATTGGTACAATTAAAATAAATATTTCATTATATTTATATAACACTAACATTATTTTTCTACAAAAACTGTTTCTAACTTGCATCTTTTTGCAATCATCTAAATAATAAATTTGTTGTTATTTCTTTGACCCGTTTTCAATAGATTTCGTTTATATGTATAAAGGATATGGTTGAATAGTTTTACTATGAGAAATTCTACTAACCTGTAGTATTTTTGAAACATAAAACCATGAAGGTAGCATCACGTCAAAGCCCATGGCGGCTTCCTATAGGGAGTCAAGGAGCCATGGCCCTACCATAACAAACCAGTCATTCAAGATGATTTTTAAAATAATAATAATATGCTTTATTGATAAATAATCATCAAAGAGTGAGGGATCAGGAGAAGCCTGCCCCCCCCCTCCCCCCATAATATTTGGAACAATCTTTTAAGTAGTTATAATAAATAAACGTTAGATGGGAAAGGCTGTTTATAATTAATCATTGATAAAGAGAGACTTTAACTGTTGAAAATTACACAAAAAAATCTGTAAAGGGCTTTACTCCAAAATTTCTCCGCAAGTGAACTTTATGACACCAAACAATTTTAAAAATCAAAGAAGGTAAAGAAGGTAAAAATATCTTCACGTTGATAATAATACTGAAACAATAAAATAAAACACTTGATATTGCGAACTACGTCAAGTTTCAAATACAAAAACATTAGGTAGTGGCGGTGGAATTCGAACTTCAGAGCCTGCAAATGCGATTGGCGGTAGCCCACAAATAAACCGCCAGTTCGGTGTACTGGACCACGGAGTACCCCACGCATCGGTGAGATGCGGCTGTCTTAAATGCAACGCATTTATTGTTGACATTTTTTCTTTTTTACAACATTTACCATGTATCTGTTGGGTCTCATTTTCGTTTATAAAAACTTTTATTGTACATTAGCGAATAAAATTACAATTATATCAGCATAAAGATTTGTTTAGACTAAATATGGAACACATTATCTTTAAAGTGACCACAATTTTTTTTCATGCATTTCTCTGCTCGTTTTACTACTTAACGTTTGCCATTACTGGCTCCTAATCAGCCACCGATATTTGGTCCGCCCATTCAACTACGTGTCATGTACAGACTAGCGATTCATTTTGACAACTGTCAATAATATACAAAGTCTTCTCCAGATAAAATTTAAATGCATTAAAAAGATCTTAGTTGGAAAATAAAGATTACATTATGGATATTGTGTTTCACACCTAGGCTAAACCAATCTCCCATATTTTCTTTTTTTGATGACCTAATGTTTATGCTGTTCCGTAAAATACAATAAAAGTTATTAGATAAATAAATAGGAAAATACTTTATGCTGGACCCGGTATTATTGTATTAATTATGACTAGGTTTAATAATTTATGTACCTTCTATTTATCACGCAGTTATTGGAGTGCATTACGCATCCAACGTCCATATGATACGACGAATTATCAATCTTTCACATAAGCAGTTTTCGTCGTATTCACTCGAAGAAAATCTTGAAATAAAGCAGTTACCTAGCAATAAACACCTAATATTATACCAGGTGGGCCACGAAAGTTGTAGACCCTGAAGATTTTTTACTGTAATCCAAATATAAAAGCAAAGTAGATCATTATATGTATAATTTATGAATTAAAAACAGATCATGCTCGGTAAATAACAAACTGAACAATATTTGCTGTATGTATTTCTATTGCTTTTTGTAATCTCTCTTTATATTTCGTTATCCTTATTACTGAGGGTCGTGATGCTTGGATAGAACTCTTTCACTATAATGTCTTTCCATCTCTTACGGATTTCGGCGTTGTGTAGTGCTTCGTCTAATGTTAGTCCGACGATATGTTGTATCACATTGGCCCAACGTGTTGGTGATCTACTTCTCGGTCTACGTATAGGCACTTGTCCAACAATCAGCAACTTTTCTAGAAACTTATTATTGCGGCACGAGATGTGTCGGAAAAATTGAAATACATATTGTGGTCCGCCTTGTTTTAACATTCAGTGCTTGTAAAATAGATATGTTAGTTCGTCGAGCTGTCCATGGAATTCGCAGCATACGTCTCCATACCCACATCTCAACAGCATGTTTTTTTCTTTTCTTTGACCCGCAGAGTCCATGTTTCGGCTCTGTAAAGAAGCTAAGCGCATTTTAACTGAATTTGCAATTCCTCGATCCTTTCAGATCTTGTTTAACCGCGATATTGCGTTCTTTGCCATTCCGGTACGTCTTCTAATTTGCGGCATACAGTCACCATCACTGCATATCATTGATCCAGGTAATTATACTGTGAGACAATTTCCAGATTATTTAATGCACCGGTAAGTTGAAGTTGATTGGTACGGTCCACTACCATTAATTTAGTTTTAGAGCGGTTAATTTCGAGCCCAAATTTACTACTATCTCTTTCTACCCTTTCTAGTAGGTATATTATATCTGTTTCGACAGCAACTATAATAGTCGTAACATCTGCGTATCTCAGGTTTGTGACTTTCGCCATTTATTGAAAGACTCCCGTTTCAACCATCCATCACATTACCTACCCATAATATATTCTCTGTAGATATTAAATAGGTCTGGACTAAGTATGTAACCTTGCTTCAAACCTCGATTGACCTCAAAATCGCTAGAAATTTGATTGTTGATCCTCACCGCTACCTTGCTGTTTCCATACAGACTCTGTATTAAATATATGAGGTGTCGGGGTACATCCATTTCCACCAAGACTCTCCATGTGGGTCCAATTTCCTCAATCAAAAGCTTTACTGTAGTCCAAAAAGCAAAGCACTGCCGGCACTTGGAATTCACAGCATTTTTCAATCAATTGTCCGAGATTGAGTAAAAATTCTTTAGTGTCACCACGTCCATTTGCTAGAAAATTTCTGAGTAAAGCTTTTTACAGATGCTTTTATTTTAAAACTTTCACAACTTTTCACATCGTATAACATCGTTAAAAGTAACTGCATGGACAAATTAATCACTATCGTCTCGATGTGCTTTGCGTTAGATTTGAATTTCAATAATTTCCCGCATTTTATTCAATAGCAGTGTAACGTGCTTCCAATAGAGAGCGCTAGCATTGCTACTCGCATACTTATCTTATCACCTATTTATATAAAACGGGAAAGAATCGATTGCTAATTTGGACGGGAGTTTCAACTAAAATTCTTGTAACTTTTAGGTGAAATTCTCATGTCCCAAAACAAAAATACAAATTAGACTAAAAAAATTCGTTCGGGTGGTGCTACAGAGCGGACGTGTTTTGGTGTGCGGGGAAAGTGAGGTTAAGCCCGTCATAACAGGCTTGTCCCGCCCGAGTGCGGGTGACGAGATAAGGAGGCTGCCTCGCTTGAGGGGCCCCAAGAGTGGAAAGCAAATATAGGTTAAGTGATGAGCGAACAATGAAATTAGGCTATTAATGAGTGCCACTTAGTGCGCATGATACAAAGACTAGAAGATCTGACATTGCGCCATGCTTCTCCCACCAGTCATTAGCTCCGTGACGTCAAGTGGTGACATGCCATCGTTGTTTTGACGGCTTTAACCTATATTCTCCTGTGTTAGTTTTTGTTTTGTTGGCAATTAATATACAAACAATGCGGTGTACAGTGTGTAGTTGCAGCGCCAATAATAATTTAAAAATTAGTGGATCAAATTTATAGTTTTTTGCTTCCCTAAAGAGGAACCAACGCGCAGTGTCTGGGTGAATCGTTGTTGTCGTGCTGACCATTTCAACGCTGATAATTCTCGGATTTGCTCTACTCATTTTGTGACGTTAGCTCCGGCCGAAATTATTATTTCTACGCATTGGAATGCGTTCAAATTTCGTCCCGCTAAAATTCCGTCACATTCACCTAGAAAACATCGCCAAAGCGCGAGAAAATTGATAACACGACAAAAGCAACGTTCTGCGCCCGCATCGACTGGACGTCGTCCGGCGCATCCCTTCCAAATTTCCAGCACTGATAAAGAGTATGGTATAGTATAAATAGATAACGCACGCTGTTAGATGAGCTTACGTCCACCGTCCCTGAACAGCGTCTAGCTCTAGGTCCCTATGGGGCCTAGTTCCTGAAACCGATCCGAAGCACTTCGTTCCTGCGACTAGAAATTCCTGTAGAAAATTTTCTTGTACCAGGCTTGAATAACAATCGCTTAGGGCTTCGTGGATAACGACCAGAGCGATTTGTTATAACAAATCTCGATTTCTGTAAAACCTCCGCGGCATTTGCTATAATAACAATCGCTTAGGGCTTCGTGGATAACGACCAGAGCGACTTGTTATAAACAAATCTCGATTTTTGTAAAACCTTCGCGGCATTTACTATAATAACGATCGCTTAGGGCTTCGTGGATAACGACCAGAGCGATCTGTTATAAACAAATCTCAGCCCGTAGAAACGGCTCCTAGGACACAGACCTGTCTTTCCCCTATTTTAAAGCCCTTCAGGCAAAGCCCTCCACGCTAGTCGCAAGAACCAACACCCAACTCATTCGCAAAACTTAAAAGGGCCTCACTCTTTATTCTAGCAATAATTCCAAAACCTGTATTGAGTCAAAACACGAAACTTACTCGTAAAACCTCAGAGAGTTTCACTCGCCACTCAGAAAGTTGATAATTGGTTTCATGCACCCCCTGTGAGTGCTTTTACACCTAAGTAAAAGTTTCAAATCCCGAAATTGACCACATAAAGTTATCCTGAAGTCAAGGTCACGACACCGGCAAAGCTCGCCGCAAAAATAGTTTTGGTATAAGAATCCAGAGCCTTACTCACCTGGAGGGGTCCTGGTTTATAAATGTCCTGAGCAGATCCGTAGTGCTTTAACTTAACAATCAAAATCTCCGTGGTTTAATTAATAACTTTGAAGGTTATCGCCGTTTCTAAACGAATTTAATACACTGTCATTTCACTTGCCAATAGAAGCTATTCGGCACTACGGATTAGGTTGGGGCAAGCCAGGCGTTCGCCCCGCGTTTATTTGTAAGCACAACCCCTGAAATAAACAAGATTGTACCCGAATTTACAATGTTCGCCCAATATAAACAAAGTTAACCTCGAATTTTTCTGTTTACAGTCTTGGCCGTTAGAGGGCGTTTACGCAAGCCACTACAGCGGTACGTGTGTGATTTTAGCGATCCGCAACCCGTACAACTCGTGAAGCAGAAAGGGTTGTCCGCCCGCCAGGCGTACAAGATAGAAGAAGTCATATTATTTTTGTACAGAATACGGGAAATAATTTTATTAAGTTACAATGTAAATAGGTATATAAAATAAATCCCTTTGATGTTATGTGTACTTTTCTATATACTTGAGAGAGTAAATTGAACCCTGGCATCTGACTGCCCGGGACTAAAAAGTTCATTAACAGTGGTACTTATTCACGGCTCAAAAATTAAATAACTCCATAAGAAAATCAGGTTATTACATGGCCAGCCCGAGCAGGAACGTAATCTCAAGTATATAGTCAAGTATAATTTAGAGCCCCCAGTAACCAGCCAGGCCAGCAAATCCGAATGATGGCGCTCGAGCAATTTATTTACCTGAAAAAATAATTAGTTATCATTTAAAGTATAATTAATTATTTTAAATATTGTACAAACCATGTTCACTGACATATACCAGAACCAGATGTTACCGCCGCTAGAACCGCTTGAAACTACCTCCAGAAATGTTGGAAAACGGCCCCATCGAGGCCACCAGCGTGTCCAACACCAGAAATCTAGAAACCACCAGAAGGGTGTCGATTCCAAGTATGGAAAAGAGGAAATCCAGCCCATAGAGGGCTCCTGTTTGAAGTCCAGGCCGTTGGAAAATTCCGATCGTCGAAGGCCAGGGCATCCACGCAACTAGGTTGCCTCCAGGTGGTCACAAAGATTCCAGAAGGTACAAAAGCCCCAGCTGAAGTCCGGAAATCAGCTTTGAGCACAGTACTACGTTTTGGAGTCCAGATCATCCCCGATTTCGTAAGTTCCCTCCATAAAAACTTCCTCCCGAGACGTCTCCTGGTATACAGCTTCACCCTGAGAAGTACAGCCAGCTACAAGAGACGTGGAGCATCGTGCTATCCTGCAGCACAACCTCCCTCGCTAGAAGTCTTTGGAACGCGAACCCTCCAGGTAAATCATGTCCAGTGCGAGATCTTCAAAGTCGAAGCCATCTTCGCAGAACCGAGGTAACCTGCAAACATACACAAATGTAATTGAAATTGTAAGTTGGTCTCCGCAACCTCTACTAATTTCTCCCAGTTAAAGTTCAAATATTGTGAGAAAGTCGGTTAATCCTGTAACCTTAAAAATTTCCCACGATTGAACAAAACCTGTATGAATGCGAGTCGATACCGCGAGCTCAGCATCCGTCAGTAGCATTTGGTTTAGAATGCACCCCGTAGAATTTTATGAGCCTGTAGAATGAACGTATGAGAAGACAAACGATTCGATACCGCGAAATCTTTAGTCTCATCCAGCCTGAAACTGCTTTCACGTGGTTGATTGCAGTCCAGGAAATTTCATTCCGCTTATCCAGATAATTCTGAAAGATTACCAGTCTTGTCCATGACCGTTGTACCCGGCAGTATTATTAATCGCATGCATGATGTTGTATGTCTCCTGAGAATGATCACGTTTTCGCCTTGGTGCCTATAAGAAGACACCCATTCGTAGAGCATGAACCCGTAGAATTGTATGCAACCCGCCCTGGAGTACAACCTGAAAATTTTACCGGATGTTTCAAGTGAAACTGAATCCTGTAAAGATCCAGGTGGAAACTAATGAAACAACAGACGCCTGTTGACCGAAAACTGCAAGCAAATTTATCTTGCACAGAAGCAGTTTCTTGCCCTAGTTTTCTGAGCTTGTTTTTCCCCGCCGAGAAATCCTGAAAGAGTTCAAGTTGGAACCGCAACCTCTGTATTCACCCAGTTGAAAGTTCAATAAGAACACAAGCTCCCCGTAGACGCTGCCAGAAGAAGCGCCGGTTACTCCCATAACTTTAGAATGTATGTTGTCTGACTTGTGTGTCGATAATTCCGAGATCCCCAGGTGTTTTCCGAGCCGTATGAGGTAGCTCCATGAAGAAGACTTCCATCCACCGGCTGTTTCCTCCGTAGGAAGGGGCATGTGTGACGTTAGCTCCGGCCGAAATTATTATTTCTACGCATTGGAATGCGTTCAAATTTCGTCCCGCTAAAATTCCGTCACATTCACCTAGAAAACATCGCCAAAGCGCGAGAAAATTGATAACACGACAAAAGCAACGTTCTGCGCCCGCATCGACTGGACGTCGTCCGGCGCATCCCTTCCAAATTTCCAGCACTGATAAAGAGTATGGTATAGTATAAATAGATAACGCACGCTGTTAGATGAGCTTACGTCCACCGTCCCTGAACAGCGTCTAGCTCTAGGTCCCTATGGGGCCTAGTTCCTGAAACCGATCCGAAGCACTTCGTTCCTGCGACTAGAAATTCCTGTAGAAAATTTTCTTGTACCAGGCTTGAATAACAATCGCTTAGGGCTTCGTGGATAACGACCAGAGCGATTTGTTATAACAAATCTCGATTTCTGTAAAACCTCCGCGGCATTTGCTATAATAACAATCGCTTAGGGCTTCGTGGATAACGACCAGAGCGACTTGTTATAAACAAATCTCGATTTTTGTAAAACCTTCGCGGCATTTACTATAATAACGATCGCTTAGGGCTTCGTGGATAACGACCACAGCGATCTGTTATAAACAAATCTCAGCCCGTAGAAACGGCTCCTAGGACACAGACCTGTCTTTCCCCTATTTTAAAGCCCTTCAGGCAAAGCCCTCCACGCTAGTCGCAAGAACCAACACCCAACTCATTCGCAAAACTTAAAAGGGCCTCACTCTTTATTCTAGCAATAATTCCAAAACCTGTATTGAGTCAAAACACGAAACTTACTCGTAAAACCTCAGAGAGTTTCACTCGCCACTCAGAAAGTTGATAATTGGTTTCATGCACCCCCTGTGAGTGCTTTTACACCTAAGTAAAAGTTTCAAATCCCGAAATTGACCACATAAAGTTATCCTGAAGTCAAGGTCACGACACCGGCAAAGCTCGCCGCAAAAATAGTTTTGGTATAAGAATCCAGAGCCTTACTCACCTGGAGGGGTCCTGGTTTATAAATGTCCTGAGCAGATCCGTAGTGCTTTAACTTAACAATCAAAATCTCCGTGGTTTAATTAATAACTTTGAAGGTTATCGCCGTTTCTAAACGAATTTAATACACTGTCATTTCACTTGCCAATAGAAGCTATTCGGCACTACGGATTAGGTTGGGGCAAGCCAGGCGTTCGCCCCACGTTTATTTGTAAGCACAACCCCTGAAATAAACAAGATTGTACCCGAATTTACAATGTTCGCCCAATATAAACAAAGTTAACCTCGAATTTTTCTGTTTACAGTCTTGGCCGTTAGAGGGCGTTTACGCAAGCCACTACAGCGGTACGTGTGTGATTTTAGCGATCCGCAACCCGTACAACTCGTGAAGCAGAAAGGGTTGTCCGCCCGCCAGGCGTACAAGATAGAAGAAGTCATATTATTTTTGTACAGAATACGGGAAATAATTTTATTAAGTTACAATGTAAATAGGTATATAAAATAAATCCCTTTGATGTTATGTGTACTTTTCTATATACTTGAGAGAGTAAATTGAACCCTGGCATCTGACTGCCCGGGACTAAAAAGTTCATTAACAGTGGTACTTATTCACGGCTCAAAAATTAAATAACTCCATAAGAAAATCAGGTTATTACAATTTCAAAGACGAAGATTACGTTCAAAACTTAAAACACGAATTATTGGACTATAAGCCCAAAAATTGTCGCCAATTAAAGAAAAATGCTGTACCTTGTGTAAATATCCCGAAGTCAAGAGCTTCGTCTTCAGAATGCAGTTCAAAGTTTAGAAAATTATACATTAAAATGTTATTACATATTTTTGTTTCATTTAACCCACTCATTATCCCATTTGAAGTCTGTAAGTAGTTGCAAATCTTGGTAATTGAGAATATCACATTTGCGGCTACTACCAAAGCCACATTTGAAAATAACATGATATTCGACTAAATGAAATTGCATTTATTTCATACTGTTCGGAAAATACGACTTTACGTCATTAATTTGAGTCCGGAAAGTGGAACATGACATCATAAGGCCGGAAAGTGTTGCTAGGCAACTGCTGAATAATATGTTGGTGGCACTGTAAGTTTATGTCAAATTCGAGGTTAGCAGGTTAGGTTTTACGTCAGTTTTGACACAAACTGACGCAAAACCTAACCTGCTAACTTCGAATTTGACATCGACTTACAGTGCCACCAACATGTTATTCATACGTTTGAATTTCCACAGCCGCCCCTTATGGACTTTTTTAATGAGCATATTGTATAAAACAGTATGAAATAAAACATTGTACGATACACGGCCGTAAATAGCTATTTAAGTACTAACAAAGAATGTAAGGATCTATTGACATTTGAGGTAGGCAAGTACAAGCCAAGGCGATAGGTACATTCCGAGTTATCTTATAATATTTTTTCGGCTGCTTATCAAAATTTTCCTAGATTTTTGAAAAAATCGTTTAGTTTGTCACCTGCCACCAAGATTAATTTTCGTGAATCGTGTTACCTGCGAGTGTCACATGTCACATAAACACTTCCAATTACATATAAACCAAACGTCTAAGTCTGTATATTGCGTTGTTAGTTTTATTATCCTAGGAACTTAATAATAATATTAAGTGCCGTTGTCAACGAAGATCAGCAAACAAATATAATCACCGACTTACACGTTTTGTTACTAAGGCTGTATTACTAACACCAAATACCTATTATTTTTAAATTGAGTTGGTATCACTTAATTTAAAAATAATAAGTATTTGGTCGCTGTACTTTAGATAAAGCGACATCTGTTGAAACAATTCGGAAAAGTTACCACTCCTTTTTGGGGCACCTAGTACTTACACGAAACGTAGATTTTCGAAAATGGCAACATGATAATAGAAACGCGTTAAAAAATTAAAATCAGATGGAAAAAGGTTAGCATCGTAAGTTTAATAACCGTATTTAAATAATATTATTTATCTATTTTCTAAGATATATCGTGCTTCATGCTGCGAGATAGATGGATTTATTCCTGGTGCCTCATTGATATTTACATCGAGCACAAAAAACCCGGATTACCACTGGGAAATGAATTAGGAAAATTTTTAAAATGGTTCAAACACCTACTTCTGAAAAATTTGGAGGAACCATCAATTATTGTTATGGATAACGCAAGTTATCATAGCACATTGGCCGATAAAACGCCCAATGCTAGATGTAAAAAACAAGATATTATTGTTGTACAGTAAGTATATTAAGTGAATTTTGTGTGCTAAAGTACTAATGATTTTTTTCAGGCACAAACCGTAAGTCTCAGACCACCTTGCCGAACAGTATGGACATACTGTGCTCCGACTTCCTCCCTACCATTGTATTTTCAACCCCACTGAAAATGTTTGGGGGATTACCAAAACTTATTATAATAAGCATATAGGTGAAGATGGGTACGGCATAGAAAAAATTCTAAATATGTGGCAAAAAGCGTTTAGTAAAGTAACAGCTGAAACGTGGTTAAATTGCATTACACATACACAGGGTATTATACATGCAGAGGGCATTATACAGAAGTGGGGGGACAGGGAAGTGGGTTTTGACGTAGAAGACATTGCTCCAATAATAATACAAGTCAACAACGAAGAATCTGATGACACTTGTGATAGCGATTAATTACTATATTGTAGATAGTTTGCTGATTTATAGTGTATTTAAATAAATTTATATTTTTAGTAAGTTTTGTTAATGTTCGTTTTAAGTTATTTTAATAAATGCATAAATTATAGTTATTTAAGTAATGAACAAACATTCGTCATTTTTGTAACTGATAGCAACATGTAATTTCATATTAAGCTAGTGAATCACCGAAGCTACACTTCGGTGGGAAACTCTGTTACATGTCACAATCAAAAACACATACAACCTTACCAATTAAGTATACATACAAAAATGTTACACGATTTAATTAAATTAAGTATAACTTAATTTTACTTTATTTTTTGGTACTTTTTTAAAATAAAAACTGGCCTACGATCTAAGTCTAAAAATGAGAAAAATTTGAAGCTATCATACAATCTAATCGGTTCAGTATCTTCGGAGAAGATAGCGAACAAAGATATATACAAAGAAGGAGACCACCGATTTTATGCTATAGATAATCCGAAAATTTAAGTATTTAAAGTAAAATAAAAGGGCAATATTTAGGCCAGTCGACAAGTACATTAATAGCGGGAGCAATTCCGGACAAGCTGGAATAAATTTTAATCTGTTCTGTTGGGACTCAAAAAATATATATTAATTTTAAACCGCCATGTTTAAAAAAAAGGTCAAAATTTTTATATTTTTCCCAATATTAGTGAATATCTCGATTAGTATAAATTTTTGAGCAAAATACGTAGTTATCAAAATTGAAGAAGAGTAAATTCTCTACAAAAGATGTTCCCTACATTTTTGTCATGCATTCGCTTGTTTCGAATCCATAGGCGTCGAAATATTTTTTTTCGAGCATCTGCTTTTTTTTATTATTATTGACGTTTGATGCGACAAAAATTTCTTTTTTCGAAAACTGATAAAAAATGTTGCCATTTACATGACCTAAATCGATTGTCAAAGTGACTGGTTTTTGTTCACTGGATGTAAAAGTCTTACAATCTAGAACAAAAAAGACTTTTACGTTCAGATATTTTTGATTAATGAAGAGGTCTTTTTTTCCCCTAAGCTCTTCTACCGTTCCCCCCTGGAACCGCTTTTCGCATTACATCAGGGGGGTGCGGGCGTCACTTAACCTATCATGCCTTAAACTAAGTGAGAACTGGAGCGCCCCGACTGGGAGTCGAACTCTCTACCGAGCGCTTGAGTTCCCACTGTGACCTCGACTGCGAGCGGCGGGACCGCTCGCCCATTGAGGCCCCTAATGAAGAGGTCACAATGTAGACAAAATTTTCTTTGAGTTTCCGCTAATGTGGAGCTGTGTAAGCACGTGTCTGAGCGCTGCAGATAACTAGTGTTTTTGATAAAGTGTAGGCCGCTAGGCCGCTGCACGAAGCGGAAGTGATACGCAAGTAGCATTTTATTTATATTTATCTTATCTACTACCTTCCACAATGGCATACAATCAAAATATGCAATTACCACATTCACAAATACCATTCAATTATGATCTTAATTCTCAAATACAAGGACCCCAACAATCAGGAGCGTACTCACAAATGCTCTGTATTACAGTCAGCCTTGGTCAAATCAACCTCAACAATACCAACAACAAATAACTAATAGTCAATTTCCACCACTGGCAATAAAAAACGAATATCAATGACAAACAGTCAACCACAACAGTAAAAAGAGATTGCTTAGTTCTGAAGCAACAGGGAGTACTAACAGTGACGCAAATTACTGGCTGAGTAACCCCATCTAAACTAGCAATATATTTGAAAAATTACCAACAGATGAGGGAATGAATCAAGGTAAAAAACCAAATAATAATGAGCCTAAACCGCCGCCGATCTTTGTATCTCGAGTCAAGAATATCAAACCACTAATCGAAATGCTGGAAAGTGTAACCAAGGACGGTTATACTCTCAAATCGATTAACAGTGACCAAGTTAAGATCCAACTTAAAGTTCAAGGACATTACAGTACAATCATAAAAGCATTAGAAAAACGTAACACCGAGTTCCACACATATAAAGCCAAGAAAGACAGAAAATTTCGAGTAGTTCTTAAAAATCTCCATCCTTCGTCAGACATTGGATCGTTAAAGCAAGAACTAGGGAAACTAATTTATCTGTATCTTTGATGTTAAAACTTCGTCTACAGGTTGTTATAGCTTCCCAAAATTTATATTTACACCTAGAAAATTGTTACTCGGAACATGAGGCAATTAAGGGTCTTAATATGCATAGTATACAACTCCCGGGAAGCAGTTTTAGCAATTCTTCGACGTATTGTAATGGCAAATGGAAAATATAATGTAGAAGCTGCTTAGCCTTCTGTGTTGTCGTTATGTGTTAAAAAACCATCTTTAACACTTACAAAATATATTTAGAATGACTTCGAGGGCGAGAAAGAGGATAATTTATAGCCCCTATGTTCATGAAGTGTGACGGTTCTAGTTCTGCGAACCGCAACGGTTACGCTTGATTACATCCTTTCCGAATCTTAGCAAGAATATAAACGTTTGCCAAATAAAAAAAAATATTCACACCTATAATTAAATATTCAATAAAAACAATTCAATTTTTTAAAATTTTGTACCACCCCATGTTTGTTACTAGATTTAAACGTGGTCTCTCTTCTTTGGAATATGAACCCAGAAGTGGATGTTCTGTGGAAACTATTTGCGTGGACAATGTCAAAACCGTAAAACATTTTGGAAGTGAAGATCGACATATAACCTATCAAGAGATTCAGTATGAAGTCGGCATTAGATTTTTAGCATTGGATAAAATTCTACAACCATTCTAGTTGTTAGAAAGGCGGCAACTTGGAAGGTACCACATTTGTTATATGGTGAATTAAAACAAGCTTGTGTATATTAGTGCACGTGTGTCAAAGGAAATTTATTACTATACAGGGTGAGTCATAATTAGTTATAAAAAGTTTAACCACAGCTTCTATAAGTCAAAAAAAGCAATTATCCTAATACACGTTGGTACCAAAATGCTCGCTGAAAAAGATGCAGGGTGTTAATGAATAAAGATTTATTTCTATTTGTGACTATAACTTGGAAAGTAATTATCCGATTAATTTGAAAATACACTACAATAAACACAAAATTAACAAAACAACGTTTGAAGTCCAAACCAATTCAGTTGGATAGTTTCATAGTTACTACAATTGCTTCCTAGTCTGTATGGTTATAATTTCAAACTTATAAATACAGGTTATGAAATAACATCATAGATCATAAACATATATATCAATAATAATTAGCCAAAAAAAAAAATCAAATTTAATGGCACTTTTTAAATGGGCGCCGTTACTTAGGGGCAAGCTTGCTTCTTCCTGGATTTTTTCCAAAAATAACAAAAATACAAAACAGTATTTAGATTTTTGTTTCTTGACATCTTTAAGGGCCGACCGATGTTGGGTTTTCTTGTGTCTAGGCACGTTATCGTAATAAATTAAATTGCTCTCCAAATCCCAGTTCACCTGCACGGAATGTTTGCAAATATTTTAAATAAATGCATTACTTATCTCCAGGGGCGGACTGGCAAGGAAAAGGCCCGGGGGGACTTCAGCCTTAAAAGGCCCGTGCCCATTTGTAGAAATCTGGATACTTAGCTATTAATGGGAAATGCAGAAAGTATGTAGCAAAAAACACAACTATAGTAAAAACATGTATTTGCCATCTTAATACAGAGTTAGTAAGTTAGAATATTGGCAAAAAGTACAGATGATTTTTTAATTTTTTCCAAAATGTAATAAAAATCGACAGACTCAAGGACATCTTTCTCAACACTCATAATCATAAAGGCTTCTAATAAGTCTTGAGAAAGACCCGCCCTTAATCTAGATTTAATTATTTTTAATTTACTTAGCGCCATTTCACAAGAAACCTGCGTGCAGCTAAGCGTTAGTATATATTCGTAGGTTAAAAATAAATTTGTAAATGCTGCAGACTGCATATTGTACGAGTATAGAACAATGTAGCAACAAGCCAGGCAATTATTACATTTCTTCTGCTCCTTGCATTTTCTGGACTTCTTTTTTTCTTTAATATTTTCTTTTGGTTGTTCTACTTCCTCTGATTCTGATTCAGATTCATTTGCTAAAATATCGATTTCTTCAGCATTGTCCTCATTAAGTAAGTCAATAAGGGCATCACTTCTCGAGGTTAAATTGTTTGACAAGGTGGGAAACAATTGATTAAACTGCAGTAATTCATTTCGTAGGAGGGACACTTTTACTCTAGCTAAGGTGGCAAGTTTTGTGAGTTGCTTTTCTGTAGGGGGTCCTTCTTCCTCAAATTTTGGAAAATGTCGTGGATCGACGTATTGCAAACATGTAATCAATTCTTTATTTTTGGAAAATCTTTCGTCTAGAGCAACTCTGATAGTATCTTTGATAACAGTGAAAACTTCAACTCGGAACACATCCATAGGGTCCGTAGGTCTTTCATCGCTGCACTGTTCACCGTCCATTTTTGCCTTCCTGACGACGCGTGTCTTTGTTGACAGTTTCTCTTCTATGTAAATATCCATTTCTAAAGAGTCTAGTTTGGAATTCATTGATGCTATAAAGCTGTCAGCCTCAATCACAACATCTTCCATTGTCATTGTTTCAACTTTTTTTTTGCTTTGCTCCACCATGAACCAACCCGAAACCAAATCCAAATTTTGTGTTTGCAAATACTTTGATGTAGTACCGAATTCTTTAAAAATTTTCAAAAATACATGTGCTGTTAAAATAGTTTTGTACTCCAGCAATTTGTCGCGTAGAGATTCAGCCTCAGAGCTTGTTTTTGCATCAAATTTACCTTCCATTATTTTCTATAATGCAAACAATACTACAGGATACAGACAATTATCACCTGCAAAAACCCACTTGAGGGCTTTGTCTCGAGCCCACCACCGGGTTTGTCCAATTTTTTGAAGTTTTTTTAATTTTGACATGTGAACTTGCGCTACTGTATCACACCATATATCCATCCGCTTATAAGATTCGCCGAAAAATGTCGCTAAGCGATTTAGTAATCCAAATAAATTTTTGGCTTGCAAATTATCACAACTGTCTGCTATACATAAATTTAAGATATGGGCATAGCACCAGACGTAGACGCTATCTTTCACTACCTCCTGAATTTGTTTTTGCACTCCAAGAACCTTGCCTCTCATGTTAGAGGCTCCATCAAACGACTCGCCAGCAATGTTTTCGTACTTTACCCCGTGCTTCTTGAAGCAGTCTTTTAATAGTTGATTTAGACCTCGACCAGTCGAATCTTTCACTGCAATTACAGCAAACAGTCTCTCAAAAACTTTTACATCGGCGACATAACGCAATATGATAGTAGCCTGGTCTTTAACACTTATATCCTGGGTACTATCCATTTGGAGGCTAAAACGTCTATTGCATAGTTCGCTCACAATTTTTTCTCTCATTGCCTCCAATGTAAATCCTATCACCTTATTTACGGTGGTTTTCGATAGGAGAGTTACCAAACTGCCTCTACCACGGGATTTTTGCCCTTTTGCCTGTAGTGCTTGATGACGTCTTTTACTTTTCTGTATAGCAGCTTCCAAGTAGTTATTTAAAATTGGGTCACTTTTGGCAAGCAACTTTATTATTTCCAAAAAGTTTCCATGATTGGTATCCGTTTTGTGAATTCTAAATAAAGTTTCATTTGCACTTGTTCCTCGATAAGGCAAGGATTGTCGTCCTATTAATTTTACCACTTCAAATACTTGACGCAATACATGGATATTTTCTTCACAGCATTTTTTCTTAAGAGCATACATGTCAGTGTTAATTTTTGCCCCAATTGAAGCATCTTTGCAGGCAATGAGAAAGCTTTTTACAGCATTTGAGTGAGATGTGCTACTTTCGTGTTTATCTATAGCTGAATATATGTGTCGAAGGTTTTTGCAGCCAGTGCAAAAAGAAGAATCTTTCGATACAGAGAAGGCTATGCATGTTGAACAGTACACTGTGTCGATTTTTTTTGTATCAGGATGCATTTTTACTGTTACCCAATTTCTTTTTATTTCATTGTCGCCAATCAATCTATAGTATAATTTCTTACAATCTAATTTAGTTTTTAAGCCATCGGCCTGTGTAGGCTGAAATGGGTGCAGTTTTAAAAATTCCAGCTTTTCGGAAATTGACGCGCCATTATGCAATTTAAAGCTATCTTCTTCACTGCCTAGGGTCTCCTCTAATTCTAAAATATACACCAACTCAGAATATTTAGATTTTAAAATTTCAATAATTTCAAATACCTAAAAATGCATCAGCATTTCCATCAGAACTAGGGTCAACGCGCGCTCCATCTCCATCAATAATTCCTTTATCAGTTTTTTCTGATTTTTCGACAAGTTTTACAGTTTTACTATACATACTACGTTTTACTAATATATTCAATAACTTACCGCTGGAACTATCCCTCTCTGCTGATTGAAAGTCATCATTATCGTATTCATTGTTACACGTAACCGTTGTATTTAAATTATTGTCTTTCACAACATTATCTTGATCACTTAATGCTTTCTCAGTTCCTCCACTCACAACGTTATCTGCCTGGTTTTCCTTGGATCCCAAATTTGAGGGATTTTTCCATTCATCGTTAGAACCGCAGGCTTGATCTAGCTCTCCTACGTTCTCATCCCCAAGTGTTGCTGCTTGTGGTGGACGTACCAACTCCCGCGTTGGAAACTCCAACTTCCTTTGTTTAGTGTCTTTTGCTGCAGCCTCCAAATTTTTTTGTTGGCGCTTTCTGAGCTTTTCAAAACCCGATAGATGCTTATATTGTGATTTTGATCTGCTCATTCTAGGTAACTTATCATTAAAAGTTCAACACTACAATTCATGCAATTAAGGCGATTTGCGCGTTTAATTATAGGTACACTGGACTCACTCAAGTTTAATTATTTTAGAAATATGTACATTAAAATAAGGCTCAGGCAAGGCACAACTTACACAAACACGCTCTCACAAGTCACATTAAAATAGTAAGTAGCATTTCAACTCAATTTGCCCAGGTCGTCGATTTCCTGATATTGAATACTGATATTAAATTACTAAATAATACACAGGCCCGCCGGCGGCACCTCCTGGCCAATGTTATGTCTATGTATAATCCATCCATACATCATCTAGTGGCGTTCTGCTTGCAAGTTCGACAAACACAAGCCCAAAGAAAAATGTATACCTATGGGAACCCGTCCTTATTTACTATTTACTGCTTTCATAATTGAATATTGATTTGTAATGATTACGAAGATCATGAACATTTTAATTGTATTGATTTAAAATTTTAAGTATGTAGGTACCGAGATTTTTAAACTGGAGGCCTCATAGGAAGGCCCGCAGATGGCCTCATAGGAAGGCCCGCGGGGACTTTGCCTCCCTGCCCCCCAGCCAGTCCGCCCCTGCTTATCTCAAGTTAGTCTTATTCATACTCTGGTTGAGTTCCTACTGTTAGATTATTGTGTATCCTGGTTTACCTGGTTTTTTATTTCGAACTTCGATGCGTTCTATACGGTATTTTTTCCATCTTTTATTTGTTAATTAATTTTGTGTCAGCATTATTGTGTATTGCTATTACTAATGCTTCACTATTTTGTGCGTTTCTATGCCCAAGTCATAAGGTAAAGATGTAGTAAAGAACGTAATGATTTTATTATTTCTAATATCTGAATGTACCTTGCTCCTGCAATTTTACAAATAAAATGCCCACCATTTTTGATTTAGATACATAAAATGTGTTGGTGTTCCAGGTATTTTTTCCAAACCATGTAGCATTTGTTCTCTTTCTCTATCTTTCTCTCTCTTTCTTTAGCAGCCTTTACTAGACCACTCTTGGACATAACCTTTCCCTTGTTCTTTCCAGGATTTTTTATCTTGAGCCAGTTGATGCCAATTTCTTCCTACTCTGCTCTTGATGTCATCAAGCCAGCGTCTTTGTGGTCTACCAACACTTCGTTTATGTATTCGAGGCCTCCACATCACTATGTTTTTTGTCCATCGATGTTAGTCTTGTTGAGCGACGTGCCCAGCCCAACTCCATTTAGATTTCGCTATACTGGCCATAACATCTTTTACTTTAGTTCTTTTTCTTATATCTTCATTTGTAACGTGATCCCTGAGACTCAGACTTAACATAATTCTCTCTATTGCTCGTTGGGTTGTTCTATTCGCCGACTTTATCGTTAACTTTGTAGTTGGAACTAGAATGTCCTTGTTCTTTACAACATTTGTCAGTTTTCCTGTAGCTGCCCATGTTAGTCGAATACGTCTCTTAACTGCAACTGTTTGGTTTTCTTTGTCCAACTTGATACTGTGCCCTAAGTAAACATATTCTTCGACTCGTTCTGTAATTTCGTTTCTTACACGTACAATTATATTTTCTGTGGTCATAATTTTTGTTTTACTTAAGTTCATGTGTAGGCCAATGTCTGCTGATCTATTTTCTAGTTCTACTAGCATGTTTTGTAGCTCATTTATATTTTGACTAACAATCACAATATCATCTGCAAAACGGAGATGATTTAAGTATCGCCGTCAATTTTAATTCCCTTCTCACTCCAGTCAATTGTTTTGTAAACATCTTCTAATGCAAGAGTAAAAAGTTTTGGCGAGATAGTGTCGGCCTGCCTAACCCCTCTTTTCAGCGGTATTTTACTTGTTTGTAAGTCATCTGCAATGTTAACTACTAATGTTGCATGTTTATAAATATTTTCAAGTAGGTTTCTGTATCTTGAATCTATTCTGGCATTGTTCATGGCTCTAAAAATAGCCCATAGTTCCACCGAATCAAATGCTTTATTAAAATCGACGAAAGCAAGATGTAGTGGTTCGTTATATTCATTGCATTTTTCTATCAATGAGCCGACTGATTGAATGTGTTCTGTTGTACTAAAACATTTTCGAAAGCAAGCTTGTTAAGGGGGCTGGTAGTCATCTAGTTTATTGGTTAGTCTGTTTGTTATGATTTTTGTTAAGGGTTTTTAGGAGTGTGCTAAGAGACTTATAGGTCGATAGTTGTCAATCTCTAGTTTATCACCCTTTTTATACAACAACGCTACTTTTGAGTTATGCCATGCTTCTGGTATTTTTCCCGCTGAGAGGCATTTGTTGAAGAGTATTTTTAGAGATTCTAAGATAACTTTTCCTCCTACTTTTATCATGTCCGTTGTTATAACGTCTTCTCCAGAAGCTCTACCTTCTCTCATGTGGGACAATGCTAATTTCACTTCTTCCAGTGTGGTCTCAAGTATTTCTTTAGAACCAACGTTCATGATAGTTTTAGAGTTTAAGTTAGCAGGTTCTGGGTGTTCTTGATTATATAGTGCTCTATAGAAATCTTCTACAATTTTCGTGATTCCTTCCCTATCATTTTTGATATTTCCACTGGGTTTTTTAACTGATGTGCCTGTGGCCTACCAGTGTTGTTATATGTTTTAAGAATTTTGATATTTTTGTTGTTTTCTATTATCGTTTTTATCATTTTTGTGTTATGATTTCTTAAATCTTTTCTAATTCGTTTTCGTATAGTTTTGTTGAGTTTTTTATATTCTAGTGTTCCTTTACTTAATTTTCTTAGTTTTGCCATGAGTTCTTTTGTTTCTTTCTCTATTTTTACATTTGTGTTTCTAACAACGGTACATATCTTCTTATTTGCTGTGCGTATGTCAGTCCCTATTTTACTTTCTAGTTCGTTAATATTTAATTTATTCATAGCTTCTCTATCAGACAATCTTTTGCTGAGTTCATATTGATATGTTTGTATATTCTGTTGCACTATGTATTTGGTAGGAAAATGCTGTTGCTTTATAAGTTTTCTTCGTTCCATCTTGATGTTTAGTTCTACTCTGGCTTTCAGTAGTCTATGGTCACTGCCAGTATCGAAGTGGTTTAAGACTGATACATCTTTCACAGTGTACTTTTTGTTTGTTATTATGTAATCTATTTCATTTTTAACTTTTCAATCTAGGTTTTTCCAAGTCCAACGTCTTTTTGTTTGTTTTTGGAAAAATGTATTCATACAGAAGAGTTTCTCACTGTAGATATAATTTAGTAATCTTTCTCCACGGTGGTTTATAGAGCCGAGTCCAAAGTTTCCAGATATGGGCTTTTGTTACTTTTTGATATTCCCACCTTAACGTTGGAACAAGCGGCGACCAGAGGGTACTAAGAACCCCCCCCCCTCGGATAAGATCAGGCTGCCATAAAAAACGGAGCCAGGAACCAAGCTTTACATTGACACATACAACACTCGAACAATGATGTCAAGCGATCACCTAGAGGAATTGGAGGAAGAATTATCTCACATAAAATGGAGTATACTAGGCTTAAGTGAGACCAGTCTACCCGAAGAAAAATGCACCACATTAAAAACAGGACATATTCTTTATCAGAGTAACAAAGAAAAAGATACACACGTAGGTGGAGTAGCCATTATGATACATCAAAATATAAAACATCTAGTCACCAAAATGAAAGCGATATCATTCAGTAATATATACAGGGTGTTTCAGAATAACTGTTCCTAATTCTCAGCATTCAGAGAGGGCATGTTATTGAACACTTTTTAATAATAAACTAGTGTTCCGAAATACTTCCGTTTCGAGATAATACGACATTAAGGAATTGAGTCTTTCAACATAATGGTGCACTAGCGCATTTCGGTTTAAATGTTCGAGATTATTTAAATGTACAATTTCGAAACCGATGGATTGGGAGACAAGGTCCTATTCTTGGGCCTGCACGTTCGCCAGATATGACTCCAATTGATTTTTGTATTTAGGGTCATATTAAATCACTCGTCTATGCGACACCTGTGGACACAGCAGAGAAACTAGTGGCACGAATTATTCTTGCTTTTGATGACATTCGTGATCGTCCGCAGATATTTCGAAGAATTCGTCGGTCAATCACACATTGTTATACCTTGTCTGTCGACAATGGTGGCCATAATTTTGAACAATTCTCATAATTTTTGTGTAATACCATTTTTTTAAATATTAATAAAAATTGCAACCGCTGGAAATCAATAAAATCGTTACTTTTCACATTGAGATTATTTCAAGTACTAAATTCGTTAATGTCGTATTATCGCGAAAAGGAAGTATTTCCGAACACTAGTTTATTATTAAGAAGTGCTGAATAACATTCCCTCTCTCAATTCTGAGAATTAGGAACAGTTATTCTGAAACACCCTGTATATAGTAATGAAGATATCAAAACGGAATAACGTATAGATTGTTCAGGTATATGCACCAACAAGCCCCTCAACTGATGAAGAAGTTGAACAATTCTATGAGGATATATCACGAGCGCAAACACTAGAAAAACACATTATAAATTTATCATAGGCGACTTTAACGCTAAGGTGGGAATATCAAAAAGTAACAAAAGCAAATATATGGAAACTTTGGACTCGGCTCTATAAACGGCCGTGGAGAAAGATTACTAAATTATATCTACAGTGAGAAACTCTTCTGTATGAATACATTTTTCCAAAAACAAACAAAAAGACGTTGGACTTGGAAAAGCCCAGATTGAAAAGTTAAAAATGAAATAGATTACATAATAACAAACAAAAAGTACACTGTGAAAGATGTATCAGTCTTAAACCACTTCGATACTGGCAGTGACCATAGACTACTGAAAGCCAGAGTAGAACTAAACATCAAGATGGAACGCAGAAAACTTATAAAGCAACAACATTTTCCTACCAAAGACATAGTGCAACAGAATATACAAACATATCAATATGAACTCAGCAAAAGATTGTCTGATAGAGAAGCTATGAATAAATTAAATATTAACGAACTAGAAAGTAAAATAAGGATTGACATACGCACAGCAAATAAGAAGATATGTACCGTTGTTAGAAACACAAATGTAAAAATAGAGAAAGAAACAAAAGAACTCATGGCAAAACGAAGAAAATTAAGTAAAGGAACACTAGAATATAAACAACTCATCAAAACTATACGAAAACGAATTAGAATAGATTTAAGAAATCATAACACAAAATTGATAAAAACGATAATAGAAAACAACAAAAATATCAAAATTTTTAAAACATATAACAACACTGGTAGGCCACAGGCACATCAGTTAAAAAACCCAAGTGGAAATATCAAAAATGATAGGGAAGGAATAACAAAAATTGTAGAAGATTTCTATAGAGCACTATATAATCAAGAACACCCAGAACCTGCTAACTTAAACTCTAAAACTATCATGAACGTTGGTTCTAAAGAAATACCTGAGACCACACTGGAAGAAGTGAAATTAGCATTGTCCCACATGAGAGAAGGTAGAGCTCCTGGAGAAGACGGTATAACAACGGACATGATAAAAGTAGGATTAAAAGTTATCTTAGAATCTCTAAAAATACTCTTCAACAAATGCCTCTCAGCGGGAAAAATACCAGAAGCATGGCATAACTCAAAAGTAGTTTTGTTATATAAAAAGGGTGATTGACAACTATCGAACTATAAGTTTCTTAGCACACTCCTAAAAACCCTTAACAAATATTATAACAAACAGACTAACCAATAAACTAGATGACTACCAGCCCCCCGAACAAGCTGGCTTTCGAAAATGTTATAGTACAACAGAACACATTCAATCAGTCGGCTCATTGAGAGAAAAATGCAATGAATATAACGAACCACTACATCTTGCTTTCGTCGATTTTAATAAAGCATTTGATTCGGTGGAACTATGGGCTATTTTAGAGCCATGAACAATGCCAGAATAGATTCAAGATACAGAAACCTACTTGAAAATATTTATAAACATGCAACATTAGTAGTTAACATTGCAGATGACTTACAAACAAGTAAAATACCGCTGAAAAGAGGGGTTAGGCAGGGCGACACTATCTCACCGAAACTTTTTACTCTTGCATTAGAAGATGTTTACAAAACAATTGACTGGAGTGAGAAGGGAATTAAAATTGACGGCCGATACTTAAATCATCTCCGTTTTGCAGATGATATTGTGATTGTTAGTCAAAATATAAATAAGCTACAAAACATGCTAGTAGAACTAGAAAATAGATCAGCAGACATTGGCCTACACATGAACTTAAGTAAAACAAAAATTATGACCACAGAAAATATAATTGTACGTGTAAGAAACGAAATTATAGAACGAGTCGAAGAATATGTTTACTTAGGGCACAGTATCAAGTTGGGCAAAGAAAACCAAACAGTTGAAGTTAAGAGACGTATTCGACTAACATGGGCAGCTCCAGGAAAACTGACAAATGTTGTAAAGAACAAGGACATTCCAGTTAATTTGAAGAGGAAGGTGTTTGACAGCTGCATACTCTTTGTAATGACGTATGGCATGGAAACTACAAAGTTAACGATAAAGTCGGCGAATAGAACAACCCAACGAGCGATAGAGAGAATTATGTTAAGTCTGAGTCTCAGGGATCACGTTACAAATGAAGAGATAAGAAAAAGAACTAAAGTAAAAGATGTTATGGCCAGTATAGCAAAATCTAAATGGAGTTGGGCTGGGCACGTCGCTCAACAAGACCAACGTCGATGGACAAAACACATAGTGATGTGGAGGCCTCGAATACATAAACGAAGTGTTGGTAGACCACAAAGACGCTGGCTTGATGACATCAAGAGCAGAGTAGGAAGAAATTGGCATCAATTGGCACAAGATAAAAAATCCTGGAAAGAACAAGGGGAGAGTTATGTCCAAGAGTGGTCTAATAAAGGCTGCTAAAGAAAGAGAGAGAGAGAGGGAGAGAGAGAGAGAAAGAGAGAGAGAGAGAGAGAGAGCAGTGTTGAACGTTGTAATGGGTACTAATGCACTCTGTATTTCAAAGACTGTCACTCACTAAGCAGACTAACCGAGCGGGAAAGCGTTCGAGTTATTGGTAGGTGAACGACGAGGGCCTCATTTATTCAATATTGTATCTTATGAAGAACCAGATCTCTACAGGTTAGTAAACTTATTTAGGTAAATGTATATCGTACTCAGAGCGGCACTAAGCTCACGCAGTAAACTAATTCTGCGCGAAAGCGTAGCAGCTCTTGCTTGATGAACGTAGAGCATCGCTCTTATTCAACATTGTATCTTATGAAGAACTAAAGCCCTACAGGTTAGTAAACTTATTTAGGTAAATTTATATCGTGCTCAGTGCGACACGAAAGAGTTTTTAGTTGTACACAATAACAACTAGTCTTATGCCATTGACATGGTAGCTTCGATAATAGATAATAATGCACTCTGCATAATGCTGAAGCAGTATTTCAATAACATCGACTCACTAAGCAAACTAACCAAGGGCGAAAGCGTTCCAGTTTTTATTTAGTGTACATTTAATAAAGATGAGATTTGCCTGTGTTGCCAAGTTTTCTAGTATAAATATTACGTTTTTATGTTACCATTATCCATCCATCATTGCAGTGGCAGACTTAATTAATCGTGTTTTATGGTTCTTGGCTCTTCCTTCATTTTTACTGAATAGTACAGTATGATTGAATACTTATAAAACTTATATCCTCTATTAAGTCATAGAGTTGTTTATTTTTATTTAAATAACATTACTGATATCAATTCCACAGCACTCCGGAGAATAAAAGTATTCGATCGTATGGTAATAAATCATTAAGTATCAGCGTCCTATCAATAAGACACTAGCAATTTAATTTTTTTCTAAAAAAATGTATGGGATATAAAGTACTGTAAACATTTTCTAAGGGACGACGTTGTAAGCAATAAGACATATTTTTTTGGTACCTCTAAACTTCCCCACTAAAAAAATACAATTTAGTGAAAATGATCACAATTTCTCATCGACTAGCAGTGGGATTTGAACCCTAGTTTTCTGACCATCAGCCTTAGGTCCCTGCCGCTGAGCCAGCGAGGCCTGTTGGATATAAAGGGTTTGAACAAAACGTCATTTCACAGCTCTGCCGTCACGCCGGCCGAATTTAAAACAAACTATTTTTCAAAAATTGAAATTATCAGAATAGGGAATGTTTAGCTTATTGTGTTTAAAGGTAGATACAAGTTTTAAAAAATTAGATTTGTAACAGCTTTTGCTAGAAATAATTATTTTTATAATTTGCAATATTCTCATTGTTCCGCCCTGCTGTAAATTGCCGTTCGGTCGCAGAAAATTTGAAAAGCTATATGAATAGAAGTAATTACTTTATTTTATATAGCGAAATCATAATTACGCGGCGGTTATTTTCAATTTGAAAGCTATATGAATAGAAATAATTACTTTATTTCGCGCTAATATTTGAATGGGTTAAATTACGCGATTTTTTCTAAGTTCCCTTTTTAAAACAGGTCGAGACATGTGTTTTGTAACTAACAGTGCTTTGTCTGTCAGAGGCTGAACTGCAAAACACAGGCACCGACATGATTTGCCTTGAGAGTGGGGTATCGGTGACGTATTGTTTTAGTACCTGTATAAAAGTGGCTGCGGTCTCTATAGCGCGTCGAATTGCTTCACTCCCAGTCGTCGTGTCAACAGCACCAGTTTTACCTAAGATGGATCCTCGAGGTGTTAATAAGTGCCAAGAAAAGCCAGGCCCCTACACCAGGAGACAGACAGCAGAAAAAACAAGTAAGAAAACGCATCTTTTAAATAAAAAACAACACGGTGCACTTCCACAACCGCCAGCCATGGACGTGGAGGCCAAGGGGTATTCACCACGTATAGATGCCACCGAGGAGGATCTGCGGGTTTTCATTGAGCAGACGATGCCTTCCTATGACGTAGCACCGATCGTGACGCCGGAGATCCGCCAAACCCGACGGGAAAAGAAACGGCTATTATGCGACCTCACTGTGCCTTTAAACAATAGCGCCAGCAAGGTTGTTCATTTGGGTCTGGATGCTTATAAACAATTTTCGCCTGTTGCAAGAATTCTGAAGACCGACATTGGAGCTGGTGTTTCATTCACAGCCGAGACGTTCATGGCTTTTGTGGAAGCTCTACCGGACATGTTTGTGATGGCCAAGCAGGGGACTTTCAGATGTAAATTAACTGAGCACACAGTGGAGTACGTGAAAAATGATACCTGCAGGATTATTACAAAGGGCCCCGAGAACAAGTTTACTCTTTACGTAACGTATGAAACACTATCAAATTTATTGCCGATGTACAACTTGATGGTTGTGAAAATAAATGACTTGAAACGTGTAAAGTGCAATTTCCAAAATTTTGGTGAAGTGATCGTTGACAAAGTAATACATGCAGAAAATTTGTGTCTTGATGATTCAATTATTTTTAATACTCTGCGCTGGACTTTCGCTAACGATATTTTATTGTGGGAACTTGTGTTCAAATTTAAAATGTATGTTATTATAGAATTGCAGAAGCTGATTGATGCAGATGAGCGCATGAAATCGTACATGTCCTAGCTTATATGAAATATTGTATGAAAATGTAAATAAAAAATGTTTTAAACTGTATTTCTTTTTAATTATGTGACGAGTGTTGGTTTATACATGAGGTAGGTTGGCCGAGTGGTTAAGGCGTCAGACTTAAGATCTGATCTCGAAAGAGGTCGTGGGTTCGATTCCCGCATTTACCATGTTTTTAATGTATTTATTATGAGCGTGTTGATTTTTTAAGTTAGTTTATTCACAACGGCCCTACTGTAATAATCGTTCACTGCATAAAAATGGAGCATCAGTTTTCACATCCGTTTTCTGCTATCATAGCAGGCCCCTCAGGATCGAGCAAATCGTTTTTTGTAATAAATTTCTTGAAAAATATGAAAAAACTCTGCAGTGTAAATTTCGCTGAAGTTACCTGGTGTTATGGCGAGTGGCAAAAATTGTACGAAGAATTAAAATCTTTAGTCGAATTTCAACAAGGTCTGCCAGACATGGCATCTTTTGAGGGGCCCGAACCCAAACTTTTAATAATCGACGATTTAATGAGGGAGACAAATAGCTCAGTCGTAGACATATTCACAAAGGGAAGCCATCACCACAATCTCAGTGTTTTTTTTATTACGCAAAACATTTTTCACCAAGGAAAAGGACAGCGGGATATTTCCCTAAATGCTCATTACATTATTCTTTTCAAAAATCCGCGAGATAGAGCTCAAATAAAGCACTTAACCAGACAGATATGTCCAGAAAATCCGAGATTCCTTCAAGAAGCATACGAGGACGCCACAGCTAGGCCACCCGGGTATTTGTTATTCGACTTAAAGCAAAGTACAGCTGATATAGCGAGGTATAGAACATCGATTTTTCGCCAAGATGGGGCGTGCTATATTTATATTCCGAAAAAGGGGTATAAAAGCTCGTACACGAACCAATTTACTCTCATTCATTAGTGATGTCTCGAGCAGTAATTAGAAATTCGGAGTTGTTGCGTGCTCTACATAAACTCGGGCCCAAGGAGCGAACCGCATTATTAAAAGCCGTAGGCGATAAACAAATTCATTGTATCTGCGAGTGTGTGCATAATACCTTAAAAGGAAAAATACCTTTATCGCCTAATCAAAAATCAACGATCTCGAAGCATAAAGCTGTTCTTAGGAGATTAGTCAAACCTGGAGAGTTTATAAAAAAGAAGCGCCAAATACTAATACAGAAGGGGGGCGCTTTCCTACCACTGATATTAGCTCCATTAATTACTGGTGTATTGAGCTCTATTTTCAAGTAAAAAAATGGAAAATGCCAGAAAAATAATGATTGTACCGCCTGAATTCATGCATCGCTTTAAGGATACAGAGAAATTAGAGCAAAATATATTATCCCAGCTTGATGACGAAATGCAAAATGTTTTATCGTCTAAATTAACCGATCACGATAAATGGGTCCAGTACAATCAGGTTTTACAAAGGTACCTTCATTTTGCGGATCAAACGAGGCAATCAATCAAGATACCTTTAGAATCGAACAACAGTGGTATTTCAGATGCATATATTTTATCGACGCTCCCTAATACTTTTAAGAACAACGGTGAAGCCTTTTTACGACTTCTAAGAATGTCAGATGAAGTGGAGTGGGACGGCAAGGGAACAGTCAGCATAACATTATTGATTTAGTGCATGACGTTCTAAGACCTAAGAAAACTGCAAATCCGCCAGGTCGACACAAGTTCATAGATTACATTAAAGAGAACAATGTACCTCAAGTGCTGATGGGGGATCCTAAACGTCAAAATGTGTCAGAGGTGAGTAAAACAAATATGGAGAGTGCCGTCGATCCCGATCCTAAATTAAAGTTAATAGCGACTGCAACAGCGTCCAAGCAAAAGGGTTCAACGCGAAAAACACCGAAAACAACGCAAAGATCGATATCAAAAATAAAGGGTCTTTCTGACTGGGAGCGTCTTAAACTTTAACGTAGCAGAATGAATTTGGACACCATCTACTTTGACGCCGGTAACCCTTCAGGCTTCGCAGGCGAAAACTCGTTAATTTCTTCCGTGAAAAATAGTCACCCCAGTGGTGAAGTAAAGGATTGGCTAAAGAAGCAGGATGCATATACTATTCACAAAACTGCAAGAAAAAAATTCCCTAGAAACAAGTACATTGTTAGCAACATTTTCGAATTATGGCAAGCTGATCTCTGCGACATGCGTAGTTTAGCGCCCCACAACGACGGATATAATTTTATTCTAACCGTAATTGACGTGTTTAGTAAAATGGGCTGGGCGAGACCCCTGAAATCTAAAACGGGTGCTTCAGTAATAAATGCATTTCGTGAAATATTTTCTGAAGTGGGTAACACGCCCATAAATTTACAAACCGATAAAGGCAAAGAATTTATTTCTAGAGCCGTACAGAATTTTTTCAAACAACACGATATCACGTTTTATGTGACGCACAACCCCGATGTTAAAGCATCAGTCATTGAGCGTTTCAATAGAACATAAAAAACCAGAATGTGGCGCTATTTCACATACTCTAATTCATACAAATACATAGACGTATTACAAAATTTACTGACTTCGTATAACAACCGCTATCATTCAAGCATCAAGATGGCACCCTCCGCTGTAAATGATGGCAATATACTTGAAGTGTGGAACAATCTGTACAGAAATGGGTTGGGAGTCGACAGGAAACGCAAATATAAAGTGAACCAACATGTAAGAATTAGTAGAACGAAGGAAGCATTCGAGAAAGGATATGAAACTAATTGGAGCGGGGAAGTGTTTATAATTAAAAAAGTGGGCGTCTTTTATGAAAAGGAATTACAGCCAGTGACTTTGGATGATAACGCCTTGTTTAAAGTCGAACAAGTGTTAAAAGAAAGAGGACACGGTCAACGCAAAGAGTACTTTGTAAAGTGGAGAAATTATAACGACAAGTTCAACTCCTGGATTCCTGCAGCTAATCTTCAGCAGCTATGAATACAGATTACGAATTCTACCTAACATTACTTAGCAATAGTTCTATGGGCTATTTTCCAAATAACACCACAGCACAATTCATAACGCAGCTCGCTAAACGAATAAGGTTACCGGGACAATGGGTTACAGGTATTGCTGAAGTGCAATATCCATGCTCCTTTTTGGCAGTGACAGATACAGAAAATCTAGTCTATTATCGCACAGAAATACCTAAAGTGCAAGCCGGAGAAGAAACGTATACTGAGTTGAAAAAAGTATTGCAAAACGCTAATGCATATTTTAAAAGTGATAGAGAGCAAATTTACTATGGTAGCGATGGATGGCACGTAATCTGTATTCAACCCGGCAATTATGAAAACATTGAACATATTACAGCCGAAATTAACAATCACAGGTTATTAGAAAAGTTGCTGAATTTTCAATATAATAGCGTAACAAAACGCGTGTCTCTTGAAATTAAAACGTCGTCATTGAAAATGCTAGGATTTTCACAACGTCTGGCCTTACAACTTGGTTAAAAACCTGATATAAATATAGCTGAAGCACCTGTACCCAGCCACCCCGCAAATATCTGGGTTGGTTTACCATCACAAATGTTTATTTACTGCGATATTGTGGAACCACAGCTTGTAGGAGATGTCTTGGCACCGCTTCTTCGTATTGTTAACGTGACCTCTGATAATTATAATTACGGTTGCCACAAAGACGCCATATTTTCGCCGACTCATTATATAAATGTCATGAAGAGGGAATTTGAGAATATCGAGATAAATATAAGGACCGAAACGTAGGGTGTGATGCCATTCGAGTTTGGAACGTTGAGTTTAAAACTACACTTTAAGAGGTTACAGTAGCTGCTATGAATTGTCCTTATCAACAATACTACACCAATCAGGCAGGTCAGGGCGTTGGAGCTATCTACAGAGGTGCATCCTACCAGAGAGGTCATGGCATCGGAAGCTTTCTTGGAGGAATATTTCGTAGTATCCTGCTTCTTTTTAAAACCGGTGCTAAAGTTGTTGGAAAGGAAGCTTTAAGGACAGGCGCTAACATTTTAGGAGATGTTAGTGAAAATCGATAGCTAAAAGAAGCGTTTCATAACCGTGTACAGGAGGCTGGAAAGAATCTCAAACGTAAAGCCGACAGAAAAATAGATACTCTAATGGAAGGATCGGGGTATAAAAGGCAACGCACTCTGAATTACAATCAGTCTACAAGAAAAAACGCTAAGCAGAAGCTGCTCAAACCCGCATACGCCGATATCTTTACCAGCAAGTAGTTTTCACAATGGCGTTTTTGCATGCACAGTCTTGCGAGTGTGTTAAATCCGAGCTAGATTTGTTCGCTTTGCCCGCAACTCAAACCAGTATCGAAAATGGACAATGGATTTTTTACAAACCGCTTTCCTCGCTTAATGACGATGCACCGATTGAATTTATTGTGCCTGGAAACGGTAAAGATTATATCGATTTAAGTCAGACCATGTTATACATTACTGCTAAAATTGTTAACCAAGATGATACATCATTAACCGATAAAGATTAGGTAGGCCCTGTTAATAATTGGATGCACTCTATGTTTAATCAAGTTGAGGTGTATTTGAATCAGAAGCTTGTGAGCCCCCCAAACAATACATACGCATACCGCTCATACATTGAAACTCTGCTGAATTACGGCAATGGTGCTAAATCAACCCATTTAACATGCACACTATGGTACAACGACACAGCCAATAAAATGGATGACATCACTAAGCATAATGATGGATTTGTAAAGCGGAAATTTTTTACTGCTGCAAGCAAGCAAGTCGAAATGATGGGACATGTGCATTCCGATTTATTCAATCAAGAAAAATTTCTTATAAATGGAGTTGAAATGAAAGTCAAATTTATCAGATCTCGAGATTCTTTCAATTTAATGGCCGCCGAAGGATCTACATTCAAAGTGAAAATTAGTGATGCCAGCTTACTAGTGAGAAAAATGAAAATAAACCCGTCTATTTTGTTGGCTCACGCCAAAGCTTTGGCGACTGCGCCTGCTAAATACCCCATTACAAGATCCGATGTTAAAGTGTTAACTATTCCGGCTGGTGTGCAAAGAAAATCTTTAGATAATATTTTTCTGGGGCAATTACCAAAACGATGCATTGTAGGTTTTATATCGAATAAAGCATTTAACGGCTATTATGCAGCAAACCCTTTCAATTTTAATAACTACAAAATCAATTATTTCTCCCTATACATCGACGGGCAACAAATTCCTTCAAAACCTCTACAGCCTGATTTCTCTAAGAATGGCATGTACGTTCAGGCATATCACACGCTATTCTCTGGCAGCGGCATACATTTCCTCAATGAAGGCAACGCTATAAAACGTGAAGATTTCCCTCATGGCTACTGTCTATTTGCTTTTGATTTAACCCCCGATCTGGCTGCAAATGCAACAACACACTGGAACCTTCTTAAAATGGCGCTCTACGTTTAGAGGAGAGTTTTCAAGATTCGTTAGAAGAAACTATTAATTGTCTAGTTTATGCAGAGTTCGATAACGTCGTAGAAATTGACAAACACAGAAATGTGGTGGTGGATTTTAGTAGTTAAAACCAACAACAGTTTTTTTTAAATTTAGTCATGCTCAAACATTTCGTCAGTATGGACAGTGTCTTCGTAGATCTGCAAGGGTTCCGTGGTGAGAAGAAACAGTTTATTCCGAAAGAAGTGGCTGTTATTTCAGCAGATGGCAACTAGCTAGCAATTTTTGTTTTAAAACCCCCTGCAAAATATGACACTCTGCCCTATTTCGTTAAAAAAAGCATAAACTATCTGGAGCATAGACACCACGGTCTAGCATGAAACTCTGGTTCTATACATTTTGATGAATTTGAAACTGAGCTAGCACGAGTTCTCAAAAAATTTGAAAAAGTGTACGTTAAGGGCCAAGAAAAAAAGGAGGTTCTAAGTTTTCTGAATAAAATCGTCGTAAATTTGGAGGATTTCGAGTGCCCGTCATTAAAAGTTTTGCGAAAAAGTACTGCTGCCGTACGCTGTCTTAATCACAACATCCGTTCGCCTGTGTGTGCATTGGAAAACATACTAATTTTATCCGATTGGTGGCGCAATGAATACACTAGAAATTCAGAAAATATTGCAAACAATCCCGAGTCTGTTAAATGTGAAACGCTATATTTTTGCTTCTGATCAACTCCCTACAAGAATTGCAAGACCTGTGGCAATCATCGTCAACACAGATCCAGCAAACCGACCTGGGGAACATTGGAATGCTGTGTATATAGACCAATATGGACATGGGGAGTACTTTGATTCATACGGCAGGCCCCCAAGCGGTTATCATTTAAAATTTTTACAACAAAATTCAATCAGTTGGTCTCATAATCCAAAAATTTTGCAAGATTTTAGCTCTAACGTTTGCGGCATATACTGTTTAATGTATTTATATTTTAAAATAAATGATGTCTCTATGATAACTTTTGTAAATCTGTTCACTGATAATTTAGTTTCTAATGACACATATGTAAAAGCACTATATATCCAATACTTCACCTTAATAAACTTGTTTAATGTTATTTAGAAAATAAAAACACAAATAGTTTGTAATTAAACATGTTTTTATTACACGCAAAATATTTTAATAAATGTATTTACAATATTCGGTTGTTTTATTTTACAAAAATTAACAGCCTCTTAAACCTAACATGCAAAATAAAACTAACATGCAGTTATAGTTACGCATTGATTGTGGTGTAAAGTTGTACATACATACACATCTCATGTTACAGTAAAATAAATACCTAATATTTGTTAATGCTTTACTTTTGTAACAAATATAATTAGCAAAATAGAAATATACTTTAATTATTCACATTTTTTAACCAGTTTACGAACTACACAATTTAACGAAAGGTGTTAAAAATGATTGACGCATCACAGAAAAAGTTATAAAATAATAAAGATGATTGACGCATCACAGAAAAAGTAAGAAAATAAAAAGAATAAACAAAACAATATAGACATTAGTTTGATTTAAAGCCATAAGGTAAGGTATCATAACTATCTTCAACACGCCGACGTTTAGTATACCGAACCCTATAAATTTTCTTTTCGGGTTTGGATATAACTTGATACATCCCTGTACGGGCAATTTTCCGGTCGGTCTCTACATACGTCGCATCGGCATTGTCAAGAACCATACTCTTAAGGGTATCAAAATTTACTTTTTCTTCATTTTTGTAATTTAAAGTTATACCTTTTACTTTACATACAAATTCGTAATCGTTTTTATTGGTTGAGAAAACCTAAACGCATAGTTTTTAGGCCCTCCGCTAACAAATTCCGTAATGAAGCTACCTGGGCCATATTCCCTCATCTCGTCCGTCATATCCCCCAAAAAATCACCCACAGGAGGTACCCATTCACCAGGCTTTTGGGTCAGCAATATGGAATCGGTATCAAAATACAAAACGCGCTCCCCTAATTGTTCCAAATATTTATACAATTCTAGTCTTGCATTGGCCGTAGTGTATGCAGCCAATACAACATTGACCGTTTTGAGCGATACTATTCCTTCCTCAGGTCTATCCCAGATTACAACTATTACCTCCTCATCGACTATCATAATTGAATGAACCTGTATTGAAGGATTAGTCATCATTTTAAAAAAGTCATAAGAATCGGAAAGAATACTTGTCTGCATCAAATTCTCCCTTTGCCCAAATTTGCCCCAGAATGCATTTAAATTTAATTTCGAACTATAACGCATGCCAGGATTCAAACAAATTTTATCCTTTTCTAAGGTTACGCCTTCTCTTTCTAAATATTCAGCTAAATATTGGTCCTTAGCGTTTTCGTTGTTACACCACGCAGGCCTCTTGTTTCGATTTTAAAAAATTATCGACATATCCTGAAAATAGACCGCCTGCTTTAGTGGCCCTGTTATATTGCACAATATCGTACGCCCATATTTCATGAAACTCGAGCACACGGTATCCCAGCTCAACAGCTTTTTTTAATTCATCAGACACATATGTACCGGTAAACTTGCGCAACTCTTCTGCATGGCTGCAGTCACCAGCGAAGCTGGTTTCCGCACATAACCTACATAACACAAACATTAATTTTCCGTGCATTCGGAGGGCTAAAACTGGATGATAAAGATTTTGAGGCGGTAATACACTGCATTTAATTAAACCTTCGATTGACTCGAAAGGAAGTTGCCTACACTCCGCATCACCAACGTATACTTTAGGATGGCCTACAGAGTACTTGCCATATTTGTTCACGTAAGGATAAAGACTACAAACATCGAGATACTTTATCTGTTCGTCTTCCTGACATTTATAATACAGTTTTACAGCATTAGTACTACCACCAAAAAAACTATCTCGCGGATTTAACGGGGTATTTCTAATAATATCGTGATTGTTTACAAAATTAGCTGCATTATGATTATATTTCAAAAATAAATTGAATTCACATTCCCACATTTCTACAAGCGTATAACCAGCCCTTCTAATCCTCGAGGCAGATGCTTCTGTTGCCTCGCGGCGAACAAACATTGTATCATTTTTTACGTTTGCTAAACATTGCTCACAACCGTGGAAATAGCAACCGTGGAAATTATAAACAGTGTTCGTTCCTGTACAAAAACCATCTACCAAAAGACCTTCAGGCAATCGAACTTCTCTATTATTACTGGCATGTTGAATTGCGATACCTTGTTCGTGCTCGACCCACAAAAGCCATTTAATTGCAATCGTCGATTGCCTATCACCTAATCTGTATCCGCCCGGTGGAATAATTGCGATCGTGTTTTCTTTCAAAAAATTTCGTCTGTAAACTAAACTACAACAGCCAGCTATTGTGTTACACTCTCTAAAAGGATCTACTCCATTTTCTTTGTTATAACGAACCCAAAACTCTATACAGGCCTTGCGCAATATATCGACATCTTGAATACAGTATTTGACTATTGCTTCTTGCATGTCAAATACTGTGTTCTGTGCAATTTCCGCATTATACCACGCAAGGAATGTTGTTCGATCCGTAGGAGACATTTCATCAGCCATATAGTAATGTGTTGGGGGCAATACTCCAATATAATTTTGATTCTCTAACTTGTTAAATAAATGGGGGAAGTATCCTTTTGTAGCTTCAAAATTAAATGTTTTGGGCAGCTTAGCTAATGCTACAGGCAAAAAATTTAAAGAGTCTATAAATTTTACATTGGGACAGGGGCCCACTTTTTCTGATGCTTGACAATATGCTGCATAATAAAAGAACCATCATACCCCTTCATATTATGAGCCAGTGCAAAAACCTTAGCGATATTGGATAATTTAGAAATATAATCTAGCAAACTTTGAACGGGGTTATTTTTAAACACATGTTGACGAGGACCGCAAATGTTACAAGACTGTTCGATATGGCCAAGATTAATACAAGAATTGCAAACATTTTGCGTGACACATAAATTTGGTTCGTGCAAGAATACGTTGGGTACACCTTCAAAAACCGTCTCTTGTCTTGCCTCAAAATCATAAAAAACGAAAATAAACTTTTTAGACAATTTAGGGCTCTTTTTCTTTGCCATATAACATAAATGTCGGGTTGGCATATCTTTCGCGCAGGTATGACAATATTTCACGCCGCACGTATGACATTTCTTGCTATTCTGCCAGTATGTCATGAGGCATACTCCACACCTTTTTAAGGTTTAACACAAAGCCTTTGTATGTTCGTCAAAACATTCCTGACCACGAAAATCCCTATGGCAAATATTACAAACGATTGCATCCAAAAACAGGTTACAGGGTGGTTTTGAATGACAACACGGGCAAATATAAGGGCAATTTTTATGTCTCTGTTTACTATTGGTGCGGGTTAAACAAAATTCGCAGAAAAAAGTGGTTGAAAATGCTGAAGTTAAACTGGTTATTACATTGTAATGCTGATCCTCCAATAACAAATTTAATATTTTTCTAGTGGATTCCCTGGGTCCCTCGTAATATTTGTTGGTGCCAATACGCGAATTATAAACAATAATGGTGTAATTAACTAAATACAACTGGAATTGCTCCAAGTGCTCGCGTGTTGCTCCATTGCGAAGGTCGACACCGGCATTTTGACAAAGCTCATAACATTTCTGTGTCAGGATTGGATGACCTGCTTTAAAGGAGCGCAAATCTGGATCATTATCTACCCAAGCTTTGGCCAGAATAAGAGCTCGGGCAAGACAGTAATTGTCATTATTTACCACAGTTAATATACCCGGTTTCCTTCGAGAAAATTCCTCAAAACTAACGCCAGTCATTCTGATACGTGTTTTTCCATATCCAACAGGCAAAGTGATTCGGTTTACATGCAAGGTCATTTTATCTTGAGCAAAAAATTTGGCGTTGGATTGAAGAATTTTCTCCAAGGGTGACATTACAACACCGGCGTTGAGTTGGTCAACACGGCGGAAAGAAACGCCTATCGGCTTGTCGGCAAAATTGTCATTTCTTAAAACTAAACCTATCTTATCAGAAGCCGCTGCTCCCCTGGTGATATGCGTGATGATCTCATCGAATGCATTCTGCAAATAAGGGTTTGAATAAGTTAAAACGTCGAGCTCATCATATTTCAAAATATTAACTGAGTATATAACGTTGCAAATGTTTGAAATAATTAAACTATCAATTTCAAAATCTGTAAAACCGAGCTAAAACTACAGCCATGAATTTAGAACATGTGACTAAAAACTAAACTATAAATCCATTTAAAATCCATAAATAACTTGCGGCGTAAATTTAGAGTGCTTGTTTTCAATACACAATATTTTATAGTTCTACTTACACTAAGCCATATGACGAGATTGGTCGTCGCATCCTCTACCTCGTTGAATTTGAAGGTCAAGGTGAGCGCTTCAGTGTTAAACTTCTTTATCATCTTGCGGCCTTCGCCCATCAACGTAATATATTGGAGCCCCTTCACCGACGAGGGTTTTGCATGAACCAACATGTTTGTCGAGGTCGACGGCTTTGGGTTATTCATCTGGCGATTCTAAAATTAAAAAAGAAAAATATTACTAACACTTCCTCGTAAAATTACTTGTGTATAGTGGTTCAATATGGGTTTTATTTTAGATTGCATAAATCAAAATTTTCTAATAGCTGATTTAAATATAAAAAATGTCGGGTGTACTTACATTTGTCGACGACTTCATCAGCAGCGATTGAGGCGTATCTTCTTCCAAACCACGTTTATTAGAAGCAGTTGCCGTCGACGTCGATGGTCCATCCTGCAATTTGTAATTTTATATTAGCGTTTTTAAGTAACGGCCCTATGTGCTGCTTTGAAACGAATAACGACAAAGAGTTTTAAACTAATAGGTTTTGGAATTGTTGCTACAAAAGGTAGGAAACTATCGCACATTTAATAACTTTCTAAAAATAGGAAATATATCTTTACTCACCGTTAGGAATGCAAACGAGCGCCTTGCACGAATTTTTCCGACGGTTTGGCATAACTCGAAATAAGTAGGCCAATATGCCGGTTCCAGCACTACACTCTCGTTAGTTAATTTATGCTGAATGATTTTAAAGCCGAGTAAAACGAATTCCTCATTTCAATATAGCCCATTCTTAAAATAATCAAGAATTTCACAAACAGATAAGGCTGAGTTATCCATGACTGCAGTTGTAAAACACTTGCTACACCAGCTTGGGACAGAATAGAACTATTACAATGGCGTGCAACGGTTTTATAGACGAGACTAAAATAACACGACAACGACGTACGAACAATCGCGAAAGCTGCAACGTTACTAAAAGTCGTATACAATGACGCACGATCGCTGGCTAATAGAAAGCGCGCCCGAGGCTATAACGTATTTTCTAATTACACATAGCGACATGCCAAGACCTGCGTTTTTAATGCAGCCTCTAACAGACAAATATTTGTTAAGTCACTCATATATTAGCTTTCAAATTGAAAATAACCGCTGCGTAATTATGATTTCGCTATATAAAATAAAGTAATTATTTCTATTCATATAGCTTTTCAAATTTTCTGCGACCGAACGGCAATTTACAGCAGGGCGGAACAATGAGAATATTGCAAATTATAAAAATAATTATTTCTAGCAAAAGCTGTTACAAATCTAATTTTTTAAAAATTGTATCTACCTTTAAACACAATAAGCTAAACAGTCCCTATTCTGATAATTTCAATTTTTGAAAAATAGTTTGTTTTAAATTCGGCCGGCGTGACTGCAGAGCTGTGAAATGACGTTTTGTTCAAACCCTTTATATCCAACAGGCCTCGCTGGCTCAGCGGCAGGGACCTAAGGATGATGGTCAGAAAACTAGGGTTCAAAGCCCACTTGGGGCCCGACGCAAATAGCTTTTTACTTCCTTTTACAATAAAGGAAGTATTGGATTCACCCCAAAAATTCTAAATTGAGTTTTCAACAGATCTTCACGTTTTAGAGTTCCCTGAACCCAAAAAACATATTTTTTTTCATTGGTCTGTCTGTCTGTCTGTCTGTCTGTGTGTCTGTCTGTGAACAGAATATCTCAAAAACGAAAAGAGGTATGGCGTTGAAACTTCATATATAAGTTTTGTGTACTATGTAGATGAGACAGCAAGCTTTTGAAGAAAATCGCATAACCGGAAGTAGGTGTTTACTCTAGTGATTTTTCAGTTTTTTTCGATTTTTTCAAAAACGGCTCCAACGATTTTTTTTAACTTTACATTTTTACTACATTTTTAATGTGTATTGATGTGAAATAGGTCATTTTCCAGTTGAATACTTCTAAAGTGGGTTTCTTTTGTTTTTTTTCTATTTTTTTTATTAACTTCTATTTTAAATAAAACACCCGGTATATTATTACATTTTTGAATTCACCTTAAAATTCCAGAGAAAATTTGTCTCTTCAACTAACGCTCTATTTTGTACCGTTTTTGTAGAATTTGTAATTTTTGAAAATTTTTGACAAATGGTTAAAAATTAAAAATGAAATTTTTGACTAATTATAAGAACACTGTAAAAGGAAGTTGTGTGAGTGTATCACACCAGATTTTTTTATTATATTTTTAATGTGTATTGATGTGATCCATTAATTACTTTTCTACAAATACAATGCATTCATCGCTATTGTAACTGTGCGCGCTATTAGCGGTGGTACTGTTAAAAGCCTATTTTTAGGACGGTCTATAATTTCGAAACTAAAGATTTTATTTTAATTTTTAAGGGTTGTATACATCACTGTTGTCCAAATAAAAAGTTTTATAGAAACAAATAATTAAATTTAAAAAAAAATAAAATGTGGGACTTAATGGGTTAACCCGATTGGAACAATACTGCAAATCGCATCCAACGCAGATTTATTTTTAATTTTTTTTTAATACTTATGTGTTCATATTTGGTTACCGGTGTGAAGATAGCAGCCAGAAGGTCGCAGCCAAAAGTTACGAACATTGGAGGGTAAAGGTTCCAGGTAATTTAAATTCCCCCAACTGGGGGCGGGCTGCTATAGAGACCTTGAGTCCCTCTTCAGCCAATAACGGGAGTTAAAGATAGGCGAGTGAAAGGAGGGGTGGAAAATGAAAGAAAAGTTAGAAATGGTGGAGAAATACTGTCTCAGCATTTGCCTCAGAGAAAGTACTCTGTTGACTCAGAAAAACCACCTAAAAACCTGAATCCGAGCATAATATGGTCGCGGGAATCGAACTCATGACCTCCCGAAAGCTAAATAGACGTGCTAACCACTAAACTACAGAGCTCGGTACGAACATTACCAAAGAGCTACTAGATATACAAAAAGTTATAGAGAATGACACTAACACCACATGGAAATCAATCACGGATTTATGAGAACTGAATATTGGCAAAATAACTACAGAACTACAAATCGTGAACAAACCTTTTTAAGTGCTATATATGAGAAATACAGAGGCCTACAGAGATTTTAATTGCCATACTCCACGTAGCGGGCAAACCACCCTTGCTTAAATAAACTAACGAAATTGCATCTAGAATACTACACATATAAAATGAAAGAAATTTTGCAAAAAAGGCGGTTTATATGAGAAATAAAAGTGCTCGAAAAGATTTTAGTTGTCGTACCCGACATATCGGGTAAACCATCTTCGCCGAAATAAATTTGTAGCTCCAATACTACGCAACAGTGACCGCCAAAAGGTCGGCATCATATGAGAAAACATTTTATTTTAGATTTTTCAAAAAAACTTTTTACGTCAATAATTTGTGCTTGTCTGAAAACCTATTTATCTCCTATCATATAGACCGACTGATTTTTATTTATTTAGAAAATGGCGTTTTTTGAAATTGTCAAAACCCAAAAAGTGATATTTTCAGATAATTAAGTAAGATTTCAATGATATTTTTTCAGAGGGAGAGGCTTTGAGATTGTTCAGTCAGCTAAAACTAGCACACTAAAAACTATCATTGAAATCTTAGTTAATTTCCGAAAAATAGCACTTTTTGGATTTTGACAATTTCGAAAAATGCCATTTTTTAAATAAGTAAAAATCACTCGGTATATATGATAGGAGCTAAATAAGTTCTTAAACAAGCACAAAGTTTTTGTCGTCAAACGTTTTTTTGAAAAATCAATAAACAACTGTTTCAACCATAAAATCTGTCTTTGCACCATGGAGTAGGCGGCATATGAATATGCAGACATGATATGGGTTTTAGAAAACTGTGAAGGTAATTTTAATGTGCTACTATGATAAGAGCAGCAGATCGAAGACTAAGAGAAACTAGAATCATTATTCTAGCTCATGATATGAACGGAGGTCAACCAAGAATAAGGCAACCCAACTTAGAGGAAACCGTTTTACAACTAGTAGCTGAAAATCCAGAAACTAGTATACGAAGTATTTATAGACATTTGAGTGTTTCTAAAACTCGTGTATATAAGATTTTAAAAGATGATGGACCGTCTTGTTATCACAAAACAAGCGTTCAGAATTTATTGCAGGAAGACCATCCACATCGATTTATCTTTTGCGAGTGATTGGTAGAAGTTCATAGAAGAAATCCTTTATTTATAAGTAATATGTTATGGGCGGCAAAGCTACATTTACAAGAAACGGCATCTTTAACTGTTACAACGAATACGTTTTGGCCCATGACAATCCTCATGCAGTTCACGAAAGAAACTACCAGGTACGTGGTTCAGTAAATGTATGGACAGGAATACTTGGAGACAGGTTGATTGGTCTTTTTATACTTCTTGAAAGGCTAAATGTAGAACATTATTTAGAATTCTTAAATGATGACCTTCCGGGCCTACTGGAGGATACTCCTATTGCACTCCGTCGTGATATGTGGGTGCAGCTCGATGGTGCACTATCACATTATGCAAGCGTGGTTCAGCAATGGTTTAACCACCATTACCCTGACAAACGGACTGGTCGTGGATGTCAAAGATCTTGGCCAGCGAGAAGTCCGGATTTAACACTCTGGATTTTTCCTGTGGGGGCACTTGAAGAATGCGGTTTATGTTACTCTTGCCCAAACTCGAGAAAACCTTATCGATCGAATTCATGAAGCAGCCATCACCATTAACCCCCGAACGTTGCAGCGTGAAAATGCAATTATTGTGCGTGCACGCGAGTGCTGCGAAGCTAATGTTGGGCATTTTGAAAACGTATTACAATAATGTAACGTTTTTTGAGCCAACGAATTGATTGAGAGTTATTTTTGCTTATTACTTAATTTTGTAAATAAAGACTTTACTTTGTGCATTATTTTTCAAAATACCTTCAAAAATCATAACCACAAACTGAAAACCCCAAGTTTGTCATGTCTAGTTATTTCGTATGTGTACCAACAAAAATGTTACATTAACATAGCCTGCTGGGAGGAAGAAAAGTATTAAAATGTTGGATTGGAAATTTGTTCAAAATATAAATTATGGCCCCATGCCAAATTTCAAAAATATCGGCTCACTTTTATGAAAACTCAATCCTGTAGAAAAAATTTAGTAGGTGTACAAAGTTTCAAATAATTATCTTTGAACGTTTCGAAAATATTAAACAAAAACGATCCTCAGCACTACACCTTTAACACCCTGTATCTGGAAAACCAAGGGTTTTTCGGTCTATGGTTATATTAAGTTTTCTTAATATTTCCGGTTCTAGAATTCGCTATTAAAGTTTGGCAGGCTAATTTTGGGACACCCTGTATAGACTTCTTGGCAACGTCATTATGCACTTTGATACTTCAGAATCGTTTAATTTTCAGGGATTTTTACGACAGGGCCAAATGTATGAATTTTCAGGGAACCCGCTCGCATTGGAAGCTCGTTAATTGCAGGCAGGATGGCCGAAAATGATGGTAAATATTATCGTTTAGTTAATTTTGTATTTTGTATTATTCCTAGATATTTACGGTGTAGGGTATTATGTATATTTATTGTGTAATATTCTAGTACAGCTAAATCACCGTTGTTCTTATAATCATTTATGCAGTTGAGTGTCATCAAATGCAAGTTATGCAACTTAGTTATTTAATGTATCGGCGTACAACGGTTGTAATTTTTATGTAGTCAGTTTCGATTCTGCTTTCGCGCATATAGTTAGTTTTTCAAATATTATTGTTTTATTCCTAACAAGCCAGTCTGCAAGTAGAACTAGTAATGTTACACGGATGTGTAAGTAGATCCATATTTTTTAATTTGAGGGGTACGTGTTATTGTATTTATATGATATTCGAAAATTAGGAGTATAATTCTGTTTCAGAAACTTTGTGAGAACGCTGAAGTTCTAAACGTTATCTAGACATTCATTTGAAAATTATTCACAAATTTTCTGTTTTAGTAATTTTCGATTAGATATAGTATATGATCTGTGTACAAGGGTGTGACCTCTTTTTGAATTTGGATTGATGTGTGGGTTAATAATAGAAATGTGTGCCTATGACCCCTTGTTAAACTTGTCTTGACGTGTAGGTTAATAATTTACTGTTTGCGAACACAGATTTTATATCAAATTTAACAGCGTTTTTAATGTTTTCAGGAGCTTTAAAATTGGTGAACAGCTATTAGCGAGGCTGATTATAAATTGTTAGAAAGTTATGATATCAATTTATTCGAACAAGAGTTTTACTGAAATCGCACTGGTGCCCTCACTGAGGGACAGTAGATGATTCAGGTAGTTCGGTTAGCCAAGATTTCAACTCTTGCAGAAATGCCCTTAAGGCGGCTTAGGAGAGCTCACAGATATCTATAGCAGGAGAGTGAATTTTTCTTTTGCGCCTTGAAAAATAAATGTTTAGGCAACTGTAGATACCCCACTTTGTGTTGTATGGCAATGTTGAAAGCGGATTATTTCCCTAAGTACCTTTTCTGTTAATCTACTACCTGTGACGAACCTTCTATTTATAACCCAGTTAACCCAATACGTCCTTACGTTTGTTGCCGAATATAGATAGCCTTATTATGCTTTTCGCTCACATTATTTTTCTTAATAAATAATTACGTATTATGAAATTTTTTAATTCGTTAGTGAACAAACAAAATTATTGTTAGTCAGTACTCTTATTTTACATAAATGAATAATATTTGGACCACGAAAATAATTTTGTTTTGCAATAAAATATAGGTAATTAACAGAGATCATAATGAAAATAAAAATTCAAAAATTCCAACAGTGCCTATTCGACGAAATACATCTAATCATGGAATGTTCATTAGTAATATAACAAGAGCAAGACATACCGCTAATATTCCACACGCCAAGAGTCAAGTGCAGGTTGCAATGACTATTGCATATATTGCAATGGTATTTAGCCCTCCACTCAGCTCTGGTGGCAGTGCAAGAAAATTAAGAATCAAGTCACAAAAGCACAGAGTTGAGGTAATGCATACAACTGAGAAATTTCACATAATTTGTCAAATCGTAATCACACTGGCAAAAATGGCCAATAACATTGAATGTATTTGAATGAGCAGACAAGTATTCAAACTCAATTTTCATGTATTGGAGTCAGTAATATAATTTAAGCACAATATAAAAGGTTTGGGCAAAGTAGAAGCCGAACCTAAATTTGATAAAACTGGCACAGAAAGTTCAAAATATGCACAGCTTAAAATGAAGCGTAGAAAGTAAAATAACTAGAAAATGGACATTTCATGAGCATTTTAAGATAAAGGTAAGGAAAAGGATGATCAGAGAAGGATAATGCAAAGAGCATCGAAAAGCCAGGCAAATCAAATATTACATGCAGCAACAAGACTTGGAAATATGAAGAAAATCATGCAGTGACAGGAAAATTGCTTAAATTCAGACAGCAGGATATGAAACAATATTGGTGTTTAAAAACGAATCAGTGTAGTGACAAAACTTCGCAGTTAAGTGTAATAAAATGAAGTGAGTGGCGCTTTAAGACTATGAAAAATCAGAAATCCAAAGGGCAATTAATTTAAGATTTATAATATTGTAAATAATATAACATAAGGCCAATTTGAATTTATAAGTAGTATCATTGAACTTAGTTCATTTCCTATTTTAAAATATTAGATGGTGTTTTGTTAATAACGACCGAGATCAGTCAACAATTGAAAAAAATTTGTAAATGACAGATTGAGTTTTACTCCTACTTTAATTAAAGAATTTTAATATTTACCATTTTCTTACAATAAAATAAAGTGTACCATCAGATTCAAAAGTTCGTGGTGCATCTACACAAATGAAGGTGGCAAAATCGCAAGCATAAAATTATTTTCTCTTCGGCTACCACTTCGACGAGAACGGGTCCCGATCGCAGTTCCCGCGGCAGCAGTTTAGAGCTATGTGGGGGAGTCCTGAGGGTGTTCCAGCAGCTCCGCCCAAGAGGTACCAGCACGCAACAGCAGTTTGAGCATCCTGGAAGGGAAGATTCCAGCGAGGCGCATCATAGAGGGCTTCCGAGACCAGCTCCGAACCTGCAAATGTGAGGTTAGTGTATTTGAACCAATTTAATCGGAGCTAGAGGGTTGGAACGAGTAATCATACTTAGAACCCGACCTGAAGAACCAGATTCCCATTGAATTTCGTGTCCATGAGCAGTCAGATTTGCAGAAATTGTAATTTAAGATGCCATTTGGAGGTTAGAATAAACAAATGCAGGATTAGCGTCCTTAAACAATCAAGGCGAAGCTTTCGACCTGAAAAACAAATGAGTATAGTGACGCCGATTGAAGGCACAATTATTTAAAAACTTACCTGATAAATTTGTTCATTAAATTCCTTTGATAAATCATTTCACACGCGAACTGAGAGCGTAGTTTGAATTATTTGGGCCAGAATATCTGACAGATTAGTAGCACCTGCGCAGTGCGTTTCAAATATAAGTTCAAGTTCATATTTGCAGTGGCGTACCGTTCAACTTTTAAAATTGACAAATTAGGAACCCAAGACCCGAGATTTGAGTTTCATGTTTTAATTGAGCTAGCGTATTATTCATTATCAGATGGATGTATTATAAATAAAGGGCGAACTACCGTAAATAACATTCTCAATTGGCGAACCCAGAAATAAATAATTAATCAGTCAAAATTTGATTGCAACAAGATTCTAAAAATAATTGTGTGGTGAACTTTATTTATTAATCAGTTATATTACATTTACAATTATAATATCAAAGTCACTACAATATCTGTCAAATGATGTCATTTGACCAATCATCGAACTTGCTTTTTTAACTTTCAACCAATCAAAAACGACTTGCGTCGATAATTATTGTTATATAACAACTTATCGGTAATACTCCACCTTACTCATTAAAATGATGATTCGTTAGTTTTTTTAATTTATTCAAGCAATAGTCACGCAAAATATATTGCGTGCATAGTTTCTTGCTTCGATAATGCTGACCAGATTCCACTCCCGCTGGATTGATTAGAAAATATGCCCTCCAGCTTCGCTGTCGGGACATATATTCATCGCAATCCAGCTGGTCATGCAATCTGACCAGCATTATCGGCAAGTCACTATGCACTTAATACGTTACTGTTGAAAATTCCAGTGTTTTGATGGGTTGACATTTTATGAGGGGAATATTCAAAGGAATTCTAAATCATTTCAAAACTCTGAGACATTGTAGCATTGCACAGGAATTTTAAAACGTCAATTACTATAAATGAGAAATTGTGAGTACCGTAATTAGTCCTCACTGCCTTTTACTCATTAAAATGTTGTGGGCGTCGATGTTTGTGGAAACTAGCGCATTCCGGATATGTATAAATACTAAATTATTAACAAATTTTTTAGTAGAGAATTGGGCATATACTTTTACCAGGAATAGTTTATTCATTCTTGTATTGAACATGTTCGTGGTTTTGCTAATAGTTTGATCAAGTTGATATCTAAAATCAATTATCGCTTTATCCTGTTCGCATTGAAATTGGAATTCTATAAGCTTTGAAGCAATAATAATTTAAAAAGAACAATAGTTTGTGTATACCTAGGAACTGAAGTTTAACTTTTTAACGCAAATGTGGAATTTAGTTATAAATAGCAAATAAATCGCAATAAAGAAATGCAACTACATAATTATGTATAATTGCAATATTTATGAAATGATAACGTCCAAATTAACAAAAACGACCAACATGTGTACTTTGTTTTATATTCAGTTAGGGGTACTATAATAGTTTGATTTTAAATATGTAAGTTTTGATTGTTGTATATAATCATGATAATAATAATAGTTCGTATAAAAATTCAAATGTGTAGAAGAAGAATTTCATGAAATAGTAATTCTATTTCCCTAAAAGTTGTACAATAGTAATTGACGATACAAGTGCGTAAAGCTAGTCTTTAGTCATTAATGATCCAGAATTAAAACGTGAGTGAGCCAGAGTTTTAAGCCCCGCGAGTGACTAAAGATGCTTTACTCATGTGTATCGTACAATATTTTATCTAAGAATCTAAAAACACGATAAATATAAAAAAAAATTAAATATAAATTAAGATTAGTAGTAACAGGTCGTCATTTTGCGTGGCTAGAAACTTTATAACCGTTGCTACTGACGACGTGCCTAATGAAATCTTTTAAGCACGTTGCTACTGACGGCGTAAACCAATGACATCATGTTATTAAACAGTCGTTTTACAAACTTAAAACTGCCAACTAGAAGTCAATTTTATACACTGTCGTAGATAATAGTAATTTACGATACAAGTGTATAATCACGAGTGGGGCAGAATCTAGAAAACACGATAAATATTAAAAAAATATTTAAATGTAAATTAAGATTAGTAGCAACCGGTCGTAATTTTGCGTGGTCAAAAATTTTAAAAAATGTTTCTACTAACGACTTGCCTAATGAAATCTTTTAAACACGTTGCTACTGACGACGTAAACTAATAAAATCATGTTATTAAACAGTCGTTTTACAAACTTAAAACTGCCAACTAAAAGTCAATTTTACACACTGTCGGAGATGAAGAATTTTTAAAGTTCTTTGATTAGGAATGTCTGAGATCATACCCACTTAGTATCTACCAGTTAAAGGGACGGGTTATTCCTAGAGCTTAACAAAATATGTTAGGCAGTCTGTGCTTGCTCCACAGCCACAATCGACACCAAGGATAATTAAAAGTAAGCTTTTGTTATAGGATAGAAGCAGTGACGGCTCGTGATAATTGTATGTGGGGGTCCTTAATTTTTAACAATTTCTAAGTAAAAAATAACGACCTACATTCCGTCGGTGTTTTAATTCAAACATAGCAATGATTTTTAATAACAATCCAAAAGAAGTATGCATAGAACAAAAAATATTCAAACTTTCAAACTTATCACAAAATGTACGTAAGTGTTAAAAAACGAAACGCGATCATTTATTTAATAATGGAAAAAAGTAGAGCGTGCGTCAGATCCACAAATCCATTTGTTTTCCTTATAAATGTCTACAGAAAAATATTTTGTAAAATTGCGAGTTCGAACTCTATTTTGCAGGTTGAAAGTTAATCCAATTTTTTTAACCTTTTCAGCTAACGGTAGGCTCTTAAAGTTGATGTTGAGTATAGTTAGTTATGCAATTATCTGCTATTTTTGTAGAAAACTGCATAAAGCAACCCAAATAACAGGCTGCAACTGCAATCGATATTATGTCTAAACACGGCCCGCAAAAATGCAAGAAAGTCCTTGCCCACTAGCATTCTTTTCAATATCAACGACTGCACATTTGTTTTATTGGTGCGTCGGTTGCCTTTACGCTCCAATCGCATTACATTTCGGGAGCACATCGTTTTAAATTAGATAATAACCGCGAATTATATTATTAGAATAGTCTATTCAGCACCACATGTTCCGGCAATCGCCGCTAATCACCTGCAAGCTAGCATAACATAGATTAGATAGCTTTTAGCTTCCTACTTCGCATGATTTGTATGAATCAGTCTTAAGTTGCTGCTCTTAGAGTAAAGAAGTCTCAAGGTAGCCTTAAGCTCCCATGTTTGTAAATACTTCATGGTTAAATAAAGCTTTTTAAAAATTCGTTTCGTTGAGTACAAAACGAAACTCGCGCGAGTTTAACCACTGCTTCGGCTACAACGTTGTTTAGCCCGTTCGTCACATTGAAACTGCGATAGTTCGATCTGCAGCGTCAGCACTTTCGCCCGTAATTGCTATATAAGTTTGAGCTTTATTTCTAATCGCTCCAAACAGCTGCCAGCGGCTCAATGCATTGGTACCAGGGAGTGTGTTGAAACATAACTAATGTTATGTTTTAAGCGGCATGGAATAGCTTCCTCCGGATTTCGTTACCTAAACCTTGTTAAATTATAACGGTAGGATATATGATAAAACATATGCAGAATAGTTACCTCTATCCAATGCCATATAGACTGTTGACGGGTGGGAGGCTACCGCCCATGTGCCCATAAGGAGCAGCCGCCACTGGCTAGAAGGAATTGATAAAGTAAATTTCATGTGAGTTACGTGTAGAAGACGGGAGAATAATTTGTTGTTGTTTGAAGCTTGCTGAATTTAAATCTCAATAGTAATGGGCTGTTTCAGATTGCATTAAGCACGACCTTCAAATATTAGCTGTTTGCTGTTTAAACCTTAGCACTTACGAACACAGCCATCTTCGCCTCTCGACGATCGCGTGTTACATAATAATCGAAAATTGTGACTGAAAAGGGCAATTCGAATCAGGTGTTTAGGTTATTCGGGAAGCCACACTCTCCACGTTATGTAACAGGCTGCTGCGGCTGGGGTGCCAAATGGGACGGTGGGAGTTAAAAGACATACACGGGATGCTGGTATAGCTACGTACATACTAAATGTTCTTTACCTAAGGGTGCCACAAGTTCTCATCTCAAAACGCATTAACCCCTTTAGAACTTGAAACAAGGTGAAAATGATAATTCGTAGTATTCCTTGGAATGGGATGTGTATGTCGACACTTCCCTTCACAACGAACCTACTTTTGCTGATAACTGGTACGTCATCGTTATTTAATCATATAAAGGAAACACACAGAATACAATAAAACGATAGGAGTAATTTAAGGGCGATCTATTAAATACCACCAAGCAATTCCCACTAAAGCTTTAGGTAACATTTTTCTATTGTGTAAGATGAACACAAAACCGCAAAAAAAATGTGCTGTTCAACTTAGTTTGCTTGTAGGGTGTGGTTAATCTCCAACATAAAGTTATAAGAAACTTGACAAAGATACCCTTTGTCGGCTTAGCTTTCTCAGCGGTGGAGGGAAATGGAGGAAAAACTTGGAGGTTTATCCGTGCAGCTAAAAAGTTTATTGGTTGAATAATTATTTATTTAGTCGTAATGCTAGTCGGACAGTCGGTTCGGGGGTCGTTGGTGATCTCGCCTGCTGGAAGTCCGCGATGATGGTGAGGGCTCGTCCAGTTGCTGGGCATCACTGGGTTTCTGATAAAGATCCAAGCATTTTGACACTAAACACGAAAGTATTGCTCCTATGCTGCCTCTTTTAGCCGTCAGCTCCCCCGGCGTGATATTTCCTTTCCATATAAAAGTTATAGATGTTAGTGTCAATAAACTTGGGTTTTTGACTAATTATTGATATATATGTGTATAATCAATAATATTATTTCATAATCTGTATTTATAAGTTTGAAATTATAACCTTGATAGACTAGGAAGGAAATGTAGTAACTATGATACGCTCAAATTGAATTGGTTGGAACTTCAAATGTTGTTTTGTTAATTTTGTTTTTTTTCAAATTAATCGGATAATTACTAGTTTCCAAGTTATAGTCACAAATAGAAACAAAAACTTATTTCATTAACACCCTGTACCCTTTTAAGGGAGCATTTTGGTACCAACTTGTGTTAGGATAATTGCTTTCTTGTTCTATAGAAGTTTTGGTTAAAGTTTTTACACCTAATTATGACTCATTCTGTATAGTAGTAAACTTGCTTTGACGTATGTGCACTAATATACACAAGTTTGTTTTTATTCTCCAGATAGCAAATGTGGTACCTCTCAAGTTACCGCCTTTCTAACACCTAGAAAGGTTGTAACATTTTATCCAATACTAAAAATCTAATGCCGACTTCATAGTGAATCTCTCGATAGCTTGTGTCGATTTTCCCTTCCAAAATGTTTTACGGTTTTTACATTTTCTAGGCAAATAGTTTCCACAGAGCGTCAACTCCTGAGTTCATCTTCCAATGAAGAGCGACCACGTTTCAATCTAGTAACAAACATGTGGTTCACAAAATTTTAAAAAATACGATTTTCTTTCATTGAATATATAATTATAGGTGAGAATAATTTTTTTTATTCTGCAAGCATTAATTTTCTAATAATCTAATGGCTCTACATGACTTAACTTAAACACTATCTTGAAGATTTTGTTAAGATTCGAAAACTATGTAATCAAGCATGACCGTTGCGGTTCGCAGAACTAGAACCGTCACACTTCATGAACATAGGGGGTATAAATCATCCTCTTTCTCGCCCTCTAAGTCATTCTAAATATATTTTGTAAGTGTTAACGATGTTCCAAATGTTCGACGTAACTGCACCAACTCTATTTCTTCTGCCTGTGGAGATGATTGCGCTTATTCTTAGGTAAGTTTCAATTAATATACATTAATATTTTTTTGCACAAATAATATCTATGAAAAACTAATTATTTATTTATTACAGATATCTTGATCGGCGCTGTCTTCTCACTACTGCATTCAGCAACAGGTATTTAATGAAAATATGCAGAGGCGATCCAATTCTTAGGAATAGAATTCGAATGGAAATCAAAGATGAAAAAGCTCTAGAGCAAGCAGCCATAATAAATGGAACCACAGGAATTTATATTTTGCACCATCGACCATCCAAGTTATTCGGATCGAATGGGAATAAATTTCGTCTACAGAAGGTGCAAGCGAAAACATTTTCTATAGCATCAAATTCTGACAAAGCAACCGGTGGAGGTAAAATTCGACGGCAACGAAAGGTTAGGGTAGAACCATATAAAAGTTATAGATGTTAGTGTCAATAAACGTGGGTTTTTGACTAATTATTGATATATATGTGTATAATCAATAATATTATATCATAATCTGTATTTATAAGTTTGAAATTATAACCTTGATAGACTAGGAAGGAAATGTAGTAACTATGATACGCTCAAATTGAATTGGTTGGAACTTCAAATGTTGTTTTGTTACTTTTGTTTTTTTTTCAAATTAATCGGATACTTACTAGTTTCCAAGTTATAGTCACAAATAAAAACAAAAACTTTTTTCATTAACACCCTGTACCCTTTTAAGGGAGCATTTTGGTACCAACTTGTGTTAGGATAATTGCTTTCTTGTTCTATAGAAGTTTTGGTTACAGTTTTTACACCTAATTATGACTCATCCTGTATAGTAGTAAACTTGCTTTGACGTATGTGCACTAATATACACAAGTTTGTTTTTATTCTCCAGATAGCAAATGTGGTACCTCTCAAGTTACCGCCTTTCTAACACCTAGAAAGGTTGTAAAATTTTATCCAATACTAAAAATCTAATGCCGACTTCATAGTGAATCTCTCGATAGCTTGTGTCGATTATCCCTTCCAAAATGTTTTACGGTTTTTCATTTTCTAGGCAAATAGTTTCCACAGAGCGTCAACTCCTGAGTTCATCTTCCAATGAAGAGCGACCACGTTTCAATCTAGTAACAAACATGTGGTTCACAAAATTTAAAAAAATACGATTTTCTTTCATTGAATATATAATTATAGGTGAGAATAATTATTTTTATTCTGCAAGCATTAATTTTCTAATAATCTAATGGCTCTACATGACTTAACTTAAACACTATCTTGAAGATTTTGTTAAGATTCGAAAACTATGTAATCAAGCATGACCGTTGCGGTTCGCAGAACTAGAACCGTGACACTTAATGAACATAGGGGGTATAAATCATCCTCTTTCTCGCCCTCTAAGTCATTCTAAATATATTTTGTAAGTGTTAACGATGTTCCAAATGTTCGACGTAACTGCACCAACTCTATTTCTTCTGCCTGTGGAGATGATTGCGCTTATTCTTAGGTAAGTTTCAATTATTATACATTAATATTTTTTTGCACAAATAATATCTATGAAAAACTAATTATTTATTTGTTACAGATATCTTGATCCGCGCTGTCTTCTCACTACTGCATTCAGCAACAGGTATTTAATGAAAATATGCAGAGCCGATCCAATTCTTAGGAATAGAATTCGAATGCAAATCAAAGATGAAAAAGCTCTAGAGCAAGCAGCCATAATAAATGGAACCACAGGTATTTATATTTTGCACCATCGACCATCCAAGTTAGTCGGGTCGAATGGGAATAAATTTCGTCTACAGAAGGTGCAAGCGAAAACATTTTCTATAGCATCAAATTCTGACAAAGCAACCGGTGGAGGTAAAATTCGACGGCAACGAAAGGTTAGGGTAGAACCATATAAAAGTTATAGATGTTAGTGTCAATAAACGTGGGTTTTTGACTAATTATTGATATATATGTGTATAATCAATAATATTATTTCATAATCTGTATTTATAAGTTTGAAATTATAACCTTGATAGACTAGAAATGAAATGTAGTAACTATGATACGCTCAAATTGAATTGGTTGGAACTTCAAATGTTGTTTTGTTAATTTTGTTTTTTTTTCAAATTAATCGGATAATTACTAGTTTCCAAGTTATAGTCACAAATAAAAACAAAAACTTTTTTCATTAACACCCTGTACCCTTTTAAGGGAGCATTTTGGTACCAACTTGTGTTAGGATAATTGCTTTCTTGTTCTATAGAAGTTTTGGTTAAAGTTTTTACACCTAATTATGACTCATCCTGTATAGTAGTAAACTTGCTTTGACGTATGTGCACTAATATACACAAGTTTGTTTTTATTCTCCAGATAGCAAATGTGGTACCTCTCAAGTTACCGCCTTTCTAACACCTAGAAAGGTTGTAAAATTTTATCCAATACTAAAAATCTAATGCCGACTTCATAGTGAATCTCTCGATAGCTTGTGTCGATTTTCCCTTCCAAAATGTTTTACGGTTTTTACATTTTCTAGGCAAATAGTTTCCACAGAGCGTCAACTCCTGAGTTCATCTTCCAATGAAGAGCGACCACGTTTCAATCTAGTAACAAACATGTGGTTCACAAAATTTAAAAAAATACGGTTTTCTTTAATTGAATATATAATTATAGGTGAGAATAATTTTTTTTATTCTGCAAGCATTAATTTTCTAATAATCTAATGGCTCTACATGACTTAACTTAAACACTATCTTGAAGATTTTGTTAAGATTCGAAAACTATGTAATCAAGCATGACCGTTGCGGTTCGCAGAACTAGAACCGTCACACTTCATGAACATAGGGGGTATAAATCATCCTCTTTCTCGCCCTCTAAGTCATTCTAAATATATTTTGTAAGTGTTAACGATGTTCCAAATGTTCGACGTAACTGCACCAACTCTATTTCTTCTGCCTGTGGAGATGATTGCGCTTATTCTTAGGTAAGTTTCAATTATTATCCATTAATATTTTTTTGCACAAATAATATCTATGAAAAACTAATTATTTATTTGTTACAGATATCTTGATCCGCGCTGTCTTCTCACTACTGCATTCAGCAACAGGTATTTAATGAAAATATGCAGAGCCGATCCAATTCTTAGGAATAGAATTCGAATGCAAATCAAAGATGAAAAAGCTCTAGAGCAAGCAGCCATAATAAATGGAACCACAGGTATTTATATTTTGCACCATCGACCATCCAAGTTAGTCGGGTCGAATGGGAATAAATTTCGTCTACAGAAGGTGCAAGCGAAAACATTTTCTATAGCATCAAATTCTGACAAAGCAACCGGTGGAGGTAAAATTCGACGGCAACGAAAGGTTAGGGTAGAACCATATAAAAGTTATAGATGTTAGTGTCAATAAACGTGGGTTTTTGACTAATTATTGATATATATGTGTATAATCAATAATATTATTTCATAATCTGTATTTATAAGTTTGAAATTATAACCTTGATAGACTAGAAAGGAAATGTAGTAACTATGATACGCTCAAATTGAATTGGTTGGAACTTCAAATGTTGTTTTGTTAATTTTGTAATTTTTTTTCAAATTAATCGGATAATTACTAGTTTCCAAGTTATAGTCACAAATAGAAACAAAAACTTTTTTCATTAACACCCTGTACCCTTTTAAGGGAGCATTTTGGTACCAACTTGTGTTAGGATAATTGCTTTCTTGTTCTATAGAAGTTTTGGTTAAAGTTTTTACACCTAATTATGACTCATTCTGTATAGTAGTAAACTTGCTTTGACGTATGTGCACTAATATACACAAGTTTGTTTTTATTCTCCAGATAGCAAATGTGGTACCTCTCAAGTTACCGCCTTTCTAACACCTAGAAAGGTTGTAAAATTTTATCCAATACTAAAAATCTAATGCCGACTTCATAGTGAATCTCTCGATAGCTTGTGTCGATTTTCCCTTCCAAAATGTTTTACGGTTTTTACATTTTCTAGGCAAATAGTTTCCACAGAGCGTCAACTCCTGAGTTCATCTTCCAATGAAGAGCGACCACGTTTCAATCTAGTAACAAACATGTGGTTCACAAAATTTTAAAAAATAGGATTTTCTTTCATTGAATATATAATTATAGGTGAGAATAATTTTTTTTATTCTGCAAGCATTAATTTTCTAATAATCTAATGGCTCTACATGACTTAACTTAAACACTATCTTGAAGATTTTGTTAAGATTCGAAAACTATGTAATCAAGCATGACCGTTGCGGTTCGCAGAACTAGAACCGTCACACTTCATGAACATAGGGGGTATAAATCATCCTCTTTCTCGCCCTCTAAGTCATTCTAAATATATTTTGTAAGTGTTAACGATGTTCCAAATGTTCGACGTAACTGCACCAACTCTATTTCTTCTGCCTGTGGAGATGATTGCGCTTATTCTTAGGTAAGTTTCAATTATTATCCATTAATATTTTTTTGCACAAATAATATCTATGAAAAACTAATTATTTATTTGTTACAGATATCTTGATCCGCGCTGTCTTCTCACTACTGCATTCAGCAACAGGTATTTAATGAAAATATGCAGAGCCGATCCAATTCTTAGGAATAGAATTCGAATGCAAATCAAAGATGAAAAAGCTCTAGAGCAAGCAGCCATAATAAATGGAACCACAGGTATTTATATTTTGCACCATCGACCATCCAAGTTAGTCGGGTCGAATGGGAATAAATTTCGTCTACAGAAGGTGCAAGCGAAAACATTTTCTATAGCATCAAATTCTGACAAAGCAACCGGTGGAGGTAAAATTCGACGGCAACGAAAGGTTAGGGTAGAACCATATAAAAGTTATAGATGTTAGTGTCAATAAACGTGGGTTTTTGACTAATTATTGATATATATGTGTATAATCAATAATATTATTTCATAATCTGTATTTATAAGTTTGAAATTATAACCTTGATAGACTAGAAAGGAAATGTAGTAACTATGATACGCTCAAATTGAATTGGTTGGAACTTCAAATGTTGTTTTGTTAATTTTGTAATTTTTTTTCAAATTAATCGGATAATTACTAGTTTCCAAGTTATAGTCACAAATAGAAACAAAAACTTTTTTCATTAACACCCTGTACCCTTTTAAGGGAGCATTTTGGTACCAACTTGTGTTAGGATAATTGCTTTCTTGTTCTATAGAAGTTTTGGTTAAAGTTTTTACACCTAATTATGACTCATTCTGTATAGTAGTAAACTTGCTTTGACGTATGTGCACTAATATACACAAGTTTGTTTTTATTCTCCAGATAGCAAATGTGGTACCTCTCAAGTTACCGCCTTTCTAACACCTAGAAAGGTTGTAAAATTTTATCCAATACTAAAAATCTAATGCCGACTTCATAGTGAATCTCTCGATAGCTTGTGTCGATTTTCCCTTCCAAAATGTTTTACGGTTTTTACATTTTCTAGGCAAATAGTTTCCACAGAGCGTCAACTCCTGAGTTCATCTTCCAATGAAGAGCGACCACGTTTCAATCTAGTAACAAACATGTGGTTCACAAAATTTTAAAAAATAGGATTTTCTTTCATTGAATATATAATTATAGGTGAGAATAATTTTTTTTATTCTGCAAGCATTAATTTTCTAATAATCTAATGGCTCTACATGACTTAACTTAAACACTATCTTGAAGATTTTGTTAAGATTCGAAAACTATGTAATCAAGCATGACCGTTGCGGTTCGCAGAACTAGAACCGTCACACTTCATGAACATAGGGGGTATAAATCATCCTCTTTCTCGCCCTCTAAGTCATTCTAAATATATTTTGTAAGTGTTAACGATGTTCCAAATGTTCGACGTAACTGCACCAACTCTATTTCTTCTGCCTGTGGAGATGATTGCGCTTATTCTTAGGTAAGTTTCAATTATTATCCATTAATATTTTTTTGCACAAATAATATCTATGAAAAACTAATTATTTATTTGTTACAGATATCTTGATCCGCGCTGTCTTCTCACTACTGCATTCAGCAACAGGTATTTAATGAAAATATGCAGAGCCGATCCAATTCTTAGGAATAGAATTCGAATGCAAATCAAAGATGAAAAAGCTCTAGAGCAAGCAGCCATAATAAATGGAACCACAGGTATTTATATTTTGCACCATCGACCATCCAAGTTAGTCGGGTCGAATGGGAATAAATTTCGTCTACAGAAGGTGCAAGCGAAAACATTTTCTATAGCATCAAATTGTGACAAAGCAACCGGTGGAGGTAAAATTCGACGGCAACGAAAGCTTAGGGTAGAACCATATAAAAGTTATAGATGTTAGTGTCAATAAACGTGGGTTTTTGACTAATTATTGATATATATATGTGTATAATCAATAATATTATTTCATAATCTGTATTTATAAGTTTGAAATTATAACCTTGATAGACTAGAAAGGAAATGTAGTAACTATGATACGCTCAAATTGAATTGGTTGGAACTTCAAATGTTGTTTTGTTAATTTTGTTTTTTTTTCAAATTAATCGGATAATTACTAGTTTCCAAGTTATAGTCACAAATAGAAACAAAAACTTTTTTCATTAACACCCTGTACCCTTTTAAGGGAGCATTTTGGTACCAACTTGTGTTAGGATAATTGCTTTCTTGTTCTATAGAAGTTTTGGTTAAAGTTTTTACACCTAATTATGACTCATTCTGTATAGTAGTAAACTTGCTTTGACGTATGTGCACTAATATACACAAGTTTGTTTTTATTCTCCAGATAGCAAATGTGGTACCTCTCAAGTTACCGCCTTTCTAACACCTAGAAAGGTTGTCACATTTTATCCAATACTAAAAATCTAATGCCGACTTCATAGTGAATCTCTCGATAGCTTGTGTCGATTTTCCCTTCCAAAATGTTTTACGGTTTTTACATTTTCTAGGCAAATAGTTTCCACAGAGCGTCAACTCCTGAGTTCATCTTCCAATGAAGAGCGACCACGTTTCAATCTAGTAACAAACATGTGGTTCACAAAATTTTAAAAAATACGATTTTCTTTCATTGAATATATAATTATAGGTGAGAATAATTTTTTTTATTATGCAAGCATTAATTTTCTAATAATCTAATGGCTCTACATGACTTAACTTAAACACTATCTTGAATATTTTGTTAAGATTCGAAAACTATGTAATCAAGCATGACCGTTGCGGTTCGCAGAACTAGAACCGTCACACTTCATGAACATAGGAGGTATAAATCATCCTCTTTCTCGCCCTCTAAGTCATTCTAAATATATTTTGTAAGTGTTAACGATGTTCCAAATGTTCGACGTAACTGCACCAACTCTATTTCTTCTGCCTGTGGAGACGATTGCGCTTATTCTTAGGTAAGTTTCAATTATTATACATTAATATTTTTTTGCACAAATAATATCTATGAAAAACTAATTATTTATTTGTTACAGATATCTTGATCGGCGCTGTCTTCTCACTACTGCATTCAGCAACAGGTATTTCATGAAAATATGCAGAGGCGATCCAATTCTTAGGAATAGAATTCGAATGCAAATCAAAGATGAAAAAGCTCTAGAGCAAGCAGCCATAATAAATGGAACCACAGGAATTTATATTTTGCACCATCGACCATCCAAGTTAGTCGGGTCGAATGGGAATAAATTTCGTCTACAGAAGGTGCAAGCGAAAACATTTTCTATAGCATCAAATTCTGACAAAGCAACCGGTGGAGGTAAAATTCGACGGCAACGAAAGGTTAGGGTAGAACCATATAAAAGTTATAGATGTTAGTGTCAATAAACGTGGGTTTTTGACTAATTATTGATATATATTGTGAAGGTATTTAGCCCTCAAATCGGCTCTGATTGCAGTACAAGCAAATGACAAATAAAATCATTAAAGCACAGAGTTGTAATAATGCAAGCATCTGAAAAAATTCACATAAATTGCCAAATCATAATAACACTGGTATAATTCGCCAATGAAATTGATTGTAATTGAATAGACACAGAAATATAGAAGCTCAAATTCCGTGTATTGGGTTTAGCAATATAATTTTAATTGTAATATAATAGATTCGCACAAACTAAAAGCCGAATCTAAATTAATTAAGAACTGGCACATTAGCTCAGATGGCTAAGGGTTCAGGCAATTGTTGTAGTGGTAAGCGGTTCAAATCCGCGTAGGATCCCACAGGGACCAATGGCGAATTAGTAAATAAGCTGACGTCATTATAAATACAAGATAGCTATTGTTTCTGAATAAATTGTTAGAAGTTGCCTGTTTTTGCTCTAACTTTAATCATAAAAATTTCATAGAAGGCATAAACGTACATAAAAATAAATAGCACCATAGTGATCAGCACGTGTTTGTGTACCAGCACAATTGGAGGCAAGAAATTCCAGGTATTTGAGTTTTTGGCGTTCCGAGGCGACGACGGCAGCCACGGCTTGGAGGCGATTTCCCGCAGCATCGATCTGCAGCATCGTGGGAAGGCATAGGGTGTCAGGATTCTTCCGGCAGCTCCACACATCAGGCCAGAACATAACCCAGCATCACGAGCAGCCCGAGGAGCAAGATTTCAGCCAGATTCATAACAACGAAGCCCAGCTACGACAACCAAAGTGAGGTTAGTGGATTTTAAAATTTCGACTCGCGCAATCGGCGTGAAAATTTGGGCATACCTTAATTACGACCTGGAGAACACGAAAATCGTAACAGTTCCCGTGGATGGCGAGGTATTTTACCAGGATTTTCAATTAAAATCGTCAAGTGGAGCCCCATAAAACAAAATGCGAATACAGCGTCCTTTTTAAGAATGCACCAATAGCTAACGATCTGGAAAAACAAAGGAATACATAGACGCCACTTGAAGGCAATTATTCAAAATCTTACCATCAAAATTTGTTCATTTAATTGTTGATAAATCAATTTCAAACGCGAGCTGAAAATAACTGGAACTTGTGATAGATTTGACGTACCAACGGCGCATCACGCCTACATTTTAGACATTCTGCCTACAGTTCAGAGGCGTACCGTAAAAATTTTAACTAGGAAAGTGAGGAACCCAAGACCTGAGATTTTGAGTTTTAATTTCATGTCTCTGTGTATAATTGAGCTAGCGAAGTTCGTAAACCAGATGAATGGATTAGAAAAAGGGCAAACTACCGTAAGAGTAATTCTCAAATTTGGCGTACCCAACGAAATAAATTAATCAGTTAGTTTGATTTTAGCAAGTGGTAGAACTAAATTAAAAATTGTGTGGTGACTCTTTTTATTTATTACACTAATTATAAACCTACAAATATTATACGTAAAGGGTCATTGCAATATGTGTATAATCAATAATATTATTTCATAATCTGTATTTATAAGTTTGAAATTATAACCTTGATAGACTAGGAAGGAAATGTAGTAACTATGATACGCTCAAATTGAATTGGTTGGAACTTCAAATGTTGTTTTGTTAATTTTGTTTTTTTTCAAATTAATCGGATAGTTACTAGTTTTCAAGTTATAGTCACAAATAGAAACAAAAACTTTTTTTATTAACACCCTGTACCTTTTTAAGGGAGCATTTTGGTACCAACTTGTGTTAGGATAATTGATTTCTTGTTCTATAGAAGTTTTGGTTAAAGTTTTTACACCTAATTATGACTCATCCTGTAAAGTAGTAAACTTGCTTTGACGTATGTGCACTAATATACAGAAGTTTGTTTTTATTCTCCAGATAGCAAATGTGGTACCTCTCAAGTTACCGCCTTTCTAACACCTAGAAAGGTTGTAAAATTTTATCCAATACTAAAAATCTAATGCCGACTTCATAGTGAATCTCTCGATACCTTGTGTCGATTTTCCCTTCCAAAATGTTTTACGGTTTTTACATTTTCTAGGCAAATAATTTCCACAGAGCGTCAACTCCTGAGTTCATCTTCCAATGAAGAGCGACCACGTTTCAATCTAGTAACAAACATGTGGTTCACAAAATTTAAAAAAATACGATTTTCTTTCATTGAATATATAATTATAGGTGAGAATAATTTTTTTTATTCGGCAAGCATTAATTTTCTAATAATCTAATGGCTCTACATGACTTAACTTAAACACTATCTTGAAGATTTTGTTAAGATTCGAAAACTATGTAATCAAGCATGACCGTTAAGGTTCGCAGAACTAGAACCGTCACACTTCATGAACATAGGGGGTATAAAGCATCCTCTTTCTCGCCCTCTAAGTCATTCTAAATATATTTTGTAAGTGTTAACGATGTTCCAAATGTTCGACGTAACTGCACCAACTCTATTTCTTCTGCCTGTGGAGATGATTGCGCTTATTCTTAGGTAAGTTTCAATTATTATACATTAATATTTTTTTGCACAAATAATATCTATGAAAAACTAATTATTTATTTGTTACAGATATCTTGATCGGCGCTGTCTTCTCACTACTGCATTCAGCAACAGGTATTTCATGAAAATATGCAGAGGCGATCCAATTCTTAGGAATAGAATTCGAATGCAAATCAAAGATGAAAAAGCTCTAGAGCAAGCAGCCATAATAAATGGAACCACAGGAATTTATATTTTGCACCATCGACCATCCAAGTTAGTCGGGTCGAATGGGAATAAATTTCGTCTACAGAAGGTGCAAGCGAAAACATTTTCTATAGCATCAAATTCTGACAAAGCAACCGGTGGAGGTAAAATTCGACGGCAACGAAAGGTTAGGGTAGAACCATATAAAAGTTATAGATGTTAGTGTCAATAAACGTGGGTTTTTGACTAATTATTGATATATATGTGTATAATCAATAATATTATATCATAATCTGTATTTATAAGTTTGAAATTATAACCTTGATAGACTAGGAAGGAAATGTAGTAACTATGATACGCTCAAATTGAATTGGTTGGAACTTCAAATGTTGTTTTGTTACTTTTGTTTTTTTTTTCAAATTAATCGGATAATTACTAGTTTCCAAGTTATAGTCACAAATAAAAACAAAAACTTTTTTCATTAACACCCTGTACCCTTTTAAGAGAGCATTTTGGTACCAACTTGTGTTAGGATAATTGCTTTCTTGTTCTATAGAAGTTTTGGTTAAAGTTTTTACACCTAATTATGACTCATCCTGTATAGTAGTAAACTTGCTTTGACGTATGTGCACTAATATACACAAGTTTGTTTTTATTCTCCAGATAGCAAATGTGGTACCTCTCAAGTTACCGCCTTTCTAACACCTAGAAAGGTTGTAAAATTTTATCCAATACTAAAAATCTAATGCCGACTTCATAGTGAATCTCTCGATAGCTTGTGTCGATTTTCCCTTCCAAAATGTTTTACGGTTTTTACATTTTCTAGGCAAATAGTTTCCACAGAGCGTCAACTCCTGAGTTCATCTTCCAATGAAGAGCGACCACGTTTCAATCTAGTAACAAACATGTGGTTCACAAAATTTAAAAAAATACGATTTTCTTTCATTGAATATATAATTATAGGTGAGAATATTTTTTTTTATTCTGCAAGCATTAATTTTCTAATAATCTAATGGCTCTACATGACTTAACTTAACCACTATCTTGAAGATTTTGTTAAGATTCGAAAACTATGTAATCAAGCATGACGGTTAAGGTTCGCAGAACTAGAACCGTCACACTTCATGAACATAGGGGGTATAAAGCATCCTCTTTCTCGCCCTCTAAGTCATTCTAAATATATTTTGTAAGTGTTAACGATGTTCCAAATGTTCGACGTAACTGCACCAACTCTATTTCTTCTGCCTGTGGAGATGATTGCGCTTATTCTTAGGTAGGTTTCAATTATTATACATTAATATTTTTTTGCACAAATAATATCTATGAAAAACTAATTATTTATTTGTTACAGATATCTTTATCCGCGCTGTCTTCTCACTACTGCATTCAGAAACAGGTATTTCATGAAAATATGCAGAGGCGATCCAATTCTTAGGAATAGAATTCGAATGCAAATCAAAGATGAAAAAGCTTTAAAGCAAGCAGCCATAATAAATGGAACCACAGGAATTTATATTTTGCACCATCGACCATCCAAGTTAGTCTGGTCGAATGGGAATAAATTTCGTCTACAGAAGGTGCAAGCGAAAACATTTTCTATAGCATCAAATTCTGACAAAGCAGCCGGTGGAGGTAAAATTCGACGGCAACGAAAGGTTAGGGTAGAACCATATAAAAGTTATAGATGTTAGTGTCAATAAACTTGGGTTTTTGACTAATTATTGATATATATGTGTATAATCAATAATATTATTTCATAATCTGTATTTATAAGTTTGAAATTATAACCTTGATAGACTAGGAAGGAAATGTAGTAACTATGATACGCTCAAATTGAATTGGTTGGAACTTCAAATGTTGTTTTGTTAATTTTGTTTTTTTTTCAAATTAATCGGATAGTTACTAGTTTTCAAGTTATAGTCACAAATAGAAACAAAAACTTTTTTTATTAACACCCTGTACCTTTTTAAGGGAGCATTTTGGTACCAACTTGTGTTAGGATAATTGATTTCTTGTTCTATAGAAGTTTTGGTTAAAGTTTTTACACCTAATTATGACTCATCCTGTAAAGTAGTAAACTTGCTTTGACGTATGTGCACTAATATACAGAAGTTTGTTTTTATTCTCCAGATAGCAAATGTGGTACCTCTCAAGTTACCGCCTTTCTAACACCTAGAAAGGTTGTAAAATTTTATCCAATACTAAAAATCTAATGCCGACTTCATAGTGAATCTCTCGATACCTTGTGTCGATTTTCCCTTCCAAAATGTTTTACGGTTTTTACATTTTCTAGGCAAATAATTTCCACAGAGCGTCAACTCCTGAGTTCATCTTCCAATGAAGAGCGACCACGTTTCAATCTAGTAACAAACATGTGGTTCACAAAATTTAAAAAAATACGATTTTCTTTCATTGAATATATAATTATAGGTGAGAATAATTTTTTTTATTCGGCAAGCATTAATTTTCTAATAATCTAATGGCTCTACATGACTTAACTTAAACACTATCTTGAAGATTTTGTTAAGATTCGAAAACTATGTAATCAAGCATGACCGTTAAGGTTCGCAGAACTAGAACCGTCACACTTCATGAACATAGGGGGTATAAAGCATCCTCTTTCTCGCCCTCTAAGTCATTCTAAATATATTTTGTAAGTGTTAACGATGTTCCAAATGTTCGACGTAACTGCACCAACTCTATTTCTTCTGCCTGTGGAGATGATTGCGCTTATTCTTAGGTAAGTTTCAATTATTATACATTAATATTTTTTTGCACAAATAATATCTATGAAAAACTAATTATTTATTTGTTACAGATATCTTGATCGGCGCTGTCTTCTCACTACTGCATTCAGCAACAGGTATTTCATGAAAATATGCAGAGGCGATCCAATTCTTAGGAATAGAATTCGAATGCAAATCAAAGATGAAAAAGCTCTAGAGCAAGCAGCCATAATAAATGGAACCACAGGAATTTATATTTTGCACCATCGACCATCCAAGTTAGTCGGGTCGAATGGGAATAAATTTCGTCTACAGAAGGTGCAAGCGAAAACATTTTCTATAGCATCAAATTCTGACAAAGCAACCGGTGGAGGTAAAATTCGACGGCAACGAAAGGTTAGGGTAGAACCATATAAAAGTTATAGATGTTAGTGTCAATAAACGTGGGTTTTTGACTAATTATTGATATATATGTGTATAATCAATAATATTATATCATAATCTGTATTTATAAGTTTGAAATTATAACCTTGATAGACTAGGAAGGAAATGTAGTAACTATGATACGCTCAAATTGAATTGGTTGGAACTTCAAATGTTGTTTTGTTACTTTTGTTTTTTTTTTCAAATTAATCGGATAATTACTAGTTTCCAAGTTATAGTCACAAATAAAAACAAAAACTTTTTTCATTAACACCCTGTACCCTTTTAAGAGAGCATTTTGGTACCAACTTGTGTTAGGATAATTGCTTTCTTGTTCTATAGAAGTTTTGGTTAAAGTTTTTACACCTAATTATGACTCATCCTGTATAGTAGTAAACTTGCTTTGACGTATGTGCACTAATATACACAAGTTTGTTTTTATTCTCCAGATAGCAAATGTGGTACCTCTCAAGTTACCGCCTTTCTAACACCTAGAAAGGTTGTAAAATTTTATCCAATACTAAAAATCTAATGCCGACTTCATAGTGAATCTCTCGATAGCTTGTGTCGATTTTCCCTTCCAAAATGTTTTACGGTTTTTACATTTTCTAGGCAAATAGTTTCCACAGAGCGTCAACTCCTGAGTTCATCTTCCAATGAAGAGCGACCACGTTTCAATCTAGTAACAAACATGTGGTTCACAAAATTTAAAAAAATACGATTTTCTTTCATTGAATATATAATTATAGGTGAGAATATTTTTTTTTATTCTGCAAGCATTAATTTTCTAATAATCTAATGGCTCTACATGACTTAACTTAACCACTATCTTGAAGATTTTGTTAAGATTCGAAAACTATGTAATCAAGCATGACGGTTAAGGTTCGCAGAACTAGAACCGTCACACTTCATGAACATAGGGGGTATAAAGCATCCTCTTTCTCGCCCTCTAAGTCATTCTAAATATATTTTGTAAGTGTTAACGATGTTCCAAATGTTCGACGTAACTGCACCAACTCTATTTCTTCTGCCTGTGGAGATGATTGCGCTTATTCTTAGGTAGGTTTCAATTATTATACATTAATATTTTTTTGCACAAATAATATCTATGAAAAACTAATTATTTATTTGTTACAGATATCTTTATCCGCGCTGTCTTCTCACTACTGCATTCAGAAACAGGTATTTCATGAAAATATGCAGAGGCGATCCAATTCTTAGGAATAGAATTCGAATGCAAATCAAAGATGAAAAAGCTTTAAAGCAAGCAGCCATAATAAATGGAACCACAGGAATTTATATTTTGCACCATCGACCATCCAAGTTAGTCTGGTCGAATGGGAATAAATTTCGTCTACAGAAGGTGCAAGCGAAAACATTTTCTATAGCATCAAATTCTGACAAAGCAGCCGGTGGAGGTAAAATTCGACGGCAACGAAAGGTTAGGGTAGAACCATATAAAAGTTATAGATGTTAGTGTCAATAAACTTGGGTTTTTGACTAATTATTGATATATATGTGTATAATCAATAATATTATTTCATAATCTGTATTTATAAGTTTGAAATTATAACCTTGATAGACTAGGAAGGAAATGTAGTAACTATGATACGTTCAAATTGAATTGGTTGGAACTTCAAATGTTGTTTTGTTAATTTTGTTTTTTTTTCAAATTAATCGGATAATTACTAGTTTCCAAGTTATAGTCACAAATAGAAACAAAAACTTTTTTCATTAACACCCTGTACCCTTTTAAGGGAACATTTTGGTACCAACTTGTGTTAGGATAATTGCTTTCTTGTCCTATAGAAGTTTTGGTTAAAGTTTTTACACCTAATTATGACTCATCCTGTATAGTAGTAAACTTGCTTTGACGTATGTGCACTAATAATATACACAAGTTTGTTTTTATTCTCCAGATAGCAAATGTGGTACCTCTCAAGTTACCGCCTTTCTAACACCTAGAAAGGTTGTAACATTTTATCCAATACTAAAAATCTAATGCCGACTTCATAGTGAATCTCTCGATAGCTTGTGTCGATTTCCCTTCCAAAATGTTTTACGGTTTTTACATTTTCTAGGCAAATAGTTTCCACAGAGCGTCACTCCTGAGTTCATCTTCCAATGAAGAGCGACCACGTTTCAATCTAGTAACAAACATGTGGTTCACAAAATTTAAAAAACTACGATTTTCTTTCATTGAATATATAATTATAGGTGAGAATAATTTTTTTTATTCTGCAAGCATTAATTTTCTAATAATCTAATGGCTCTACATGACTTTAACTTAACCACTATCTTGAAGATTTTGTTAAGATTCGAAAACTATGTAATCAAGCATGACGGTTAAGGTTCGCAGAACTAGAACCGTCACACTTCATGAACATAGGGGTATAAAGCATCCTCTTTCTCGCCCTCTAAGTCATTCTAAATATATTTTGTAAGTGTTAACGATGTTCAAATGTTCGACGTAACTGCACCAACTCTATTTCTTCTGCCTGTGGAGATGATTGCGCTTATCTTAGGTAAGTTTCAATTATTATACATTAATATTTTTTTGCACAAATAATATCTATGAAAAACTAATTATTTATTTGTTACAGATATCTTGATCCGCGCTGTCTCTCACTACTGCATTCAGCAACAGGTATTTCATGAAAATATGCAGAGGCGATCCAATTCTTAGGAATAGAATTCGAATGCAAATCAAAGATGAAAAAGCTCTAGAGCAAGCAGCCATAATAAATGGAACCACAGGAATTTATATTTTGCACCATCGACCATCCAAGTTAGTCGGGTCGAATGGGAATAAATTTCGTCTACAGAAGTTGCAAGCGAAAACATTTTCTATAGCATCAAATTCTGACAAAGCAACCGGTGGAGGTAAAATTCGACGGCAACGAAAGGTTAGGGTAGAACCATATAAAAGTTATAGATGTTAGTGTCAATAAACTTGGGTTTTGACTAATTATTGATATATATGTGTATAATCAATAATATTATTTCATAATCTGTATTTATAAGTTTGAAATTATAACCTTGATAGACTAGGAAGGAATGTAGTAACTATGATACGCTCAAATTGAATTGGTTGGAACTTCAAATGTTGTTTTGTTAATTTTGTTTTTTTTCAAATTAATCGGATAATTACTAGTTTCCAAGTTATAGTCACAAATAAAAACAAAAACTTTTTTTCATTAACACCCTGTACCCTTTTAAGGGAGCATTTTGGTACCAACTTGTGTTAGGATAATTGCTTTCTTGTTCTATAGAAGTTTTGGTACCAACTTGTGTTAGGATAATTGCTTTCTTGTCCTATAGAAGTTTTGGTTAAAGTTTTTACACCTAATTATGACTCATCCTGTATAGTAGTTTTTTTTTTAATTGTTTCTTTAGCCAGTTCAGCTTTTTTTGAGCTTTTTCATGGCTTGGATCATTAGTAGAATGTTCGCTGATTTTAGTCACTATTAGTTTAAGCACTATTAGTTTAAGAACTATTAGTTTAAGCACTATTAGTTTACGGCACTATTACTTTTTACGTATTAGTTATTAGGTATCGCTGTCTTCTTCAGAAGAAAGGTAAATGTCTTGGGGTAATTTCCGCTTTAGTCGAGAATGAACGTTTCTTGTTCCTAGATCGTAATGGTCGTGGGCAGGACTTTTGCGCAATTGAGTGATGTATTGTTTACAGAAGGTTTTGATAAGATCATTGATATACGGAACCCCTGTTTCCCGATGAATTTGCTTATTTCTTATAAACCAAGGTGCACTTAAAACAGTTCTGAGCACTTTGTTTTGGAAAGTTTGTAGTTTGTTAAGGTGCGTTGCACTGGCGTTGCCCCATATTTGGCACCCATAGGTGAGTACGGGTCGAATAACTGACTTGTAAATTAGAATACCGCACTTAATCTTTAATGGCGATTTTTTGTTTATTACTGGATATAACTGTATTAGTCGAGTATACGCCTCGTTCAGTTTTTTATTAAGGTGATATCCCCATTTAAGTGTCCTGTCGAGATAGATACCCAGGTATTTTACTGCACTATTGCCGCTGTTCCACTCTATTATCTGATTATTTAGTGTAATGTTTGACGGATTAGCTATTCTTCTTAGCGTAAAAATTTTTGCTTCTGTCTTAGTTGGGTTTAACTGTAGCCGCCATTTGGTAAACCATTTGCTAATGATATCAATGTTGTTTTGAAGTTGCGCAATTGCCGTATCTAAGTTGCTATTTTGAGAAGCTATGACGGTGTCATCAGCAAACATAGCGAGCACACTATTTTCGGTTTCAGGGATGTCGTGGACAAAGACATTAAACAAAATTGGCCCGAGTATCGACCCTTGTGGGACACCTGCTGAAATTGGTTTAATTGTTGAAACTTCTGAGTTGATCACTGTAGAAAAGGTGCGATTAGTTAAGAAAGATCTAATCGTGTGAAGTAGGTAGCACGGTGTGTTAATTTTCATCACCTTATGAAGCAGTCCTTCTGTCCACACTCGATCAAAAGCTTGTTGTACGTCGAGGAAGACAGCGACAGTATATTTCTTTTGTTCATACCCTTTTTCTATAAATTCTGTGATGCGGCTTAGCTGTTGAACTGTTGAGTACTTTTTGCGAAAACCAAATTGAAATTTGGGTATAATGTTGTTCTCAGACACATGTTCAAGTAGGCGACTATATATTGTTTTCTCGAATATTTTTGAAAGAGTTGGTAATAGGCTAATTGGTCGGTACCCGTTGATGTCAGTGGCCTTTTTTCCAGGTTTATGAAACAACAATACATGGGCATACTTCCACGTATCAGGAAAATAGCCCGTTCTTAGACACGCATTAAAAATTGACGTTAGGTACACTATTAATTTCATTGGTAAATTTTTAAGTAGAACATTTGGTATCCTGTCATGTCCTGGAGCTTTTCTATTAGGGAGCTTATCAATTATTGCTTGGATTTCATTCGGTTCTACTGGTACTATCTGGTCTGGAAAGAGTGGGATGTTTTCCTTGATATCGTCATCAATTTCTTTGTTTGTGTCAGCTGTAGATATATTTGTGGGAGTTGTAAAAACATCGGCTAGGTGTTGCCCAAACAATTCACATTTTTCTTCATCAGATGAATATGAGACGCTGTTTACCTTTATAGAAGGAATAATGGTTTGCTGTTTTAGAATACGTTTGGTAGCGCGCCACATTGTTGGATCTTGAGGGTGTAAGTCTTGAATGTATTGTTTGTAACTGTTGATTCGGTGTTCATCTAGCTCATTTTTGACTTGACGAATTAATTTATTTAATTCTGATTTTACTGTTGGATTTCTTGTAGTATGCCATTGTCTTCTAACTTTGTGTTTCATTTTGATTAGCTGTTGAATATGTAATGGTATAGTGTTAGTTCTCACATGTCTGGAATTTTGGGCGGTAGTTGATATTTTGACGGCGTTCTGTATCGCGTCTATAAAAGAATTTACTGCACAGTTTATGTCATTTTTATTCTGCAGCATCGTAGGACATTTAGTATTATGTTGCAGTGTTAGTCGAAATTCATCCCAGTTAATTTTCCCATTGATAAGTTTAGGAATTTGTTTTACAACTTGTGGTGGTGTTTCAAGGGTTAGGATAACTGGGAGGTGGTCAGAGTCGAGTTCGTGGAGTACCGTTTGAAATGTTGGGCTAGTCAAATTTTTATGAAGGACGACATCCAGGATATCAGGTTTACGGTTATGTTGATATGGAAAGTATGTGGATTCTGTTGGGGGGGAAATTTGGATACCCTGTTCTGACATCATTGTGTATAGTCGCAACCCATCAGGATTGTTAACTCGGCATCCCCAAGCCGTATGTTTACAATTCAGATCTCCTATTAATAAAGTGGTGTAATTGTTATCAAATACGTTCTTTAGATCTGATGCCGATATTTTTTTACATGGTTGTTTATAAACGGTAGCTATGTTTAGGTTTTGGTTATTTTGAAGTTTTAAGTGTATACCAATTACTTCTATACTATTCAGTGTGGGGTATTCGATAGCATGTGCTTTGAGTGTTTTTTTAATAACTATAGCTACGCCTCCATATCCGGTGTTGTCCGGTCGATCGCATCGAAATATGGTGTATCCCGGAATCCTAAATTTTTGTTCAATTAACAGATGTGTTTCTGTAACACACAACACGTCTATATTATGCCGTGCTAAAAATGCGACGACAACGGATCGCTGACGGATAATGCCGTCGGCATTCCAATTACAGATTTTTAAATTAGAATACATTTTTTGATTATTTTCCGCCATTCTCGAATAATGCAGGAATTAAAGACAATAGAAAATCTTTGATTTGACCTAAGTACATAAGGTGTGATCGCTTGTATAATTAATTGTATTAAATTTTCGCCTACTCCGGTTGATTTTGGCGTCGTTGTATTTTCTGAATTCGATCGATGTGTATTCCATTTATTTTCTCTGTTTTGGGATACACGAGGGCCAGGTAATTGAGGATAATTTTCATTAGTCCTAGTTGGTGGGTCGTTGTTACGTATACTCGTTGTGTTCAGTCTTATGTTACTGTTGTAGTTTGATTGCGTTATGTTGTTTTTTGCACGTGACAATTTTTTAAAATATTCACAACCTCTGTAATTAGCGGTGTGTTCACCCCCGCAGTTGACACACTGGGGTTTGTCCGATCGCTTCGTTGGGCATTGACTAGTATGGTGATCTCCCGAGCATTTGACGCACCGTGGGCTCAAGTGGCAATAGTTTTTTGTGTGGGAGTATCGCTGACAGCGGGTACACTGAGGTATTTCTCGAGTTTTGCGTCTGGGTTCCACCAGCACTTTGCAATAATATAAAGTATCAAGATCATAGATCGTATTCGATTTTTCGTTTTTGGTTAAAATTACTGCGCAGAGTGGAATCGGTTGTTTAGTTTTATTAAATAAGCGTGTTACGCTTTTTACGGGATAATGTTTAGCTACAAGTTCTTGGTAGATTTCATCATTCGTTATAGATATTGGCAAGTTTCTTATTATGACAGATAAATCATTTGAGTCTGGATTCTGGAAGGTGTGAAATTTTACATTCTTTTCGTTTTCGTAAAATGCTGTTAGAGTTCGATAATCTTCGATATTTTCAAGGATAATTTTTAGTTGAGTGCTCTGGTTTAATAAAATAAATTCACCTTTGACATGGGATTTAATATCTTTCACGATTTCGTGATGGTTCATAGCATCATGAATGAATATTGGTGGAACTTTGACTTTTGCTGCTTTGGGGTCACTGGTTGATAGTTTGTCGGGGTTATCATTTAAGCTCTCTGTACATTGTGGAGGTAAGTAGTATTTGTTCTGCTTTAGTAATTCGGTAGCATCGAGTTTGTATTGTTTATTATTTTTCTGGATCGGGGGAGAATCTAGTAATCGTTTACTAAGCTTAAGTGCAGTAGATTGTGTAGATTGAGATTTAATGGTAACTTCTTATTGACAAATGTAGATAGAACTATCGAACTAATCTATTAGAATTAGTAGCAATTTGCACTAGTTAATCACACGTAAAACTACACCATGTATTCACGGCGAAGGTTCGTACGCGACTCCTGTATAGTAGTAAACTTGCTTTGACGTATGTGCACTAATATACACAAGTTTGTTTTTATTCTCCAGATAGCAAATGTGGTACCTCTCAAGTTACCGCCTTTCTAACACCTAGAAAGGTTGTAAAATTTTATCCAATACTAAAAATCTAATGCCGACTTCATAGTGAATCTCTCGATAGCTTGTGTCGATTTTCCCTTCCAAAATGTTTTACGGTTTTTACATTTTCTAGGCAAATAGTTTCCACAGAGCGTCAACTCCTGAGTTCATCTTCCAATGAAGAGCGACCACGTTTCAATCTAGTAACAAACATGTGGTTCACAAATTTAAAAAAATACGATTTTCTTTCATTGAATATATAATTATAGGTGAGAATAATTTTTTTTATTCTGCAAGCATTAATTTTCTAATAATCTAATGGCTCTACATGACTTAACTTAAACACTATCTTGAAGATTTTGTTAAGATTCGAAAACTATGTAATCAAGCATGACCGTTGCGGTTCGCAGAACTAGAACCGTCACACTTCATGAACATAGGGGGTATAAATCATCCTCTTTCTCGCCCTCTAAGTCATTCTAAATATATTTTGTAAGTGTTAACGATGTTCCAAATGTTCGACGTAACTGCACCAACTCTATTTCTTCTGCCTGTGGAGATGATTGCGCTTATTCTTAGGTAAGTTTCAATTATTATACATTAATATTTTTTTGCACAAATAATATCTATGAAAAACTAATTATTTATTTGTTACAGATATCTTGATCCGCGCTGTCTTCTCACTACTGCATTCAGCAACAGGTATTTCATGAAAATATGCAGAGGCGATCCAATTCTTAGGAATAGAATTCGAATGCAAATCAAAGATGAAAAAGCTCTAGAGCAAGCAGCCATAATAAATGGAACCACAGGAATTTATATTTTGCACCATCGACCATCCAAGTTAGTCGGGTCGAATGGGAATAAATTTCGTCTACAGAAGGTGCAAGCGAAAACATTTTCTATAGCATCAAATTCTGACAAAGCAACCGGTGGAGGTAAAATTCGACGGCAACGAAAGGTTAGGGTAGAACCATATAAAAGTTATAGATGTTAGTGTCAATAAACTTGGGTTTTTGACTAATTATTGATATATATGTGTATAATCAATAATATTATTTCATAATCTGTATTTATAAGTTTGAAATTATAACCTTGATAGACTAGGAAGGAAATGTAGTAACTATGATACGCTCAAATTGAATTGGTTGGAACTTCAAATGTTGTTTTGTTAATTTTGTTTTTTTTCAAATTAATCGGATAATTACTAGTTTCCAAGTTATACTCACAAATAGAAACAAAAACTTTTTTCATTAACACCCTGTACCCTTTTAAGGGAGCATTTTGGTACCAACTTGTGTTAGGATAATTGCTTTCTTGTCCTATAGAAGTTTTGGTTAAAGTTTTTACACCTAATTATGACTCATCCTGTATAGTAGTAAACTTGCTTTGACGTATGTGCACTAATATACACAAGTTTGTTTTTATTCTCCAGATAGCAAATGTGGTACCTCTCAAGTTACCGCCTTTCTAACACCTAGAAAGGTTGTAAAATTTTATCCAATACTAAAAATCTAATGCCGACTTCATAGTGAATCTCTCGATAGCTTGTGTCGATTTTCCCTTCCAAAATGTTTTACGGTTTTTACATTTTCTAGGCAAATAGTTTCCACAGAGCGTCAACTCCGGAGTTCATCTTTCAATGAAGAGCGACCACGTTTTAATTTAGTAACAAACATGTGGTTCACAAAATTTAAAAAATACGATTTTCTTTCATTGAATATATAATTATAGGTGAGAATAATTTTTTTTATTCTGCAAGCATTAATTTTCTAATAATCTAATGGCTCTACATGACTTAACTTAAACACTATCTTGAAGATTTTGTTAAGATTCGAAAACTATGTAATCAAGCATGACCGTTGCGGTTCGCAGAACTAGAACCGTCACACTTCATGAACATAGGGGGTATAAATCATCCTCTTTCTCGCCCTCTAAGTCATTCTAAATATATTTTGTAAGTGTTAACGATGTTCCAAATGTTCGACGTAACTGCACCAACTCTATTTCTTCTGCCTGTGGAGATGATTGCGCTTATTCTTAGGTAAGTTTCAATTATTATACATTAATATTTTTTTGCACAAATAATATCTATGAAAAACTAATTATTTATTTGTTACAGATATCTTGATCCGCGCTGTCTTCTCACTACTGCATTCAGCAACAGGTATTTCATGAAAATATGCAGAGGCGATCCAATTCTTAGGAATAGAATTCGAATGCAAATCAAAGATGAAAAAGCTCTAGAGCAAGCAGCCATAATAAATGGAACCACAGGAATTTATATTTTGCACCATCGACCATCCAAGTTAGTCGGGTCGAATGGGAATAAATTTCGTCTACAGAAGGTGTAAGCGAAAACATTTTCTATAGCATCAAATTCTGACAAAGCAACCGGTGGAGGTAAAATTCGACGGCAACGAAAGGTTAGGGTAGAACCATATAAAAGTTATAGATGTTAGTGTCAATAAACGTGGGTTTTTGACTAATTATTGATATATATGTGTATAATCAATAATATTATTTCATAATCTGTATTTATAAGTTTGAAATTATAACCTTGATAGACTAGGAAGGAAATGTAGTAACTATGATACGCTCAAATTGAATTGGTTGGAACTTCAAATGTTGTTTTGTTAATTTTGTTTTTTTTTCAAATTAATCGGATAATTAATAGTTTCCAAGTTATAGTCACAAATAGAAACAAAAACTTTTTTCATTAACACCCTGTGCCCTTTTAAGGGAGCATTTTGGTACCAACTTGTGTTAGGATAATTGCTTTCTTGTTCTATAGAAGTTTTGGTTAAAGTTTTTACACCTAATTATGACTCATCCTGTATAGTAGTAAACTTGCTTTGATGTATGTGCACTAATATACACAAGTTTGTTTTTATTCTCCAGATAGCAAATGTGGTACCTCTCAAGTTACCGCCTTTCTAACACCTAGAAAGGTTGTAACATTTTATCCAATACTAAAAATCTAATGCCGACTTCATAGTGAATCTCTCGATAGCTTGTGTCGATTTTCCCTTCCAAAATGTTTTACGGTTTTTACATTTTCTAGGCAAATAGTTTCCACAGAGCGTCAACTCCGGAGTTCATCTTCCAATGAAGAGCGACCACGTTTCAATCTAGTAACAAACATGAGGTTCACAAAATTTAAAAAAATACGATTTTCTTTGATTGAATATATAATTATAGGTGAGAATAATTTTTTTTATTCTGCAAGCATTAATTTTCTAATAATCTAATGGCTCTACATGACTTAACTTAAACACTATCTTGAAGATTTTGTTAAGATTCGAAAACTATGTAATCAAGCATGACCGTTGCGGTTCGCAGAACTAGAACCGTCACACTTCATGAACATAGGGGGTATAAATCATCCTCTTTCTCGCCCTCTAAGTCATTCTAAATATATTTTGTAAGTGTTAACGATGTTCCAAATGTTCGACGTAACTGCACCAACTCTATTTCTTCTGCCTGTGGAGATGATTGCGCTTATTCTTAGGTAAGTTTCAATTATTATACATTAATATTTTTTTGCACAAATAATATCTATGAAAAACTAATTATTTATTTGTTACAGATATCTTGATCCGCGCTGTCTTCTCACTACTGCATTCAGCAACAGGTATTTCATGAAAATATGCAGAGGCGATCCAATTCTTAGGAATAGAATTCGAATGCAAATCAAAGATGAAAAAGCTCTAGAGCAAGCAGCCATAATAAATGGAACCACAGGAATTTATATTTTGCACCATCGACCATCCAAGTTAGTCGGGTCGAATGGGAATAAATTTCGTCTACAGAAGGTGCAAGCGAAAACATTTTCTATAGCATCAAATTCTGACAAAGCAACCGGTGGAGGTAAAATTCGACGGCAACGAAAGGTTAGGGTAGAACCATATAAAAGTTATAGATGTTAGTGTCAATAAACGTGGGTTTTTGACTAATTATTGATATATATGTGTATAATCAATAATATTATTTCATAATCTGTATTTATAAGTTTGAAATTATAACCTTGATAGACTAGGAAGAAAATGTAGTAACTATGATACGCTCAAATTGAATTGGTTGGAACTTCAAATGTTGTTTTGTTAATTTTGTTTTTTTTTTCAAATTAATCGGATAATTACTAGTTTCCAAGTTATAGTCACAAATAGAAACAAAAACTTTTTTCATTAACACCCTGTACCCTTTTAAGGGAGCATTTTGGTACCAACTTGTGTTAGGATAATTGCTTTCTTGTCCTATAGAAGTTTTGGTTAAAGTTTTTACACCTAATTGTGACTCACCCTGTATAGTAGTAAACTTGCTTTGACGTATGTGCACTAATATACACAAGTTTGTTTTTATTCTCCTGATAGCAAATGTGGTACCTCTCAAGTTACCGCCTTTCTAACACCTAGAAAAGTTGTAAAATTTTATCCAATACTAAAAATCTAATGCCGACTTCATAGTGAATCTCTCGATAGCTTGTGTCGATTTTCCCTTCCAAAATGTTTTACGGTTTTTACATTTTCTAGGCAAATAGTTTCCACAGAGCGTCAACTCCTGAGTTCATCTTCCAATGAAGAGCGACCACGTTTCAATCTAGTAACAAACATGTGGTTCACAAAATTTTAAAAAATAGGATTTTCTTTCATTGAATATTTTTTTATTCTGCAAACAATAATTTTCTAAGAATCTAATTGCTCTACATGATTTAACTTATACACTATCTTGAAGATTTTGTTAAAATTCGAAAACTATGTAATCAAGCATGACCGTTGCCGTTCGCAGAACTATAGAACCGTCACACTTCATGAATATAGTATAAATCATCCTCTTTGTCGCCCTCTAAGTATATATATATTGCGAGTTTTCTTACGACTGTCGTCGTCTCTCGCACCCTCTGCGCCACTCTGTTCTATTCTCCCACTGATTATCATCAAGATTTCTCCTTCTCATGGCTTCTTGTACCCCTTTCATCCAGGTATTTCTAGGTCTTCCCCTCTAAGTCATTCTAAATATATTTTGTTAGTGTTAACGATGTTCCAAATGTTCGACGTTACTGCACCAACTCTATTTCTTGTGCCTGTGGAAATGATTGCGCTTATTCTTAGGTAAGTTTCAATTATTATACATTAATATTTTTTTGCACAAATAATATCTATGAAAAACAAAGGTATTTCATGAAAATATGCAGAGGCGATCCAATTCTTAGGAATAGAATTCGAATGCAAATGAAAGGTGAAAAAGCTCTAGAGCAAGCAGCCATAATAAATGGAACCACAGGAATTTATATTTCTCGATAAGTTGTATCGATCTTCCCTTCAAAATTGTTTTAGGGTTTTTACATTTTCCACGCAAATAGTTTCCACAGAGCGTCAACTCCTGGGTTCATCTTCCAATGAAAAGCGACCATCAATCTAGTAACAAACATGTGGTTTATAAAATTTAAAAAATGTAATTTTCTTTTATTGAATATACAATGTCCGCCAAAAAGTATGGGAAAAATTAATTTTGATTTTTCAAAAAAATGTTTTACGGCAATAATTTGTGCTTGTCTAAAAACCTAATTAAGCCAATTCATATATACCGAGTGATTTTTACTTATATCGAAAATGGAGTTTTTTGAAATTGTCAATATCCCAAAAGTGCTATTTTTCGATAATTAAGTAAGATTTCAATGAGATTCTTGAAAAAACAAGTCGGCCTTGACAGTGAAGCGAAAACTATTTTCTTTTCAGGTAAACTACCCTTTTTTTCATGATACGGCAAAATTTTACTAAGAAAAGTTGTTTAGAATGATAAATTATGGCCCTATACACAATTTCAGGAAGATCTACCTACACAGATTAAACCTTAATTATTTTAAAGGAAGTAAAATAAATTGTATTTATCAAAAATGATGGTTTAATCTAAGTAGGTAGATATTCCTGAAATTTTGTAGTGCCATAGTTTATTATTCTGAACAACTTCCCTTAGTAAAATTTTGCCGTATCATGAACAAAAAAGGTAGTTTACCTGAAAAGAAAATCGTTTTCGCTTGACTGTCAAGGCCGACTTGTTTTTTCAAAACCTGAAAATATTCTTAAAATTCTCTTCAGACCAAGCAGGACCTAATCTCACAATCTTAAAATAAAATTCAAAAATTTTTAGTCCATCTCGTCTCTTGTAACATCAATCCCGGGACACACTGTATATATTGGTATGATATTGGTACAGGGGTAAAAAAACAGATTAATAGGATTAAAATATTATAGTAATTAAAAATTATAAAGACCAATTTAGTTGTAAATTGGATATTAAAATTATTAAGATGCATTTAATAAATAAAGAAAATAGAATTTATAATTGAATAATATGAAACTGATTGAGAAGCAGAAGGATTCTAACTTAATTTAATATCTAAAATGAAATTGAAAAATGATGACAAATACTTTTTCGAAATAGACTATTGAACGTAGTAAGTAGTAATCAAATAAAAAGCTTTGATAGTGTGTTGGATGGAGAAAATAAGTAAAATCTCTAAGGAGTTTGTTTTTATTGATATATAAAAATTTGTAACGAAAAGCATGTAACTAATTTTTGTAATAAGAAATTAAGAAATAAACCCTTTCAAAAGTTTAAAAAACATTTTTGGCATATAGAAGGGTTAAAAGTTTAAGATAAAATTTGCGTGGTATTAAAAAGTTAAAATATAAAGTTTTAAAGGATTGTAAGGTATGCAGACTATATGAAGAAATATAAAGCATGTGGTGAAAAGACTAAACTAAAACATTTATAATCTATAAAAGCAAATAAAAGGAGGTAGCTACTGAATTGGATTTATTGTAAGATTGCATTTCACATTTGGCATTGATTGAATTGGATAACAAGTAACAATTTACAAAAGAAGAGGATCACAGGGAAGTTGTTGATAGAGTAAGCGTATTTACGGGGCATGTTTCTGGATTCTTGATGCTAAGCTGCAACGAAATTCAAATGAATGATTTGGATTGAGTATTAAAGTAACGTAATTACGAACGAGGTCTGTTTGGATTTCTGCTGTGGTGGAGCTGTGTACGCAGATTCATGAAGCAAACTAGGTTTCTGGGTTAATTCGAATCCTGATTCTGAACATTTTTGGCAGTTTGGTGGACAGTTTAGGAGTGGGACGAATAGGTTTCAGCAGAGGAGTGCTAAGTTGTATGAAAGGTGGGTGAATGCAGGTATTACATAAGAACTGAAATAAAATAAAGAATAAAGTGAATTAATTTTAATTAAGTAAGCACTTGCTATTTGAGATTGTCATATAACAAATATAACGATCAAGTAGTTGTACTTGAATTTTCAGAAATAGTTTGACGTACTATTTGACAGAAGTTTTGAATTGTCATAATTAAAATCGGAACATCAAATTTCAGAATAAGCAATTTAAATAAAAGGCATCCACTCTGATTTTCAGTCGATTGTATCTACAGGAGCTGGCATAAATAATTTTGAATATACAAATTAAATAAATAGGGCAATTTAAAATTGATTAAAATTAAATTATAAACATACAATTCTAGCCAAAACGAAGAGGAGCCTAAACCTTATCAATATGTGCTTTTAAATGTGTAGAACTTTAAAATTCTGATGTAAATGAAGTATTTTAATTACAAATTGCCCTCGTTTAGATAATAATGTCAATAATTACTTTTTTTAATAGCTTCTGAAAACTTTACAGGAGTGGGTTCCGTATCTAGTTACTTGTTCTGAAAATTGATTTTCTAATATTTAAAATTTTATTTAAATCATAAGTCACACTTATGTCAACCAAATGTCAAAACAGTTTTCAAATTCTAATGACAAAATGCCCAATCTTTTGAATGGTACACTATAATATTAACACAGTAAGTTCTTATTTGTTAATTAATTTCACCTTGTAACGTCTTTATTTATTTTCTAGTTAGGATCTGATAAGAAATCACTCACTTTGGATTGTTATTCACACAACATTCAAGACAGCAACCTATCCTTGCTCCGCAACTAAAACCCCTTCAAGCTCCTTAATGCAATGCTTCGCTCACCGACAGACCACTCGTTCCAATTGTCCAATATTAGCAAACCCCAAACTCCTGTCAGCAACCAGCAAACCTGGACATCCACTTGTCACAGTCAACTGCTACCTGAAACGTTCCTCTTCTTTCCGATGACACCCCCTTGGAAGCTCCACTCAACAATACATATGTTGATGTAATCCCATTTCACTTTTGATATATTTCAAATTTTATATCCCAAATAAAACTAACCCAGTATGTTTTCTTAATACTTTACTAGTATATAATAATTTTTCTATCCATTAGTTTTGTCTACCCTTTGCCAATAATTTTCTTTAGTTAATTCTTCTCTTCTACCTAGTCTTTTAAATTTCCATTTTTAAATCACCACGTAGATTTGTTTTAATTACTTTTTTATCCTAACCAAAATTACATGAATAAAACATGGTTATCTTCCATATTTTAATTATACCAAAAATTAGTTTACTACATTTTTGTTATTTTAGTCTCCTGAAATAAATTTTCTAACTACCTCATTTTTATGCTTTCTAGTCTAATATTTATTTGAGTTAAACCTACTTAATTTTATTTTATTTCGAAATTAACATTTGTCATTGATTTTTTAACCTATTTTTTATGCAATTTTATTTTTACTTTCAATCCACCTGTAATTTTCAAATTATTATACTTTAGATACAAATCTGCCTGATCCCTGAATAAATCCAAACCATTATTATACTTTTACTCTTTTTGAGGGGTTTTTATAATTAATTAACACTCTATCTCAATATGGCCCTAATTGCATCAAGTTCTGTGAAGTAACCGGCCAATATTTTTATTCTAATTAGTAAATTAAATGACTATCTGCAGGGTTAGGTCGCTACATCCAAAATTAAATTGCTACTTTGCTAATATTAATCATCTAACGTTCGGTTAAACATTTATTTGTCCGCACCGTGTATGCTCGCTATTTAACTGACGGGAATTTCTAGCGTGATATTTCTACCTGACGGGATCAACATTAATTCCAAGGTGGTTGCCTGGTGTCGAAAATAAAGTAAACAAGCTCCGTGTTCCATTTAAATTGTTTATCTCCAGCTGTTGCTATACAAGAAAAATTGAAAGTAAGTATACCACGCCACGAAACAAAGCACTTCTACATACGCCTCTGTCGGAAGATAAATGCAAATCGACGCCACTCGAACAAAATCACAAACAGACACCTTTTAGTTAACAAAATCTGACCTTTAGATGGCTTCTAAGATGATCTGGGTACCTGGAGCCTCACTGAAGGTTCCACGATGCTCAGGACATGATGTAGTTACCGGCCTGCTGTTAGCAAGGCACGAATCGGCTCTCGTTTCCACATCGATGTCGGCTGCAACTCGATGACCTTCTGGATGGCTTACGCTGAATCCGGGAGCCGCACTGTAGAGCTTTGGTGTACCACACGTACACAGCTCGCTTATGAACTTGGATAGGCACTTATAAAATTGGCTGGACTTCTTTAAAATCACTTCGAAATACTCTGACTTGCACTTGACCAATTCTACCTGTTGCGGAAGCTCAATGCAGAAGAAAACTTCCACATACTCAATAAAAACACAACATATTGGTAAACTTGGGTATTTATTTGCACATAATATGTTATTTATTAGGGAGCTTAGTAAAAAACACAACCAACCTCTTGATGAAGCTGCCTCCAATTGTTTTGTTTACAGTTTTGTTTTAGTTGCATCAAATGCCAAGTTATATAATATATCATGCATTGTACTTGCCTTTCTGTGTCTTCGAATGTATAATATATTTCCTGTTGGAAGAACGAATTGCCTAGGATTAAATCGTTTCCTATACAAAAGTTCATCAATTTTTGTCCATTGCTATTTTTTCCTAGTTCTCCATAAGCTCCTCTATTCATTTGTCCTATTTTCGTATCTTTCTATTATTGCATTTCAGTCTGCCTTTATTATTGTGTAATACGTGTCTTCTTTATATTGATTCAGAGCTTCTTGTAGCTCGACGTAGAATTCTTTAACTACTTTGTCCTTTGTTCCTTGTATTGATGCATATATTTGTATTATTACTAATTTAGTTCCTATATCTATTTCAATTGTTATAATCTTTGAAGATAGTGAGTTCCAATTTGTAATTTTCTTATTTATTTCTTCTGCTGCTATGATTCTAACTCCTCCTTATATTTTTGTGTACAGAAATTCACCGTGTAGCAACAGCATACTTGCTTATGAGAGTTATAAGAGTATATAACCCGTGGAAAGTATCAACTTTGTAAAAACCCGACTTAACTGCTTATTGTTCTGCAAGCAGCTATATCGGAAAGAACTAATTTATTACCAAAACAGTGCTCGGAGCTCGAATGCATTAATTTTCAAAGCCTAATAACAAAATTGCACCACATTTGCTTATAGGAACCCTCGGATTGCGTTACATTTCGGGAGCACTGTTTGTAAATAAGCCCGCCGGTTTACTACCTTCTCGACTACAGCGCAATTAGCCTTTGCATCACATTGAAACTGCTCACCTCAATTCTACGTTTCAGCGTTTTCACCTATAACTGCCATATAAGTTTGGGCCTTATTTCGGATCCCCATTATCAGCTGCCAGTTGCGCTGTGCAGTGATACGAGTTAGTGTGTTGACACATAACTCATGTTATGTTGATATACTTCGTGGATTTTGTTTTATATGTATCAAGATGTATCGAATAGCTACCTCCGGATGTCATTGCTTAAACCTTGTTATATTATAACGGTAGGATAGATGATAAAATATATTTTCAATTATGGAATATGTGCTTACTTTTTTATAATGCCAATTAGGCTGCTGAAGGCTAGGAGGCTAGCGCCTCTGCGCTCCTCAGGAGCAGTCGCCACTGCCTACATGTAATTATACTAAGGGATTACACTATTGTGTGTAATTTTTAACAAGTCCTTATGTAACACAGTTCGTTAAAAACCACACAAATATTTAACTACCACTAAATACGTATTTCGGCAGCTCAACCGTCTCCTTCTGTAGCCTTGAAGAGAGAGACTAACTTGACAAAGTTGATCGAAGTGATTCACCAGTGATTCACTACGTATTTAGCGGTTGTTAAATATATTTGTGTGATTAAGGGCTTTTAAGGAATTGTGTCAGACTCAAACCATACGCTTCGGTAGTGTTTTAAATTCTTATATAGTATAGTATTGTATATACTCCAATTGCTAATAAATGTTATACAAAAAGATTATTATTAAATGTGTAATAGTCAACTTGATGTTTCTATTACCCCAGATAACATAGATCGCTGTCACAGGGTCGGGCCAGTTGAGAAAATCGGGTCTTCAAGACCAATTATTGTGAAATTTGTAAGTTATCGGTACCGGTCGTCATTTTTTTTTCGGCAAAAAGAAAATTAAAAGGGAGCAAAATAATGATCCGGGAAGATTTAACAAAGGCCAGGGTTAACTTAGTTAACAACGAGACAGAGCGGTTCACTAACAAAAACGTATGGACTCGCGATGGGACAATAGTTATTAATAAGAACAATAAGAAGTTCTACATAAATACCATGCGAGAATTAGATAATTTGTGCAAATAAATGGGTAATTAAAATATGGAGGAGATTATCTAGGCGTGTTATTTGCTCAAACGATTGTACACATTTTTGGGTATGTGTGTTGTACTTTGTCATTTAATTTAAAACAAATTAATTGTTACGTTAAAATAACATTATATTTTAATATTATGTATCTAGTTTTAAAAATATTCTAATTATATCAGTTTTAAATTTTCTCATTAAAATATTAGATCAATGAACACTGGCTTTCGGGAATTTAAAGAGCAGATCCTCGGATCTGATTACGACATCGTGGCATTATCTGAAACATGGCTAAATACGAATGACTCCAACAACATTTTTAATATCAAGGGTTACAATTTTATAAGAAAGGATCGCCAAACTCACGGCGGCGGCGTTGCTTTCTATATTAAAAACAATATTTCCTATTCATTAATTAATATGAGCAACACTGATTTGGAAGAGCTGTGGTTATCTATTAAAATCGAAAACAAAAAAATTCCTTTTGGGGTAATCTACCCAGCAAGTAGAAACGATTTTAGAGAGTTTTTAAATAATTTTGAAAATTCTATCTCTACTATTGCTCCTAGTGTGAATGATTTTTTCTGTATCGTAGATTTCAACATTGATCTTTCAAATTTAAATAATAACACTACTTTAAAATTTGTAAATACGTTGGAAACATTTGGCTTGAAGCAAATTATTAGAGAACCTACAAGGGTAACAGAATTGTCATCCACAGTAATTGATTTAATAATCACTTTTAACGAGGATTTGGTAACCCAAAGTGGTGTGACAAGTGTGCATGACGTTTCTGATCATTTATTGGTTTATTGGAATTTGAGCTTCAAACGAACTGCTGATCAACCGCTCTTAAAAACGTATAAAGATTTTAAAAATGTTGATTATGATCGCTTTCTTCACAATTTAATTGCACTATCATGGTATCATATCTATCGGTTATCAGATATTGAGCAAAAAGTGAATTTTCTTAATGATAATATTCTTTATTTATTTGATCTAAGTATGTGCTCCTGTTAAAACAGCGAGATTTACGAAACCTAAGGCACCGTGGTTAACAGAAACATTTTTGGAAGGCACTGAAAACTCTTGATATAATAATAATAATAATAATAATAATAATAATAATAATATTTATTCCATTATCTACATATGTACATATATTTACAATTTATAATATAATGGAATCTTAAGGTGAAGTTCAGTAGCCTGTTTTTCAACTCCACCTTAAATATGCTATAAAAAAAACTTAATTGAATTTCGTGCCTAAAATACCTTTTAAACTTTTTTTTTTGCTGTTGATGAGAAAGAGCAACTGAAATAATTGCAAACAAGCAGACAAGGACCACGTGAAGCACACTGGTTTAAAAAACATGATAATTACTGATTATGAAATAAGTATTTAAAAAGAGCCGGTTTAAATCTTCGCAAAGATAAATTTTTAAAGCGTTTTGGCAAGTTATTTATCGTTTTCGCGACAGTGTAGGAAAATGACCTTTGGAAAAGAGCCAACCTGTGTTGAGGAACTGTCAGAGTCCATTTATGCCTCAGATTTAAATTATGTACATCTGTTCTGTAGGTAATTTTATTGTAAAGGTAAGCTGGTTGCTTTTCTACAATAATTTTCATAAATAACGAGGAACTCTGAAGAAGTCTTCGGTTTTTCATGTTCAGCCACCCAGTGTCAGATAATTTATATGAGATGTGCTCGTATTTTCTGATCCCATGAACATATCTCAAGCAGGCATTTTGGACTCTCTGGATTCGTTTACATGAATCTAGATCCAAACAGGGATCATACACTTCAGAACAGAACGTGAAATGTGATAAAACAAGAGTTTCACAAAGAATCGATTTTACTGCTTTATTGAGATATGATCTGTGAGGGTACAGCATTCTAAGATTACAGTATGCGTTTTGAATATATTTAGAAATTTGTTTTCTATACCTAAAGCTATTATCTAATATGAGACCTAGGTTTTTTGCTTCATCGACAACTGGTATAATTTTATTGTCAATGTGAATATTAAGTTGATTTTTCTTAACCTCACATTCATGTTTATTTCCAAATATCAATACACAACATTTTTCAGGATTTAAAATTAAAGCATGTTTCCGGGTTGCGTCTGCGAGAGAATTCAGATCATTATTAATAATAGCAACTGCATCATTAAAATTTCCTGGTGGAAAGGAGTAGTAAACCTGTGTATCGTCTGCATACATATGAATGTTGCAGATTTTAACATAATCATGAAGCTTAATCGTATATATAGAGTACAACAATGGACCAAGAATTGATCCCTGTGGAACCCCTCTTTTGATAAATTTCAACTTAGATAAGCGTCCATCGACTTTAATTTGTTGGCCCCTGTTGGAGAGATAATTTCTCATTAATAGAAGAGCGTTAGGACTAAGACCAATGTAGTATAATACAGCTAATAGCAATTCATGATTTATGGTATCAAAAGCCTTACTAAAATCTAAAAGAGTCAATACTGTTAATTTTCCATCATTGGATGCAGTTAGAATATCGTCTGTTATATTCAAAAGAGCAGTAGCACAACTATGAAATGGTCTGAAGCCTGACTGTGAATCTGATAAAATATTATGAGCCTTTAAATGCTGACATAATTGCATATTAAGAATTTTTTCTAATAGTTTAGAAAGAGCTGGTAATATACTAATTGGCCTCAGATCCTTATACGTTTGGGGATTGCTTATTTTGGGCAGTGGAATTACAACTGCGTTCGTCCAACAACTTGGAAAAACGCATTCCGTTAAACAATAATTTAATATATGTGTTATAAATGGCAGTATATATGGACAACAAAGTTTAATCATGTAAATTGTTATTCCATCAACACCCGCTGCATTGCTATTTATACTTCGAACTAGTTTATCAACTTGGTCAACATTAACAGTAGTAAAAGAAAGATTTTCTGTTGTAAGTACGTTATCACGATAATATTTAATAAGCTGTTGATCCGGATGTATATTGGGTATGGAATCTATAAAAAAGTCATTTATTTGCTGTGGATTTTTAAGAGTTTCTGGTATAGAATTTTGCTTATTAACATTTATATTTATCGATTTTAGTTCTTTCCAAATGCAATTTACACCCCCATTTCGAAGTTTAAAGTCGAAGTACGCCTTCTTTTCATTCTGAATGGCTAGATTAGTAAAGTTTCGCAAGGATTTGTAATATTCCCAGTGCATAGGATTTTTAGTCTTGCTGAATTTAGATTTTGCCTTGTTTCTTAATTTCATTAATAGCTTAATATTATCCGTTAACCAAGGCGCAGGTTTCCCTTTCATTTTAATAGTTATCCACGGGGCATGTTGATCAAATAGATTAATAATAGAATTATTTAGAAGGTTTATTTTAGCATCAATATCTCTCATATAGTAGAGTTGATGCAACGGTAACATTTGCAAATCTCTATAGAAATTATCAAAATTAAAATACTTAAAATTTCGAAAAGTACGTAATGTAGGATTATTTTTTTTAAATTTATTAATTGATATTTTACAAAAAACTGCTTCATGATCAGATAACCCATGTTCACACGTACCAGATTCAATAATGCAGTTACTATCGGATGTAATTATGAGATCTATTACTGTACTGTTGTTTTTCGATATTCGAGTGGGATCTTTAATAAGTTGATCAAAACTTAATGAATCTAACATGTAATGAAAGTACTGCGTGGCTGAACTCGAAAAATTTGACATATCTATGTTGCAATCACCCAGACAGAAAATTTTAGTTGAAATCTCAGAGCACAAAGAAATGGATTCCTCGAGTTCGTCTATAAACACTTTGTAATTAGTCAGCGGCGGCCTGTAGACCACTCCGAAGACATATGTTTCATTGTTAAGATTTACTGCCAGCCATAGCTGCTCTATATTGTCATTACTTTGAATAATTTTAGTGGTAATAGAATTTTTAACAAAAATAGCAACTCCGCCTCCACGATCAACACGATCTTTGCGAAAGATTTTATAATTTAAATTTGAAATAGGAATACACGGCTTCAGCCATGTTTCAGATATTGCTAGGATGTCGTAACTTTTTTCTTCAAGTAATGCATTAATTTCAGTAATTTTCGGTAAGAGTGATCTAATATTAATGTGTACAACACTTAGGCAGTTGTCTACCCGTTTGCTGCTCATCACAACAAGTAACTTTGTTTACAAATAAATTAAATTTCAGAAATAACTAAACTATCAATACACCACAACAAAAACAAAAAAAAAACTGAAATCGCAATGCAAATGCTACAATAAATTCAAATAAAATATTTGCTATCTGACATAAAAATGTTGTACAAAACACTTAGCGTGAGATTATCGTTTATCGCCGCTGTTCCATAGCTTATTTTATGTATACTCAGGAAATCATTTGTTCCCGGACAACTTTTGAAATTGAGAATACGTAGTAATTTTTTGAATTCCCGAGTTTGTTTTAATAAAAATTTTTCCATCATTTGTCCATACCTTGTTTCTTCCGTATTTTTCGATAGCACTTTTTAGAAGATCCATACGACGTTTTGTGAGGTCTTCTCGAATAACAACGGAGGAATTTTTTAACTTCCTTTTATTAGTGTAAATCATTTTTTTGACATCTCGGCGTACCAATTTTAGGATGATTGGCCGATGCGAACCTTCTCGTGCAGCAAGCCGATGACAGACGTCGATGTCGTTTTCGGCGAGATGGACATTTAACTTCTCCTCGCATAGGCTGCGTACGACATCATTAATATTCTCGTTGGGTTTTTCAGGTAAGCCGAATATTCTTAAGCTGTTCACTCGAGTATATTGTTCATAGGCATCCATCTTATCGTCCATGTCACCTTTTATTTTTTGCAGCTGGGACTCTAGTGAAGCTACTTTGGCTTCATAGCTTTCAACAATTTTTGATATTTCGGTTTTCAAAGTTGTATTAATTATTGTAGTCAGCTTTTCTATTAGAGAGTCGGAATCCAGCAGTTTTTCCACAACCCTTTGAGCGACTACCTCGATGTCAGTAGCTTCACCACTTCTTGTTACAGGACCCATGGTATTAATATGTAAATCACTACACTGATTAAACTAGCGGCAGCGACGAAGCACGTCTACTCAGCGCGAGGTCTCATCAACAATGTCTATAGTAAATGTAAAAAATCAGATATTCTTCAACATATTGGTAGTGTTGATAATAGTTATTAATGACTAAAGATACAGTTATCAAAAATAAAGTAGTGCCAGATCATACGTTTCTCAATTATTATAATTCAAACTTGACAGAAAATTTAACGAATACGTTCAGCTTTACTCTTGGTTCTGAAACTGACGTAGTGAATGTCTTATCCACAATTAAGTGCAACTCAGTTGGAGTAGACAGTGTAAGTATATCCATGATAAAAATCTGTTGCCTTTCTTTGGTTCCCTATTTGCTACATATTATTAACTCTTGTTTGTTATGTGGGTACTTTCCTAGTCTATGGAAAACAGCAGAAGTACTACCTCTTTTTAAGGTTAATTTACCTTCTAGCTGTAAGTACCTACGCCCTATTAGCATTCTACCAGCTGTTTCAAAATTTTTGGAGAAAATTATGGCAAAACAACTCCGCCAGTACCTACATACAGAAAAAATTTTACGTTCTACCCAGTCCGGTTTCACACCAGGATACAGCTGCGCCACTGCTCCTACATGTAGTATTACTGACGATATTCTCACCGCCACGGACAAAAGTATGTTAACAATTTTAACACTTTTAGATTATTCCAAAGCTTTTGATATGATTGATATTGATTTGCTCTTAGCCAAACTACACTATTTCGGTATTAATCAAAACGCTGTCAATTTATTGGGTAGCTTTCTCAGCGGTAGATATCAGCAGGTTAAATTTCATGACAAAACTCCTAATCTAAGGGCAGTGACAGCAGGTGTTCCACAAGGCTCCATACTGGGACCCCTTTTGTATATAATTTATACATCTGATTTTATAACCTCTGTCAAAATATGTCGCTGTCATTTTTATGCTGATGATACACAGCTCTATCTGTCTTGTGGCATTTCCAATATACAAACTGCTAATCAAGCAATCAACAATGACTTACATAATCTAATAGATATCTCAAGGAAACACTGTCTTATCATGAATTCGCAAAAATCAAATGTTATGCTTTTTGGTAAATCTCTCATACGAGAGCGGGCCTTGCTTTTTCTAAATATATTAATAGAAAAAACTAAGCTGTCTATAAAAAGTTCTTGTAAAAATCTGGGCCTAATCATCGACCATAACTTTAGATTCAAAGAGCACATAAATAACTGCCTATATTAATCTGGAAACCTTATATCTCTCCAGACATTCTTTGTCTCAAAACGCAAAAATCTGTATATCCGATGCCTTGGTTCTGCCACAGTTTACTTACGCTGATACAGTATACGGTTCTTGTTTGGATAGTACTCATGATACTACTACTACTAAGATAAACCCACGCGCATGGGATAAGCCCATCTCTCTCGCACGCCTGACGTCATTCGGTGACAAATTTCCACAGAAGCAGCCAGCTTGATATGGCGGTTAAAGGTTTCGGTTCGGTGTTTAATGTGTTATTCGTTTTGTTTGCAGATATGTGCGTGAAATTTAATAAATTATAATTAAAAGGTTGCATTAAGCATTTATTACCATGGTGTACTCTGCAGTGATGGGTTGTTTAAGCAACAACAACAAAAAGAGCAAGAAAGTTTCGGATTGCCATTTCTTTAGATTTCCAAGGAACAAACAAGTTTGCGAACAATGAATTCTAAAGTGTTATCAGCAACACAAATTTAATGTGAAAACATTAAGAATATGTTCATTTTGTAGAAAGTGATTACTGTTCTAAAGAGAAACTGTTGGAATTACTTGGTTATAGTCCAGACAGCAATGAAATGTCATCCTCCTGGGTAAACCATCTTTCCGAAGGCTGTCTACTCAAACCAAACCTAGATTTTCTAACTAAATGTAATGAACTCGACTACATTTTTAAAAATTTTAATGGGGAGCCATTAAAATTGACCAAAAATTATTTAAAAGCCCTAATGGATTTAGCGGAATCTATCAATTTAAGTACAGAGGCCAAGTATCTTTTCTTTCGATGCAAAATGTATTTTAAAATTAGAATATTGAATAAAGATAGTAAAGAAAAATCTAAAGTGAGGAAGAGAAAAATTACAAAAATTGTAAAATAAGTTTTAATAAAACTTGGTTTTCTTGTGTAAATGTGCAAATTTTGTAAATAATATGTAAATAAATAATATGTAGGTACTTAATAAATTAAACAAGATTGTTTATCTCTACAAATTTTTAACACCTACCCACAAAAATTAAAAAAAAAACTTGTAATAAAAAATAGTTAATAATATATACCGGGTGTCCGTTCTCAAACCCGAACATAGGAACCTAACATGGCATTGAATGTTTTTGCTGACTCCTGCTCGCCAATTCAACTTACAGGAAAGATAATGGTATCAATAGAAAGATAAAATTGTTGCACATCAAATGATGCTAGTAATAATAATATTTACTGATGTAGTATAGAAATAATGGCAAAATACCTACAAATCAGATGCACAATGTTGATTGCCTATGTTCGACTTTGAGAGCGGACACCCAGTATACATATATTCGTATATATCACTCATATTTTTCTACAGAGGTATTTTTTTAAAATTAACAATATTTATTTAAATTTTAAAAAACATAAGTCCGTTTTTTGCGCTAGGGATTAAAGTAATAATTTTGGATAATGAATAAGCCTTAAACTTTTCACACTCTTCATATGTTGGTATCTTCCTTTACTTTTAAATTTAAATGCTCTAGTATTCAAAATCGTTTATTGTTCGTTTTTTTACAAAGTAAACCTTTATACAATGCTAAACTTTGAAGATAATTTATTTTATCTAGCACCCACCTACTTTATTTAAGGGCTTATTCTATTATGGACCCTAAATCCTACATTAAATAATAAAAGAAATATCTCTTGTACTATTATAATAGCGAATAAAATGTAATATATCAATATTATAATAAACTATACTTACTAAACATTAATAAAAACCGCATTAAAGCAATGCATTTCTATACCGCAGCAGGCTTATTGTCACCGAATGACGTCATGCGCAACGTCGTACGAAATTCGATCGCCGCGTGGGTTTATCTTAGTAGTAGTAGTATCATGGATAGTACTGATGGCAAACGAGTGCAAAACTCTAGCTTACGATTTATTTTTGGCTTAAGAAAGTTCGATCATGAATCCCACAAACTCTCTGTAATTAAATGGTGGAACATGAAAAATCGTAGGTCACTGCATTTTGCCTGCTTATCCTTAAAGTTGATAACTTCAAAAAATCCTGATTATCTCTACAATAAATTACGGTACAGAACTGACGTTCACAATATCAATATTAGGAGTAAAGGACTTTTAACTTTGCCTGCTCACAAATCTAGTCTATACGAACGCTCTTTTTCGTATAACGTTGTCAAAATTTATAACTTCCTTTCTTCATTTTCTCAGACACTCAGTATTCATAAGTTGAAACGTCTTTATCATGATTATTTACTTGAAACTCAGTAAAGCAGCCATTAAATTTTGATTTCCTGAGGTGTGTTTATTGATCTAATATTTTCTTTCTTTATTACTGTGTTTTTTGTATACCATTTTTTTTTTAATAAGCATCGAGCACATTGACGATACTAATATACATATATATTTTTGTTAATTATTCGATTATGGTTAAGGTAGAACGGTGCCATTACTCCAAAATGGCATCTGAACTTGGCAATTTGTATAGAAAATATTATTTTTTTCACTTTTGTATTTTGTCGAAGCAATAAAGACCGTTTATTATTAGTATTTTCGTGTAGTCATTTAATTTTGAGTTATAATGAGAATTAAGTTTCCATGTTGTGTATGCGATCGGACATACTGTATAATGCATTAAATAAGACGTCTATAACGCAGGTTTTTGAGGTCGTCTGCGCATGTCTTGCTGATGTCATTGTGTGTTCAATTGAAAGTGGGAATTTTCGTCAGTAGTTTTCCTTTTTACTTTTCGTACTTAGGAATATTTTCTGCTTTTTCGGTTACAGAAGCAACTATAATGTATCACATTCGTTTCTGCAGTAGAAAACTGGTGGCTAAAGAATGGGCTCTAGGAAAACTACAACAACTGAAGAGTTCTATTTCCAGCCGAGACGCTTTGAAGGAGGTTTCACCTCCTCCGATTACAGATGCCTTCAGCTAAACAGAAAGCGGCGACGTCGCAGGCGTCGTGTTGGAGAAAAGCGCCACGAAACGACGGCCGATAAAGTTGGTCCATCGCGCAGAATCTCGATTTTCCTCCGATTCTGCGTTGGACCAATACACATTGTAAACTGTAGGAAAAGCAGTAGTAAAAGGCAAAATTGGTGGCAGTTACACAGATTCGGTCAGCGCGTGCACTCGGCTACTTGTTTATACGGCGTGATACGGTGAGTCGAAGAAAAAAATACATTACTAGCGTTGTTTTTCAAAGTAAGCACGTCCAATTGGCGTACTTTCATAGAAAATAGCAACATTTCAAAAGTTGTCACAAGGCCGTAGTTTATAATTCGCATTGCACGGTCGTTTTTCACGTGTTCTGTTTTGTTTATCATTCGCAAAAACAAACATTTACACATTTCGTTGCTAGTGTTACGTTTTCATTGCGCGGATATTTTATCCGTATTGTGTTCTGAGTTTATCAACTTTTATCAGGTGCTATTCACATTTCGTTCTATTATGTGTGAGATGATAATGATACTCGATAAGGATATCCCATTCCCTTTTGATACTGTAGGACACGAAATTATTGTAACTGCTTAGATTGGAGCCCAGTTACAAAAACGCAGATTTATGCAAAAAACTGGCCCTTCTGCGTGTGTGGCTCTCTTGGTCGAATGCCACAACTCGAACATATTTGACTAGATGGAACCGAGCCGACGAAACAGGAAAAGTTTTCCTGCAGAACGATTGGGCCGCTTGGGTCAAAGGATAAAAAGATTATGCCGTCCCTAAAATTTATACTATTTTCGGTTGTGTAACACGTCGTTGCGAAACTTCGAAACGCCCGCGAATTTCCGCGATAATCGTAGAAAAACGGCCCTGCAATAATTATCGATGGGTTTCTCAGTTTTTCCTCCTTTCCATGCCGACGTGAAGAGCGTCTAGCCTCGGACACGATTATATAATAAAAACCCTTAAAGTATTCTCGGAAAACTTCAAAAGAATTTGCATATCGAAACATTCGTAGTGTAGTCAAAGACACAAGTTAAGTATATTTGCATAGACGTCTTTGTGAGAGCTGCTGTTATTTTTAAGGGAAAATTAAACGGAAAGACACTTGGAACATAAACAGATATTTTCAGTCACGCACTCGGCAAATAATCGCCGAATTTATTAGTGTTTGCACATGATAAAGGGCTCTATATTAAGTTTACTCTCTGTATAGAGGGCAAAGGGATTCCAATTTAAGGCATGCGATTTTCCAATTGCTAGTGCTTCCTAATAAATTTCATACATTTTTAATCCAGCGGGAATTCGACGGTTGGGAGTTTTCAACCAACAGACACGAGTAATTAGGTATTAGATCAAACATTACAATTCTCAGTCATTATCAGAGGCGTCGCTTTGAAGGGTGCACGGTAAACCGTGGATCCGACAAAGGAATTTGTTATCATTTCAGGCTTTGCTTTCTAGAAAATACTGTAACAGCATGAAAATTATAGATATTGTGCTGAATTTAAAGGCTAAGGCGTTCTGAGCATTTGGAAAATAATAATAACAATTATAATTACACTACCAGATCTTTTCCGTAGTTTTTAATCTGTACTGTGGACGATACTTTGATCAGAAGTTAAAAGTTTGTAGTAGTTATTGTTTTAAAATGGAAGATGACATCGCTAGGTGTTTATAACACTAATTTTTGGGATCAATAAAAATAATTGTAAAAATAAACGGAAACATTGGATTCTTTTACATTTACAATCCCCCCCCTCATTATTAAAAAATTTAAAAGATTTGCGTGTCAGTACTGAATTTTTTTTAAGATATTAAATCATCACCCAATAAATAACAAGCTCAAAATTCCCATATCTTTAAAACTTAGAACTATAGTTTTGGAAACAAAATGTTTAACTTCTCTATCGCTGCCAATTAATTCGAAGTTAACAATAGAATGCAAAGTTTAGTACATTATTAGTCTCTCAGTAACATTAACATTACAGATTTTCTTTATTTGGTACACCATATAGTATTTTCCTGCTTTTCATTTAATTTTTTCTTTTTTTGTTTAATTTCGTAGCTACATTTTTGAATTAAAGTTATCAGGTTAATGGTGTAATGACGTATGGAGATTGTAATTTTTAATCTATTTTTATATTTTTATAACGAATAACCGTTTGCGAATAATAAAACTCAAAATTAGAACGTTTACTTGTCATAAAAATAAATTTTCATACTGGTACATCTTTAAAGGGTACATTATAAAAGCTAAAAGCTATGTAATGACGACGGGGCATACGAATTTATTACAGTTATTGTTGTAATGAAAATTGTAACTGTTTTAAGTTTACAATTTTCTCTTTGAATTACAAGAAACCGTTATAATGAGTCTTATAAAATTCAGATATGTACACGTACTTGTATAAAATTTCCAATAAGTTTTCCAGTTTTATTTCGTAACCAAAAAACTAAATTAGGTACTTTATTATAAAAATTTCTAAGGTATCCCAATGTACGACATTACTGTTTCTACGAAACCTAGTTAATTAAATTATTAATTCAGAAGCTGTAGGGAGAGAAACATCAAACGTATTTCAATTTACAATCTTCTCCTAAATATTTAAACAACTTAAAATGTTGTGTTGGAGTACAGGTATTACAAGTATATAATATATTCATTCTTTATTTTTACACTATTTTTTACAGCTTTTCCTTCCACAAATGGTATTCAAAAGAAATCCTTCCTCTCTTTTTAATTTTGATGCAAGCTATCAAATTTTATAAAGCTAGGTGGCGCAGTGGTTAAGAGCGCTGGACTCATATTCGAAAGATTAATCCTCGACGGTGGAAGGGATTTTTCAAAAATCCATCCACTGTCTTCAGTATGGTGTCCGACCTAGTGAAGTCGTAGTCGATTCTATATACCGAGAGGTCGACCACAAATTAGTAATAAGAGACATACTCCATACACGTTTACACCATCGCTAACTAAGAAAGGCAACGGGAAACTATCACAAGTGTACGAGATGTACAAGGTACGCCTTGGCGTTTCCACTAACCTCCGAATCTTATGCGGCACACTAAGAAAAAGATCATGTTTCATAATATTAACGTTTTGTATTAAAGCAAATAATAAAATGCAATATTTGGTGCATTGTCATTTTCCGAGTAATATAAAAGATTGTATCGTTATAAAGGTTACATATTTAAAAAAAAATTGTTCAAGTGTTTTTTACTTCCCTCGTCTAAAAGACGAAGAAAGTATTGTAATCTCGAAAAAATCACCTTACGAGATTTCTTCAGATCTTCATGTTTCAGGGTCCCTAGATGACGACAAACAGGTGTTTGGAATTCCGTCTGTCTGTCTGTTGCCGGTATAAATCAAAATGTATTTGTTGGAGGAAGACGATATTTTGTATGCCTGGTCTACTTGGTATGAAACCGAAAAAATTTGGATAACATATGTACAGGGTGAGCACCTATAAAAAATAGAACTTTACCTGTTCTTGCTTTAACTCAAGAACTATTAATTACTTAAATGAAAGTAATACTTTGCACATAGCTCAGTTTTTTACTCTTAACGAAATATGGCATATTTTGTACCCAAAAACATATACAGGGCGAACACCTTATAAAAATAAGATGTTGTTTATTTTTTCAACTGGGAAATTGATAACAGTAATAATTTTCACATAGTTCAGGTTTTACCTTTAACGAAAATGGGGTCCAATAAATACATGATAAATGTTGTAAGTGACAAAAAAAAGCAACGAATAAGTGTCTTGGGTTTAATGTAGTTGCATCGCAGAGATCCGAAGGGAGATCGCGTGGCTGGATGGGAATGGCGGGTGTGCTACGCGGGTAGAGCTGAGATAGTTGCTTTTAAAATGTAACTAGTTAGAAGTTACAAGTTACTTTTTAAAAAGTATCTAAGTTACTTGGAAAAAGTTACTTTTCTTAAAAAAGTATCTAAGTTCCTAAAGCAACTTAGTTACTTTTAAAAAGTAACTTACAGTTTCTAAGTTACTTCTTATTTATGTTGTAATTGTAATTAAACCAAAAGGATTCAAAATTTTAAAAAATCTGTAAAAGGCTTTACCTAGAACTTCCCTCGTCGACATTGTGACACTAATTAATTTTAAAAATCAAATTAAGTTAGGAGAAAAAATATCTTCACGTTTCTAATAAATTAAATACATTTTCACATAAAAAAAATGTATCCCGCTGGGATTTGAACCCGCCGCATCTATAGAGCGATCGTAACCGTACCCCTGCGTAGAGATCGTATCTGCATTGATAAAGCCAAGTACGCTACCGAACCTCTTCGAAATAAGTCCGGCGCGTTGAAACGTTTTTACTCTCATGCGACATTATCATGTATCGGTTGAGTATTATTTTCGGCAATTGTAAAGCCTGACCTATGTGAAAGTTATTAATTCCTTCTATTTCAAAATAAACCCAAAAATAAACAAAATTGATTTTTTTCTGGTGCTCACCCTATATATATTTGTATGAAGTTGTACCGGTTTCTTGCGAAGCAGATATATAATATGTATTCAAAATATCGTCTTCCTCCGACAAATAGTTTTTGAGCTATACTGCCAACAGATAGACAGAGAGACAGACAGACAAACAGACAGACAGACAGACAGACAGAAGGAATAATAAAACCTCTTTTTCGCCGTTGGCAACGGGCCAGTCCGGGGCAGGTTACTTTTTGTAACTGAAGTTACACTTTGTAACTAAAGGTACTTTTTGTAACTTAAGTTACTTTTCTAAAGTAACAGTTACAAGTTACCTCGTAAAAGTAACCAGGTACAAGATACATTTAAGTTATTTAAAAAATAAACTAAGTTACAGTAAGTAGGTTACATTCAAGTAGCTTAGATAGTTTCACGTAACTTAGTTACTAATTACTACCAGATCTGTACGCGGGCCTGCCTGCTTTCCGTTGAAATTTTTTCCGTATAATTCGAATCTCGTCCATAATTTTTATTTGCAAATTGATGTAATTTGCATTACCAAATGTTTTCTTTTATTGTTTGTTTTGTATTGGTTTTCTATTGACTGAAAGGTTTTACTCAAGGGGTTTTTACTTTCCTCGTATAAAAGTCGAAGAAATTATCGTAATCGCGGAAAAATCACCTACGAGATTTCTTCAGATCTTCACGTTTCATTTGACGAAAAACAGGTTATTAGAAACGTTAATATATTTTTACCCCTGCCTTTGATATAAAATATTTTGTCTCACAATCTCTGCTTGCGAGGGAAGTTCTTAGTAAAACCTTTTACAGAAGATATTTTCTATTGTCTTCATTTCCTACTTTCACATTTTTTAATAATGTTATCAGGGACATTTGTGTAATCATGAACGTATAGTAGAGTCTCGATTATTCGACCTAAACTGTACTGACTAGTGACTTAGTCTTTGGATAAGTGACGCGCGTGAAAATCTATGTAAATATATTATGTGTCATCTCTCCTAAGCCCAAGCATTGAGAAAATGCAAATTAAGTATAGTTTATAACACCTATTCTCATAACTACTTTTCGGGTGATATTTAAATAACAAAAAGTGTACACCCCCAAAAAATAAAACAGCGCCGCCTTTGGTCAACAACTCAATTTTAGGAGGCTATTTATTGAGCATGACAAGTTCTATAAACGCAGGTGAAATTCGCAGCCACCAGCATTGCCATCCGCGTGGTCTAATCCAAACAAACGAAATTATATCCCAAATTATAATTTGGCTGCATGGGTCTCCGGGGAGCTGAATTTCAGCGGCGCCAAAAAAAACCTATTAGCGACCGTGAAAACCAAAGTTATAGTGATCGCGGGCCATTTTGCGAATGAAACGGGAAACTCTCGATATTTCGATAAATTTAAAAGGCCTCCGAATCCCTATGGATATAATCGTAAACCTACCCACTTTATCAAATTGGCGCAAAGCATAAGACTTCTGAAACTAATTTGTAATACTAATACGGGATTATTTAAATTTTCACTTTGAACCTGAAGCGCTTCAGCGCAGCACCGGTAATACACGGCGCGGAAAGGTTATTAAAAATTTGTAACTGTGATGGCTGACGTTTCTAGGTCATATTAATGTTACATGAATGATAAATTAATATATGATACTAATTAATATGCTAGTCCATTACGTGTCAGCGTAATCACACAGAATTCATGAAGCTCGGCCGAGTGTAATAACTAGTCAGATGAATTTCGACAAGTGAAAGCGTACTTACAGAACTATGCTTTGTCCCAACTATGGTTTCATATTCAAATACCGTAGGTCTTTATTGTGCCACTACAAAATTCTCACGGGACAACCATTATTATGATAAACTACTGTATTATTGATACTAAATACATAAACACATTTTTTTTAAATTGAAGATTTAGTGACATCAGTAGCGGCTCGCTGTAGGAAGCCAAGGAGCTATGGTTCTACCCGTACATTATTTTACACTATTTTTCATTATTATTCTCATTTAAAAGCTTAAATAAATCTCAAATAATTTGTATTTCTTAACTATAAACTGTACGATAAGCGCCAACCGCTTTTACAGACGCATGGGTGCTACGTCGAAGAGAGTGTTAGATTTTCTACAGTTTATATACTGCAGTGGGGGTAAAGCGGCAAGAAGCAGGTTCAAATATAAGGATATTTTAGCTTTCAATGCAAGCAGTCTCAGCTGTCCTGGTCTACGATAGAGCGTGTGTCGAGTGTACGGTTACTGATGCTTGCTTACAATTTGTGCACGTAGGTGTCTGATAAAGAAACGCTGAGTGGGATTTCTGCATATTTAAAGGCTTTGTGCAATAATTTCCTTGATGAGACCTTGAAGTTTTCGCTAAATAATTACCGTTACTTAAATAACTATGCTACGATCTATTTTATTATACTCATAATTGGCTGGTAAATTGTAGCACATCTTAGAATCATATACGTTAATCACGCATGCATCTATGTATCTCGAACAGTGGAGATACAATTAGAGACATTCGATTCAATTCATCATCTCTTGTTAGTCTGTAAAGTTGAGTAAATTTTTTCAGTTATGCTAATTTTACCAATTTATATGCGAAATATGAGGTTGTGCTGAAAAGTAATGCCTTCCAATTAATTCCTAAGGAATGAATGAAGTTAATTACTTAAGACAAATGGCAAAACATTTTCTAATCTATTCTAAACAATATTATACATTAACCTTTGACGAAGTCCCCTTCCAAGTCCATACACCTTTGTCAACGCGTTACAAGTTTGGTAATCCCGTTTTTGTAGAACTCGGTTGTCTGATTGCGACACCAGTGTCTATCCTCTGCCTTTATAGCATCATCATTCTCAAAATGTTAACCTCGTAGAAGCTCCTTAAGCTCCTTAAGCTTTCCAAACTTCTAGCGGATTGAGTAATTCTTCGACTTTTCTTTATCAAATTGTCAACTATGTCTTCATGAAACTTGTGAGTTGACGTTTTTGGACGACCACATCTTGGTCTCTCCTATAAACTGGATTCGACGGTCTTACCAGTAGATCAAGCAGCCCAACGACGAACTGTACTGAGATCAACACAGTTTATATCATAAACTTGGCTTAAACGGTTGCAACTTTGATAGGAGTCACGTTGTCTGCGGTCAGAATTTTGATCACACATAATTAAGTAACAAACGACTTCCGGGATTGGACCGTGTCATGACTGAGATCGAAGAACTCAACGTTTCGCCCACTTTAGTAAGGGGCTTCATCAGGAGGAAAAAGCAAAAGAGCACGATAACTCAACGTATTAACCACGCCAGAGGCGAAACTTGAAACAATTTTTTGGCTTTGCCTAATTGTTTCGCCATTTATCCAATTATTTCAGGCTTAACCTGTATATTTTTATTTAAATTATAATTCCTTTTGCATTTCGAATTCGTAAATTTTCCAAACCAACGTATTTTCTACCTGCATCAAGCTCTTATCGTTTGCGCAATGCCCTCTCGACCCCGCGCTATCTCTTATCAGAGTCCGAGCCTTCTTTCGGGCACGAAATTCTTCGTCCGGGCATTTTGCTGTCTTCGCTTGAGCCCGCCGATATCGGCGCGGCTAAGCCTTGTTTTTAATTATGTCGAATTACGTGCGCTCAACTAATTTCAATGAGCAGTTTGTGTTTTCTAAGGGCTGATTATTATCAGGTATGTTTACGCTACTTGGTTTGACATTCAATTGTAGTAATTTCCCGTTTTGTTATTAGCTCTTTTCTTGGTAATTCTAATTAACATTCGAACAAAAACGTTGTGGACCTGCTGCTTAATATTGGGAACGCTCCGAAATATCTTCTCGACCCCTATGATAACACTAGACGCTGAACGTAGGATGTCGTTTAGCCCTCTTTAAGCTGTTTCGATCCCGGCCTGCCACAGTTTTTTCTACCGATAAGGTTAGTTTCCAAGATTATTAATTACACCGACCGTCAACGAGTTTTGGGTTCGGGCAAATTACTTCGGCAGCCTGCAACGATTTGCGAATTTTTAATAACCATTATGGTGGCAATGTTTAAATGCACCTTGTTAGCTACAATGTAATTCCAAGGGCTTGATTTGTTTGCAACCTTTGAACTTTAAATTGTTATCACGTGCTCAAAGCATTAATTAAATGTACTGTATCATTAACAGTGTAATTCAAATGCATTATTTGTTTGCAATTGGTAACTTTTAATCCATATTCACATGATCATTTTTACGTCTATTAATTACATGCTTTTGTAAAAAAGTGCTTTCACGCTACCTTGTGTCAACACCGAGATAACGGCTAAAACACATGATTGGAATAAGCTTAATCCTTCATTAAATTGTGATCACATGTAAATTAAGGACCCTAAAAGAGGTTCAATTTTTATTATATGCGTGCTGCATTTTTCATGCATATTGGAAACGTTATATTTAAATATATTGAAATTATGACAATAATAATTTATCAATGATCTTACATGACAGCCATTTATTATTTATTAAATAAACTTTAGCTGGTTGTAATTATTTTGTTATTTACTCGAGATCTTTACGGTCTCTGGCGCCCTGTATTCCTTTATTAAAAGAGCCTGTAGAAGCACAGCTGATGAGTTGAACCTGCGATCCAAGGCCACCGAAATTAAGCTAGCCGGCCATCGCGGTAAGTACAAAAAAAAAACCTTTCAGAGCTTCCGCGGTGTATAACGGAATAGGGGGGTTGATCTGCGATTGTACTACCATTATTATTAGTAACCAATCGCAGGGTGGCTTCTCTATTTTTGTTACAAATTCTTTGCAAGGGTAGGGATAGAAGAGCACGATAACTCAACGTGTGAACCACGTCAGAGGCGAAACTCGACTAACTATCGGAAGTATAAAATCTTCAGGTCTGCCCACTGATATTCAATGGAGGTTGATTCCTCGCGCTTCAAAGTCTTCTCGGCTCAATGGTCTCCCCAAAATCCATAAACAAGACATTCCCCTCAGGCCCATTGTCAGTACCATAGATTCCCCTACTTACTCATTAGCTAAATACCTAACCACTATCCTCAGAAAGTTCACTGGTAAGTCTCCCTCGTATGTTCGCAATTCGGCCCATTTCGTTGAACTTATATCCAATATAAGCCTTGGACCTGAGGATTTACTTGTGAGTTTCGATGTCACTTTCCTTTTTACCAAAGTTCCTATTCCCGATTCCATAGTCATAATCCAACAGTTGTTATCAGAGCATGGGGAGACGTCTTCAACTCTACCTGCCCTGGTAGATTTCCTATTTCAAGGCCAGTTCTTTAAACAAATCTCTGGTGCGGCCATGGGTTCTTCTCTTTCACCTGTCGTTGCCAATATCTTCATGGAAGCTTTCGAAACCGTAGCTCTGGAATCTTCAGAATTGAAACCTAAGGTTTGGTTTCGATGCGTTGACGATACTTTTATTATTTGGCCACATGGTAAAGACACGTTACCCGTCTTCTTAAATCATCTTAATAGTCAACATCCAGTCATTAACTTTACCATGGAGATATAAAGTAACGGTTCCCTTCTTTTCTTAGATGTACAGGTCTCTCGGCAACCCAGTGGCAAACTTGGTCATTCTGTATATCGCAAACCCACTCACACTGATCGCTATCTACATGCCGATTCCCACCATCATCCTACACAAAAACTTTCTGTTATCAATTCGCTTGTACACCGGGCTGTTTCCATATCCCAACCCGATAATATCCACGCTGAATTAAACGGAAAGCTCTTAGGAATAACGGTTACCATGCTAGGGATATACAGTCTGCCATCAATCGCCATCTTCATCCACGCCACCCAAACCTCCAAAACCCGATCCTCCTGCAGCAATAGTCTTTCTACCCTATATACACCAAGTCACCGACCACGTAGGAAAGTTTCTTCGAAAACAAAACATTAAAACAGTATTCAAACCTCAACAGTTTCGCCTCTGGCGTACTTAACACGTTGAGTTACCGTGCTCTTTTGCTTTTTCCTCCTGATGAAGAACCTTACGAAAGTGGGCGAAACGTCGAGTTCTTCGATTTCAATCATGACACGGTCCAATCCCGGAAGTCGTTTGTTACTTAATGACATTGGCCGTCAAAGCCTCAGAAATCGCACATCATTGTTTGTACAGACTTTCAAAGCACTTACTTTATTTCACCGGTGTAACTTCCCCACCAATGATAAAAGCTGATTGGTGTTTAAGATGCAGTAACTAGATGAAATAGTGTTTTTGAAGAATCCTGTTGATTTTGTGGGCTATTTTGTTCTGGGGGTATGGGCTTAGAGGCATTACTTTTCAGCACAGCCTCGTATTTAAATATCGGGATGTAGAAATCTGTCCTTGTCTGTGAGGGGGTGAAAGATGCACTTTACCTTCGGTGATTGATTCTGCTATCAAAATCTCCCAAGAGCCTCTGCTGAGTCGCATGACTGCTGGTAAAATTACAGATTTTATGGCATCTAGAAACTGTATGTATTTGTATACATTTAGTTCAGAGAGTAGTGAAACAAACTGAAACAAGGTTCGTTGTAAAACTAAAAACGTTTTTATTATATGTATTTTTCCTGACAAAAATTGATTTTTCAGTTGTATATTACACGTCTAGAAATGTTATTTAAATGTAGTAAGAATAGTACGGTATTACAAATACATTAATAAATGTTGTATGTATTAAAGAAAAATTAAAGCCATCAGATACAGTTAATTTCAAAATGTGAATAAGTTTCAACATTTTTACTGCACTAAGCCTAAAGGGCTGCTATTGTAGAAGACTTAATTAATGCCATTATATGGCATATTGGTAGATATTACTTGGAGCTATAAGCGGAATTAGTAACAATTTGCGCTTAATAACGGTTTCTTGTTTATTGTTTTAAATAATAAATAATTAACTAAAAATCTACCGTAAAATTAATTAAAAAGGAAAATATTTACATTTACTAATCCATTAGCTTATTTATGGCCACTTATTCCTGTTCGCTTGTATTTATATGTGAATGATTGCGATGGGTAAAAAGTACCTAAAATGGCGATAGTTATACGCTTCACGAACGGGAGGTCTTGAGTATGTGTCCTGCATCAGCCTAGGGCGTTCTATCAAGTGTCGATCGTTAACACTATCTGAAGGTTTATTTTATACATTGACAAAACTTAGTTTGGAAATGTTTTTATTCTTAAAACCTCAATTTGAAAAATTTCAAACTAATCAAATAATTTAACTTGATATTAAATAAGTAACTGAATAACAGACAATGGAATTTCTTAAATAAATTTTACAGTAATTCCTGTTTTTATTTTCTTCGCTGGATGGTTGATGTTGCAATGATAGTGTGAATTTTTAGTTTATCTTAATTCCAGGTAACTAAAAACAATTCACACGTTTAGCTTATATTTCTCAGGCTCAATTTTCCATTTCTTTTCTATTTTCTATAATTTCCATTTGCTTGAGAAAATATTACCGCATTGATTTGATTTTCAAAATTGCTATTGTCAGATTAACTCAAATAATAATCTTAGGAAAATAAATCAGAGGCAGCAAAAGTTTTTACAAGACGCAACTTTTATTGGCAAGCATTTTCCAGGATTTTTCAATTTAAAAAATAGGTAGGAAACGCACTTTTTATGCGATAAATCAAAATAATCGCTGTAACTACGTTAATATTTTATACGCGGAAATACTGAAAATATGGCGTCCATACGTTGTTAAAAAGTCGTCAAACTTTCAAAGGAAAATATTATTTAAAATAGTGTATAGCGAACGGTATGTATATTGCATAGATATTACAACAAAAAGTAAAAATTTTTAAGAAAATAGTTGTGGATCTATATAGAGCAATTCTGCTCGTTTTCGCTTACTAATAATTTTGTAAATATTATACAACCTGAAACGTAATTGTAGGGTTACGCTTTACTTGAAAAAGGAGCATAAAAGGATGTTCATCAAAATTATAGTGTATGCAACTGTTATCACATTTGTACTGAGTTTTTCCATTAATCAATTGAATCGCTACATAAATTTCACGGAATCATTTTTTATTGTACCACTTTCTTAGGGATTATCGCTGCAAGAAGCACAGTACATATCTTATTTGTTAATTCTCTGTTTTGTATGCAAAGTATTTATTTTCAATATTAGAAGCTCTAAACTAATTTTGAGTAGTTCACTTAGTCGAGCTTAAAAAGGCAAATTATATAACAATAAGTGAAAAGCTGTTGTCAATTAATTTTGCATTATTTCTAGATCTTTCTTGATTACGTCATTTAATTGCAGTTGATACAAGGCCATAATATAATTTTCAAGGATTTTCCAGTTTAATTGAGAGAGGTAGGAAATGCACATTTTATGAAAGGAATGAAAAATGGTGGCTACAGCTAGGTTATAGTATTTTGTTCGTGGAAATGCAGAACAAACGACGCCTACAGTTTGTTGAATAGTTTTCAAACTTCCCACGAGACATATTATTTAAAATAGCCTAGTACGAACAGTATGTATATTGCGTAGATATTGCAGCAATAAGTAAGAATTTCCAGAATTGTGAATCTGCTATAGGTAGCGCTGCTCGTTTCCGCTACTAATAATTGTGCAAAAGCTAGAAAATCTTGTGAAACGTAGTTGTGATATTATCGAAAATAAACAAGCGGCTGAGCAGAAAATTTTTAATTGTCAGGACACCGTAGGGACAGGCTTAACTTAAATTTAAGAGTATAAAAATGTTCATCAAAACTATCGTGTGCAATCATCTGCTACTTGTTTACTGATCTCTTACATTATTTGATTGAATAGCTTCATAAACTATATTTTATATAGTATCGGTCTGTTAGGGATTATCGTTGTTAAAAGCAAAGATTAATCAACGTAGGCAGCAGGTGTCTCATTTCTTAAGTCTGAGTTTTCATTGTTGTAATCCTAAATTGCGAATCCCTGGAGGTTTTATGTTGTTAGATCACAGGTATCCTAACACGAATTTAATTTTTTGGCGATTTAATTAATTTTCTTACTAATTTGTTATTATAAATAGCATTTAATGTGCTTAATTTGAATTTTACAAACTCTAGCACCTTAATTAAAACTGCTTTAGATTTTTTAATTTATCAGGTAAAAGTATTTTTACCTTAATGGTTTGGGATTTGTACAGCAATATATAATATTACTAAAAGATGCCGCATTGGTGTTAAATGAAATGGAAAATAATGTTCTATAAATGTTTAAATGCCAAAGTTGAACATTTTTATGTGGATAGCAGAAGATGAATAAGCTGCCGGCAAGTAAAAAACTGCAGCTTTTGCCTTTCTTCTGTGGAGTTCTAAATGTAGCTTGACATTTTTACTTCCCTCCTCTAAAAGACGAAGGAAGTATTGTAATTGCGAAAAAATCACTTTCCGAGATTTCTTCAGATCCTCATGTTTCAATGTCCCTAGATGACGAAAAACAGGTTTTCTCAAAAACTCGTTGCAGAAAGACGATATATTGCATTCAGATTATATGACTTTCTGGCATGAATCCGAGAAAATTTCGGTAAATATATATAGGGTGAACATCTTAAAAATAAAATTCTGCCCATTTTTGCTTTAACTCGAGAACTATTACTTAAATGAAACTAGTATTTTACACATAGCTCAGGTTTTTACCCTTGACCAAAAAGAGGATATGTTGGACCCAACATATACAGGATGAGCACTTTTTGTTTATTGTTTTAACTGAGAAATAGATAAAAGTAATAATTTGCACATAGCTCAGGCTTTATCCTTGAAGAAAATGGAACCCAACAGATACAGGGTAAATGTTGTATAAGAGACAAAAGGCAATAACAATAAGTTTAATGCAGCCACATCGCACGCATGGTATCACATATCGGGCTATCTTCTTATCTAACAATTTTAATAAACAATATTCACAACACGTAGGTTTTGAATTTTCTCTATAGTCACGCATAGTAAGAAAGTAAAAATGTCTATTTTTCTGGCTCACTTTTGCGATATCTTTCTTATTTTATTTATTCTACATGTTCTGTTTTAGATGATGCGAATTTCCAAAATGTTGTTTTTTTTTATTTAGCAAAAATAACTATTTCAGGCTTAACATGAGTAGAAATTCTGCAGAATTGTAGGCTGAGAATTGAATATACAAATTGATGTTGTTATATTCTTACTACTGATGAATGTAATGTCATCGAATTAACATTCGCACTAGCAGACAAGCAACATTTTCATTGACTTTAAATTAATTTAAAAATTGTACGAAATCTTCTTTTTACACAATGAATGAAAACTGTTGGTTGTAATTGTTTTCATAGGTTAATATTATAAAACCCTGAAACTTTTGATATTATCGAAAATGGACCAACAACCTATCAGAAAATCTAACATTTTTATTTTTCAGGACATTGTAGGGTCACGCCCCATTTGGAAAAAATAGCATAAAAGGATGCTTATCAAAACTATTTTGTGTTCTGCCTTTACCAGATTTCACTTAATTCTTGTGTTAATTAAATGAATGGCGGCATAAATTGTTTAGTATACTACTTTCTTAAGGATTATCGTTGCAAGAAGCAAAGAGTAATCTACGTAGACAGCAGGTCTCATACTTAATTCTGAGTTTCTTACTTTAACTGTAAATGGGGACTCCCTGGAGATTTTGTTTGGTTAAATTACAGGTATTGTAACATTAATTCATTTTTAAACGATTTAGTTCAATAAGTTAAGTCTGAAATTTGTTATTCTCGATTGCATATAATGTAATAAATTTCAATATTACAAATTCTCCTATTTGAATTGACGTTGATTTGAATTTTATATAGTTATTATACAGCAAAATTGTTCAAAAACGTTATTAATAAAGCTTGAATTATTTCTAGAACGTTTGCTTACTTACAAAATCCTTTTCAAGGATTTCTCAATTTAATTGATTTCAAAGCAGGTATGAAATGCACTTTTTATGCAACGAATGAAAAATGTTGGCTATAGCTACGGTAGTATTTTATCCGTGGAAATGCCGAACATATGAGGCACACGCTGTATTAAATAGGATTCAAACTCAACGGTAAATATTATAAATAGCATCTAAGGAACGGTACGTATATTGTGAAGACATTGGAATAAAAAGTAAGAATTTCCCGGAAAATAATTGTGAACCTGCTATAAAGAGCCAAGCTGCTCGTTTCCGCATACTAAAGATTGTGCAACTGCTATAAAACCTTCTGAAACGTAGTTGTGATATTATGGAAAATAAATAAGGGGAGGAATAGAACATTTCACATTTTTTTCAGGTCATCATAGAGTCAGGCTCAACTTGAATTTAAGCGTATAAAATAATGTTCATTAAAACTATCATATGCAATTGTTAATTGGTATTTGCTGAATTATTACATTCACTAATTGAATGGCTCCATAAATTATATGGAACAATTTTATATTCTACTACTTTGTGAGGGATTATCGTTGTTGGAAGCAAAGATTAATCAATGTGGACAGCAGGTGTCTCATTCCTTAATTCTGAGTTGTCCTTGCTGTAGTCCTAAGTAGCGAATCCCTGGAGGTTTTGTTTTGCTGAATTACAGGTATTCTAACATTGACACAATTTTTAGGCTATTTTAGTGCAATTTAATGAATTCCCTTAGTGATTTGTTATTATAAATTGCATTTAATGTACTTAATTGCAATGTTGTTCTATAAAAGTGTAAATATTAAAGCTGAACATTTTATTTGGATAGTAGAATGTGAATAATGCTTTCCGTAAGTAAAATTTGCAGCTCTTGTCTCTGCTGTAGTTCTAAATGTGGCTGCAAATTCGGAATTGCCTGAATAATGGCATTTATATTCTTTCCAGTACCTAAACCAATAGTGACTTTTGTGTTTAAATACCAAAGTTGAACATTTTCTTTGTTTACTTTCGGCATGTTAAGCTACTCAGCTTTGGTTCCTGTTGTACAGTGTATCGTTTAATAGCCTTGTTATAGTTATTTTGCAAGCTTAAAACTGCATAACTCATTATCATAGTTACGTGAGTTTTCAAAATGTTTGAAAAGGTAGAAATATTTCCTCTAGAAATTAGAGTTTGGTGAATCACTAAGATGTTTTTGCTTTTATGTACGTGTTTGGAGGAAAATAATAACAAAAAATGGCGGTTCATTTCATTTTTCGGTAATGGATGTTTTGTAATTAGGTCTGTGGTAGTTTTAATCTCACGTTTATAAAAATTATATGCATTTTTGAAATTGTATATATTTAAAGGTTATGTTTAGTTGAATATTGAGTAATTCAAGTTATTGTCGTACAAGATTGCCACAAACTGAAAGTGAACAGTCGCAAGTTATAGTTGATATTTCATTTTTGAAAATTAAAATTGGGAATCTATTTTGTCGTAAAATACGTATATTACTTCTAAAAAGCACTCACCTGTTAAGACATTAAATTATAACTAAAAATAAAACGTTTACTGCATTATTGATATTATATAAAATTAAAGCACTGAAAGGTACAAGAGGGCAGGCAGGATTATCAAAGTAAAGAGGAAAATTAAGATGCGTCTAAAACCACTGTTGGGATTGGATCGTGTCACTGATAAGGTAGAAAGATTCCTGTTTCTCAACTTTCAGTTCGTCAGAAAGAATGATACATGGTGTTCTATAATGGCTCTGAAAGAAGTAACTAGTGATAAGTCAGTAGCTTTATATTTTTTCATATTGATGGTAATCATTTTCTCTTATATTCACCGCAAATACAAAACAGTACTAAACAGTTCGACTTATAAATCGCTCAAACACGAACATGGAGAATGCTACAGAAGCACAGCTAATAGTAATCATATTAGCAAAGAAGACTGGTCAACCCACTTCAAGAAGCAATTTGGTCAAACCTCCCTACTCTTCATACTACGGCTGAACTATTCATTAATCCATACAACATAAATGTTAGAGTATCAGTAGAAGAAATAATTGATAATATTCACAACCTCAAAAATAGAAAAAGTCTAGGACCTGACTCAATTACCAACGAAATGATAAAATTCGGCGGACACATACTCTCCGAACAGGTGCAAAAACTCTTGAATAAAATCATAGAAGATGCAAAGGTGCCTCACGAATGGAAAAGTAGTATTACAATAATTTTTCACAAAACAGGTGACCTCAAAACGCTAAACAGCTATAGAGGAATAACGCTTCTCAGCAAGGCAAAATCGAATAGCAGAGAAACAGCAGGGTTTTCGAAAGAACAGAGGTACAACCGATGCAATCTTCATGATACGAAAGATTATAGAAAAACCAATAGAATATTACCACCGTGGTTACCCCTGTTTCGTCGACCTAACAAAAACGTCCGACCGTGTCAAGAAACAAGACATACTTGAGACACTGCTAGATAAGGATATACCAACACATATCATAAGTGTCATAAATAACATATATACAAATATTTATCACTACAAGAATAAAAACCTTTGAAAGAATGACAGAAGACATATCTGTTGATGAAGTGGTGCGAGAAGAAGATTCATTGAGTTCTTTTCTCTTCAATCTGGTAATGGATCGCGTAGTACAGGCTATCAGACCTAAGCCAGGATATTTCATGGGCACCAATAGCATTAACATAATATACTACGCGAACGACGCCGTCTTAATCACAAACGACGTTGAGGACCTCCAAAGACTTGCACACCAATTTAATATAACAGCTAAGATACATAATATGAAGATATCGCCACAGAAAAAGAAGTACATGTTTATGTCGAAGAAATCAAGACGATACAATTAGAAACAGTTCACGCGCTTTAAGTATTTAGGCGTCAAAATCACAAGCCATCGTGATCTCCTTGGAGAAATACCAACTCACAACACAAAAGCACTACAAGTAGCAGGCTGCCTAAAGAGCACTGTATGGCGAAATAACTATTATGAGCACGGGAGAAAAAGTAAAAGTGTATAAAGCCATGGTGCGACCAATATTAACATATGCCATCGAAATCAGGACGGAAACAAAACGAGGACAGCAAAAATGAGAGTCGCCGAGATGAGGACATTAAGATCCATACTAAATGTAAATATAAGAGACAGGCGAACAAACTCTATAAAAGAAAGGTGCAATATACAAGACGTGGTCAAATAGACGAAAAAGAGAAAGAGAGAATGGAAGGAACATGTAGAGAGAATCGACGAGGATAGATTAGCTCGAGTTTGTACGAATGAGCGACCGAGAGAAAAATACTTCCTGGACAGCCACCGCGAGATGGGCCCAGAGCTGGTTCTCATCCTGCACAGAATGAGGCACGATAAACAGGGACTATTCCTAGTCGATAGAAGAAGAAGAAGACACCAAGAAGGCACCAACATATCCAATAACTAGGTCAAAAGTCGAAAAGTTGGATTAGCTTTAGAAAATACTGTTCAGACATAACATGCTAACATGACAATAGGATGATTTTGATGTGATTTGCAATATAGTACTATCATTTATTAAATAGCAAAGATAACTATTCAAACGACTATTTGTGTACTTTCTTAAACAAAACGTTTTAAGTATTATTCAACCGCCATCACTATAACAAATAGGTTGGAAATAACGAACTCGGCTGTTTTTTTGTTTCATTGTTAATATACATAGTACAAGTGCAGACATGTTGAATGTTAATATTTTTGACTTATAAAATCATCGAAATGGATAGATATTTTTTTTCTTAAAGTACAATTATTGCAACTGCTGAATGTTAAACCTCTCATTTGCGCAGTATTCGTATTGACAGAAAGTGTTGCATAATTAAAAGCCAGTGATTGTGGTACTCCATCGTCATGTAGAATTTTTTCAGCAAATTGTATCTTGCGTGTCTGCATATCCTTTAATGTGTTCTGGGTTAAAAGGGTTGGCCTTCCAGATTTTCCTATATCAACCTTACCTGTTGTTTGGAAACGATGCACCATGCGCTTTACATGCCTCCTCAAATTATCGTAATCAAAGTCGACGTCGGGGAAACGATTAACAAATTCATTTACACACCAATTTACTGAATATTTCCATTCACCATCATTCTTATTGCTTTGGTCATTGCGGAAATTTCGATTTAATAATAAACTGGTTGTGTTCAACTGAACACATAACTTAAAATTTACAAACATATTTATTACTTCTTTCAATTAATTGGAAGCACTGTACTTACTCTAAACTTCGTTTAACAATGCCTACTTAGTTTTGAAAAATACTTTTTTGTATAATAACTAGCTATTACCCACGACTTTGTACGCGCGAGGTTCGTTATTTGTGTATTAAATAATGACTAATTATTTCCTGTCATCCCATCTCATCCCATCCCCATCCCCGTCCTCGTCCCTTTCCCCGTCCCGTGCCGTCTTGTCTCGTCCCCTCCTTTCCCGTCCCGTCCCGTACAGTCCCGTCCCGGCTCCCCCCGTTACCCCTCCCATCCCATCCCATCCCTTCCCTTCCCGTCCTGTTCCGTCCCGTCCCGTTTCCTCCCCTCCCCTCCCATCCCATCCCTTCCCCTCCCATCCCATCCCTTCCCTTCCCCTCCAGTCCCGTCTTGTCGCGTCCCTTCCCTTCCCGTCATCTCTTATTTTCACATTTAGGGGACAAATTTCCAAAAACTTTGAATGACTTAGTTCAAAATTTGATCTTACAAAATTCCAACCTCTTTTTTACCCCTTAGGGGTTGAATTTTTAAAAATCCTTTCTTAGCGGATGCTTACTCCCTATTAGAATTCTGCCTGCCAAATTTCAAATTCCATTTTCGCAATCAACGTCCCAAAAAACCTCAATAACGACACCCATATCGATTTTTAGGCTTATTTACCCTATTTCACCCCCTAAGGGGTTAATTTTCGGAAAATCACGAAATACCTGTTTGCTTATTTGTTTTTAGGAGTACTCCTACGAAGTTTCAAATCGAAATGTCTATTTAATATTATTTTTCCATACAAAATTGGAACCCCCATTTTACCCCTTTAGGGGTTGAATTTCGAAATATCCTTCCTTACTCCTTGTATACATCATAAAGGGACCTCTGTACAAAATTTCAGCTTTCTAAGTCCAAGGGTTTGGGCTGGGCGTTGATGAGTGAGTGAATGAGTGAGTGAGTCAGGACTTTTAGAAATATATTTTATAACATAAAATCGGTGCTCTCTTTGTATGTTTGCGTGTATGTTTGCGTGTTTGTTTGCGTGTATATTTGCCTGTATGTTTGCGTGTATGTTTATTCGCTATCTCCTCCGAAGATACTGGCCCGATTAAGTTGTATGATGTCTTAAAATTTTGCTAATTTGTCGACTTAGTAGGCCGGTTTTTATTTGCAATAAAAGTGCGAAAAAGTTTTAAATCGCGTCTATGAGCGTGGGCTGTGCTATGGCAGCTGTTGCCGCGGGTGATTCACTATGTTCATATGTTATTGCAGCAGCTGTTCATTCAACCAAACATAATGGTCTGGCGGTAGAATGCCCGCCTACCACGCGGGCGGCTCGGGTTCGATTCCCGGCCGAAGCATACTTTTTTTAAAATTTATATTAATGAATCTCTCTTAATTTAGCGGTCAAGAATAAAAACTCTGTAAAAGGCTTTACTCAGAACTTCCCTCGTCGACATTGTAACAATAGATAATTTTAAAAATCAAATTATGTTAGGTGTAAAAATATCTTCACGTTTCTAATAAATTAAATAAATTTTCAAATTAAAAAAACGTTACCGGTGGTCGAATTCGAACAGCAGGCGGACCGCGTGTGCAGCCCACAACGTTTTGTGGGATTTGTAAGGGACTGGGCAATTTTTATCTGCGCCACGAAGCACCGACCCCTCAAATTCCTGTTTCGCAGCTATATTTAGTAACGTACTAATTTGTGCCTCGTTTTTTATCGTAAAACAGTTATTCTATATCTGTTGACTCCTATTTTTGGTAAGAATAAAGCCTGCACTATGTACAAATTATTACTTGTTTCTATTACCAAGTTAAATGAAAAATAAACAAAGCTTTATTTTTTAAGGTGCTCACCCTGTATATATTTCTCTAAAATTTTTCCGGTTTCATTCCAGGTATATATATATATAATGTGTATGCAAAATATCGTCTTCCTCCGACAATTTTTTTTGAGTTATACCGCCAACAGGCAGACAGTCGGAATTGAGAAAACCTGTTTTTCGTCATCTCTGGACCCTGAAACGTCAAGATCTGAATAAATCTCGGAAGGTGATTTTGCGTGATTACAATACCTACTTCCTTCGTCTTTCAGAAGAGTGAAGTAAAAATGAAATGGAGAAACGTAAACACACAGAACAAGTGTAAACAAACAATGGAACAAATGTATTGCGCAGTGTGGTTAATATCACACTAGAATGAAATATTGATAACTACTTGAAAGGTAGTTTTTTTTAACAAGGTTATTCGATCTCCTAGTACCTTGTAGACATAATAACTATGGTTACTGTAGCTGTCGCAGTCAATTTATAAAAAGGTAGGTACTTTATCATTTTAAAATATAGCTATTAAATCTTGTTTTTGTGTTTTGTCTGATCGTGCAAAAAACGCTATAAGCATCGCCAACGTGAAGAGCTACCGATCTCAGATAATAATTGGTGTTATCGCTTCGCTCATCCTCCAAACAATTGTCTTCGATCGGTAAAGTGTTCTTACCGTTCTTAATACTTGATATAGTATTAGGAACGCTTAGACAGCATGGGAAAATATAGATACGCCCAGTTTATATTTTTTTGGAGCACTTTTCCCAGGTTTTTTTTATTTCCTTTGCTTTGCTTTCTGTTTTAAGAAACTATCATTGCAAGCATAGACACTAAATAATGGAGGAAATACTTCGAGAACCTGTACTAGGAAGATATGGAATATAGTCCTATACGTATACCATACGAAAATAATGAACAAGAACTGAAGTGAATAGAGAAGAAGCAGAAAGAGCAATCAAAACACTAAAAAATAAAAAGACGCCCGGTTCAGATGGAATAAGCAATTAATTGCTAAAATATGGGGGTAGCAGTTTGGTAAACGAATTAGCAAAACTATACAGATGTATAATATTATAAGGAAAAGTACCACACGAATGGAAAACCAGCGTGACGATACCTTTATTCAAAAAAGGAAAAAAAAGTAACCCCGAAAATTATCGAGGGATTATGCTCTTGAATACAACACAGAAAACATCATCCTTGACAAATTACACCCTTATATACAGATAAATGAAGAGCAACAAGGTTTTTGCTCAAACCGCTCAACGACTGATGCAATATTTATAATCCGTCAAGTAGTTGAAAAAGCGATTGAATTTAACTCGCCTGCATGCCTGTGTTTCGTGGATTTAAAAAAGGCTTTCGATCGGGTAAAACTACAGGACGTATTAAGGATATTAACGGAGAAAGGAATACCATTCGACCTTATACAAATAATAGAAGATATGAATTCCAATACATGTACTAAAGAACAAGTAGGAAATCAGGTAAAGGAAGAAATTAAATGCTCCACCGGAATTCGACAGGGAGACTCGTTAAGCCCATTTTTATTTGACATAGTGATGGACACAATAATAGACAATACTACCAGGATATAGGATGGGAAATAAAAGTATAAGTATGTATTGTTTGTTATGTAGATGGTGCAATTCTCCTTGCAAAAACTGAAAATGACCTTCAGTACCTTTTGCATAAATTTGTTACAACTTCAAAACAGTATAACATGGCTGTTTCAATTGAAAACGCTAAATCAATGGTTATACCCAAAGAGCCGATACGGTGTAAACTAGAAATAGAAGGAAACATGATAGATCAGATAATGGATTTTAAATACCTGGGAATAGATGTATCAAGCGGTCGCAATCTTTATAAAGAAGTTCGACATCAGGCAGGAAAGGCTCCGTTGCTTAGGTAGAAATGGCCCGTTCCCTTGCAATATCCCAGAAAACGTTGGGACTGCATACGCCTGCCATTCGAATTCGACCACCGGTAACGTTTTTTTTTTTAATTGAAAATTTATTTAATTTATTAGAAACGTGAAGATATTTTTACTCTTAACCTAATTTGATTTTTAAAATTATTTAGTGTCACAATGTCGACGAGGGAAGTTCTGGGTAAAGCATTTTACAGATTTTGATTTAGGACAAAGAAATGCCAGAGGAGTAAAACACAAATAGACAATTTCCTAACATGACATATTTAATGGCTTTTGAAACTACTTGATGAAAAATCTTAGAACGGTAGCCATGGTGTGTGGCCATTTCGCAGATGTTAAGCTGAGAAATGTATCGCCCCAGCAATTTGGAATTGTAGTGCATAAATTGGAAACAAAGCCTTAGGACTTCTAATATGCTTCAAGAATGAAAGATTACATACACAAAGTTCATTGTCGTCCGAAAACCAATAAACACCAAAGTTGTTTTAAATTATTTTTAATATTCCTGGTTGCAAATTCTATTCACTAAAATTGGTAGTGTGAAACAATAACCATCTTCAAGGATGTCGCAATTTAAATTTATTGTGAAAAAGTTAGGAAATGCACCTTTTACGCAATGAATGAAAAATGTTGGTTGTAACTACCTTAATATCATATAGTACGTAGAAATTCTGAAGAAATGAAGCCTACGCTTTGTTAGACAGTTTTCAAACTTCGAACGGGAGATGTTATTAAAATAGCGTATAACGAACGGTATGTATATTGTGTAGATATTGCAAAATGGGGAGAATTCACAGACATAATTGTGAATCTTCTATATAGGAACATTCTGCTCGTTTCCGCTTGCTAATAATTGCGCAAATATTGTAAAACCTTCTGAAACATCGTTGTGATATTATCGAAAATAAACAGCAGACAATGTTACATTTTTAATTATCAGAACATTATAAGGCTAATAGGTCCAAGCTTAACTTAAGTTTAAGAGCATATATGAATCACAACTATTTTGTACCTATATGACCACTACCACGTTTTTACTCAAATATTCCATTTGTTAATGGAATGGTTACATAAATTATAAAGAATAATTTTTTATCGGGCAACTTTGTTAGGAAACATCGTTGTTGGAAGCAAAAATTAATAAACGTGGACTTAAGGTGTCTCATTTCTTAATTCTGGGATTTACTTGCAGTAATCTTAAAATGAGAGTTTTTATAGCTATCCCAACGTTTGCTTAATTTTTAAACGATTTTAGTGCAGGTAAGTTATTCTTGTTACTAATTTGTTAAAAGAAGTTGAATTTAATCTACGCGCCTTAAATATTACCAATTTAATCAAAACTAATTTAGATATTTTACTTAATTGAACCCAGGCAACTACGTCTTATTGTTATTAATGCTGTAGGATCGGAAAACCAATAAACACTAAAGCCGTTATCTACGTATTTTGAATTATTTCTACCACTTTTGATTGCGTTACAACTTCTTTCATTAATCTAATGGATACTACAAAATAATAACCATCTCCAAGGCTTTTTCAATTGAAATATATTATAAAATATTAGGTAGGAAATGCACGTTGGTTCGCTAATACGTTATACGGGGAAATGCTCACTTTGTTAAATGGGTTTCAAACTTCCAACGGGAAAATGATTTAAAATAGCATATAATGAATGGTATGTACATTGCATTGCAATAAAAGTAATAATTTTCCTGAAAATAATTGTGAATCTGCTATAAAGCTAATAATTGCGTAAATATTATAAAACCTTTTTCAACGTAGTTGTGACATTATTGAAAATAAATAAGCAGACAGTTCCACACTTTTAATTATCAGGACATAGTAAGGTCTGATTACCTTAAATTTAATGGAATAAAAGGATGTGCATTGAAAACTACTTCGTTGCAATCATTAACACGTTTTTACTTAATTATTCTAATGGATTTTTTATTGTACAATTCTGTTAGTGATTGCTTATAGAAAAGATTAATCAAAGTGCAAATTAGGTGTTTCATTTCTTAATTCTGAGTTTTTCTTGCTGGAATTCTAAATAGCGGATCCTTGGAGATTTTGTTTTGTTTAATTGCAGGTAGTCTAACGTTGATTTCATTTTCAAGTCATTTTATTGCAATGTAATTAGTTCAATTACTAAGTTTTTATTATAGATTGCATGCAATCCACTTAATTTAAATATTACAAACTCTTCCACTTTATTTAAAATTGTATATTTAGTTGAACTTATAATGCAAATTATAAAGCAGTAAATATTCTTATTAATGCTCTGGGATTTGCAGTAGAAAGTTTAATGTTACTAATAGAAACTGCTTTTGCGCTAGATGAAATGGGAATTGTTCTATGAAAGTTTAAATACAAAAGGTAAACATTTTATTTGGAGAACAGAATATGACTAACGCGTTGGACAAACAAAACGTCGCGTTTGTCTTTGTTGTAAATGTGGCTTGAAATCCTAACGTTGTTGAGTAATAGCACTGGTATTATTTCGAACTACTTTTGTCTATAATGAGTGTCTTCTAAATATTAACACATAAAACTGTTACGAGATGTAATCATGATTTTTATGATTATTTAAAAAATAAGGAAGAGCCGTTAGAATATGTTTTTGGTGTCTATATTTACTTATTTAGTGTATATATTTTTGGTACTGGAAATTATGCTGTCTAGCACTGTATAAAATAAAGCAAACATAGTTATTGAATCACTGGGAAGAATGAATCGTCCGCATTTAGTCATGACTAAGATTCTTCCTTGTTGCAGGACAGTAACGAACGACTGGCTGATAGATAAAACGGTGTAAATAAGTAATTGGAACTCCTTCTTTAGGACAACAAATCAAAAGAAAATTCTTTTATCCAAGCCAATATTTCGGAAAGCTTTATTTCTTTATCAAAGCAACTACAATAAAGATTACAGTTGTAAATAAATCATAAAAAAACAAAGTTTCACTAGACAGTTGAGGTTAGTACTTCATAATGGCGATACAGAACAAAAAAACCGGACATATTTAATTTGGTATATGAGGTTAGAGGTTCAACAATACAAGCCCAATTGAGTCGCAGTTAACTTACCTGTATTGTTTTTGAATTTAGATATGCCTGTTTTTTGTTCTGTATCGCCATTATGAAGTACTAACGTCAACTGTTTGTAAGTTTTTCTCTACAACTCTATTGGAGTTGTCTAGCTTTCCGAAATATTGGCTGCATAAATGAGTTTTATTTTGATTTGCTGCCCTGAAAAACGAATCCCAATTAGTTAATTACATTATTCCTTCTGTGTTCAAACGTAAAATATTATGTAAAAGTACTGCAAAAAGTTAAATTTTGTAGATCAATCAGAAAACATCTAGAGCAGTATAGTCCTTCTAAGAATAAATATAAATAACTGTATAACAACTGACGATAAGTCAGAAGAAATCTAATTTATTATTTTTTCTTATATTCAGTACATACCGGGTGACAATGAGACTATGGCCATGCTTATATCTTTTTTATTTATGAATCGATTTGTATAAAATTTTATACCAAGATACTAGACATACTTTCTGATTGGCCGATAGATATAGTCAAAATGGCTGAGATCCGGTTTTACCGGAAATGATACTAACTTTTATTTTTTAAATAGAATACCCTATATATTTTATGTTTTTCTGAATCTACAAGTCAAATTACATATAATAGTCTTGCCAAATTTCAATTTTTTTAAACAAATTATTTTTTTAATTTTTATTTTTTACTATAGAAGGCATTGACTTGGAAAAGTCTATTCTAATTGACTCTAGCAACTGTTAATAGTAGCTCTTTTATCAATAAGGTCAATAACAAACATTTAATAAAAGAATATAGTTTGCTAAACTCGTTTTTTAAGAAAAAGTCACTTTTTTTAAATGGCACCTACTAAGGGCCATTTTGCCATTAGATAGAAAACGTAATTACCAATCGAACGATATGCATCATGCACTACTTTATCTTTATCAGAAACTGAAAATTAATTAATTATTTATTTTTTTAAATATTTTTATGTAATAACTAATAATACCTAAGCAAAGTTGGCAACACTGTTATTTGTAATTTGAGTCGTAGATTCCGAAAAACATAAAACATATAGTGATCTATTTCAATAACCAAAGTCAGTGTCACTTCCGGTTTCACCGGAAGTGACACTAACTTTTAAATAGATTTAAAAAATAATTAATTAATTAATTTTCAGTTTCAGATAAAGATAAAGTAGTGTATGATGCATATCGTTAGATTGGTAATTACATTTTCTATCTAATGGCAAGGTGCCATTTAAAAAAAGTGACTTTTTCTTAAAAAACGAGTTTGGCAAACTATATTCTTTTATTAAAGGTTTGTTATTGACCTTATTGATAAAATAGCTATTATTAAGAGTTGCTAGAGTCAATTAGAATAGATTTTTCCAAGTGAAGGCCTTCTATGGTAAAAAATAAAAATTGAAAAAATAATTTTTTGTTTAAAAAATTGAAATTTGGCAAAACTATTATATGTAGTTTGACTCGTAGATTTATAAAAACATAAAATATACAGGGTGTTCTATTTAACAAATCAAAGTTGGTATCATTTCCGGTAAAACCGGAAGTCAGCCATTTTGACTATATTTATCCGCCAATCAGAAATTATGTTTACTATCTTGGTATAAAATTTTATCCAGATCGATTCATAAATAAAGAAGATATAAGCATGGCCCTAGTATCATTGTCACCCCTAGATATGTTTAGCATGATGTAGAAAATATATTCCAGCTAAATGGTATTTCCGCCATGCTGGCGTTCTGCTACTCTGTATTACTATCGTGCGTTTAAAAAAAGCTCATTCGCAGCATGCCATGATCAAATTGAAGTTTGTCATAACTTCATACATACCAATTGAAGCAAATGAACTACCATAAGTTAGAGAGAACTAAATTACATCTTGATCTTGGACTATTTTCCTAAAAATATACAAAACACTTGATTAAAACATTTTTTATTGACTGTTATGATTAATACACTCGTTGTTGTGTAAAGATCATCTTATTCTCCTATTTGTTTGATACAAGTAAACTTAATGCAGTGCAAACTTTTGCCTGTCACAGTGACAAATGTTTTCATAAACAAAATGCAATCTGACATTCACCTACAGCCTTAAGTTAAGTCATGACTAGATTGGTCTTTCCAAGGCCTGCCCTAAATGAGTTTTTTTAACACACGATATATTACACTCATAGCTTCCCTATATCATTATATGTCGTTGTTATAATGTTAATATATAAGTTTCACATACTATATTAAATATGTTCCAGCATATTAGATGAAAAATGTTATTATTTCCAATACCGCATACAAGGTCCGGCAACGATGCGGGGGTGGAAGATATTTCTAAACCTATGGCAGTTACATAAATATTGTGTATATAAAAGTTGTAGGTACGAAGGTGGGGTACATTATTAAAATAGTTTTGATTATACAGGGTGGCTCAAAAAACTGTGGCGAATCAAACTTACTTTTTTTTTTAAATAGAATACCCTATATTTGGGTAGAGTAAAAATATCGTATTGAAATACTAATCATTTTGATAAAGTTGTATGGGTCTAACTTCAATTGTTTTGGAAATATTAACGATTTTATGCAAAAAATGTTGAACTTCAGGCGGATGCTGTAAGGAACAGAAGTTTTTCGTAAACTACTTTTCGAGTGTAAAATGGTGGATCTGGTTATTATTGCTATACAGGGTGCTCACCATTTGCAAATTTAATCGATTTTGTTTGAAATAAAACGTTCCGTTTATTTTTGTATTTTTGAAAAGCCCCTTTAATGAGCTTTATTTTGATATGTTACGTCATACTGGTAAATTCAAATGTTTGTGAGATATGCGTGTTTGAACATAATAAACAACTTAAGCGCCTTAAAATGATCTATTTCAAGGGATAACAAACAAATGCCGTTAAAATAATGATTTAAACACTTGAGCTCTCCAAACAAAAGATAAAACTAAGTTTAGAAAATAGAAATTCAGCCACTACTTCAAACTAGAAATTACAAATACGGAAAACGAAAAATGCAGGAGAAAATTAAATCTGTAAAGCGATTTAATTAACGGCTAAAAAATTAAATGGCAGAAGAAAAGTACTTTCCAAAAATACAGGGATATACATGCTGATGCATTTAAACAAATATAAATAATTATATTTGCTGATTATACGTTCTCTGTATAGCATCAATACTCAGAGCAGGGAAGGAGAACTATTTGAACATTTAAGGTAATTAGTGTAATTATGTATGGGGTTTTGGTGTATTGCCTTTTGATTTTAATCTCATTTTATTTGATCTTGGAATTAATTTATCCCTGCATTTATCATTTTTTCCTTTTCATTATGTGTTGTATCAACACTGACTGGATTTATACTTTCTAAATCTGGTTTATTTTTTTATTTTTGTAGAGCTCAAGTGTTTAAATCATTATTTAACGGCGTGTGTTATCCCTTGAAATAAATCATCTTAAAGCGCTTAAATTGTTTTTATGTTCAAAAACAGTTGAATTTACAGGTATGAAGTATATCAAAAGAAATCTCATTAAAAGGGGTGTTAAAAATATAAAAATATATAGGGCATTTTATTTGAAAAAAATCGAAATGATTAAATTTGCAAATATTGAGCACTCTGTATAGCATTAATACCCAGATCCACCATTTTACACTCGAAATGTAGTTCACGAAAAACATTATTCTTTGGTAACGTAGTCCTTCATTCAATTGTTTTCTGCTGCTTATATCAGCCACCTGAAGGTTACCGTTTCTTTGCATACACAATGCAAAACTTGTAAGCAACCCAAATATGGAGCATTGTTTTAAAAAAACTAAATTTGATTCGCCACACTTTCTTGTGCCACTCTGTATACACAAAACTATTTCAGTAATATGCACCACCTTCGTGACTTTTATATACACAATATGTCTATAACTCTCATAGTTTTAAAAATATATACCACCCCCGCATCGTTGCCGGACACTGTATACCTTTGGTATGCTATTTACCGTTGAAAATAGTGTCTTGGCATAAAGAAAGTACTAATACTGTTATGTACCCAGTACACATTTCATAGTATGAGAAAACATAAATCCACATTGCATTTTGTATTACTTCATATGTTTATTGTCACCAATTGAGTGGTTGCATGTATTTTATTTATTTTTTAGATCTAATGCTTTAATGATTTGTAATGCTTTAAGGCTATCACCTACAAGAACATAGTATGTGGAAATTTAATTACTTTTCAATTTTTCTTAAATCGTAATATATGTGGTAGACTACAAAGATGCAACTTATAAAGATATCGATTTCAACTGTAGTACACACGCTGCTATTGTGTACTAGACTAATGAAAACATTTTGATAAACTAATATTGACAGTAAGAGGCATATTAACTATCTTCAAAAACCACTTTAGCTCTAGCTTTGTTATATGTAACATTTGTTCAAGTTTACGTTATTATCTGAAACGGAATAAAACAATTTTAAAATAAGGTACTTTCGGTATATAAGCGTATAAGCAACCGTTTACTTTAAAATTCCTATAAACATTTTGGGTTCTCATTAAGACGTGTAATTATCAAGTAGCCATAGTTACAAAAACAATGGTTAGTGATTGTGATTAGTAAACAACAATGATAAGTCAATTAATGACTTTGGTGACACAGAAAATTTTCCTTTTGTGTTTACGAAAATGACCGTACGAATTCTCCAATGCTGAAATGTTTGTTACGTCGTGGTTTATTATAACCTAAGGAATGTATGATCAATCCGTTCTTTTTAAGACACCCTGTATAATATTGCTCAATATAGGAAATTGGATTCATAGTTTCTTGCTTCAGTAGTAAAGAAAGTTTGATAGCTATGGATTTTCTTAAAAAATGCCGGATAAAATCTGTTGTTTAATATTTATGAATATTAATCACCAAAAAATGAAATTAAAGAGAATTTACATTCAAGGCAGCAGTTTCAAAATACAAAATAAATTGCTTTAATAAAAAATTCTAAAGATTTCCCTACGGATATCAAGGGTAGAATAAAATATAGAGTGACGTTTTGACCAACAATTTGTGATTTATTTGTATAGTAAAGAAGTATAGTTTTGTGATAATTATAAAGCACAGGGAGAAAATATTACCTTAATATTAAATTAGTTTTGGTAATAACCGAATTAATTTCCACATCGGAAATTGCTTCACTGATGAGAGGTGTGCCCCGTGCAATAATCTATAAGTAGAACAACAAGAAAGTAGAAATTCGCTGAACATAACCATGAAGTTGAAGTGTTACGAAGTTCCTGATGTATAAGGTTTCCCCTTTCGGTTAATAATTTGCGAACGCTCAAAAACGCTTCCGAGGCGGCAGTGCGGGAAAATAAATATCAATTCCGATAAGACCATTTAAAATTTTAAAATTCGATGACACTTTGAGTAAAGCGGCGCTCGGCCTCTTGGTCTCCCGCGGGTCTTTTGAGATCATCTTCAAGCTGTCAACGTCGCCCCTCGTGCCAATCGTTTTACACCACAGTCGCGTCTCAGCCAATTCCGAGTCGCATCCAAACAAAGGTATTCACTCATACACACACACATAAGCCCCCAATGGTAGACATCAACAATGTTCTGAATAATACATTTGGGAACTTATAGCGCAGTATGTAATATTCAAAGTTCCCCGGGTTGTAGGAGCGTTACGTCGCTATAAATTAATAAATGATGAAGCTTCTTGAGATAACGGGCAAGGCAAAGGAGAGCGGATATAAAGAACTCTAATTTCCTTACAAACAAAATTACGCAACCAAGAAGCAATACGGAGTTTACGAGGCTGTTTCATTATGGCATTACAGGGAAATCAATTTGAAATTTACAGCTAGTCATTTCTTCATCGCGGGATTCGTCTCGTCTTGGAAAAAGGGCATTCGCGCAGGTCGCCTTTTATTAAACGCGCGATAAGGGACAACAACATTTAGCCGTACAAGAAAGTTCAGCTTGGCAGGTTTAAGCAAAGATAACGTGCATACACTGAGGCAATATTCCCTTAAATAATTCTCTTTGGAGGCTTCAAGCGGATGACAAGGAAACGAAGATTGGAAGATGCAATCACCATCTGAAAGGAATGACAAGTTGACGCGGACGTGCTTTGCTTGTGTAGAATGAAAAGCAAAGATAATTTACGGGAAAAATATGAAAGAAGGGTTGCGATATTAATTAATCATTGCGACCGGAGTTTTCAACTTTTAAGTCTATATTAGCAATTCGGAAAATCCATAAAACGCGAACGTACTCCAACCTGAACCCGCATTCGGGGATAAAAAATTTATGCGCGTTGTAATATTTATGTATTCTCCTTCCGGCAAAAATAAATACGAGCAAAAAGTAGAAATCCAGTCAACTTTGTCAACATCGGAAAGAAAGGAGATACATTTGTAGAAAATAAATCGACAGGGAATATTGTTTCAAATGGAGGAGATTGTCGAGCAAGGAGAGAGTGTATGGAATCTTTAGAGTAAGCGGCAGCCTTTTTGTGACATGGGTGATACATCTAATGCATTAATTCCAGTCTCGTGCCTTTACTTTACTCCTCGGTATCGAGGGTAAATCGGGAAATGATAAAAGGGATGATAGGGTGTAAGTGACACAACACGTGAATCCAGACAACGCTTTTAACTGCATCTACCTATATGATTTTCTTACTTAATGTTCGCTATCTACACGCCAAGTGTGTGCTTTGAAGGAAAATTGATATTTAGGGGCAAATTTGCTTTGTATTTTACTATTTATAATTCAAGGCAAACATATTTAATTACGATAAATATGTTTGTGCATGTGCTAAAATACTTCTTCCGCTGTCTCTCATATTTAATCAATTAGTAATGCTCGACTAATAAAGCAATCGATTCAATCTATTGTAGATGTATTATTCGTATTAATGCTGCTTTAAAAGTCATTCCCAAACAGATTACTTACGTGTTTAATTGCTTTGAGTAGGATGCCACGCATCTTCTGATGGTAGCTCCCCTATCTAATTAAATTATTTAACCCTTTGGAGGTGCGCTGGATTTATGTCACACTAGTGGTACGGTTGGGTGTGATCTTGGAAAAAGATACTATTAGAATAAAAATTCATATATTTACATTGTTTTAAAATGTTCTATATAATTTAGAGATAATAGCTGAAGACTTATTTTTTAGAGTTTAGCTTCAATGTGCCCTATCTTTGAATACGAAGCAGTTATCATAATCGGTTGTTATTGCCTCTCAAGTATGAAGTATTTGAATACTTGTTAAATGGTACTATTATGATTGGTTTCGGCCTGTATTGAATACGAAAACAAACAAAGTTCAGACTCTTTTACAAAATATAAGAAGTAAACATAAACTGAAAAATTATTCTCAAAATGTATAACAAAAATGTATTTGAAATACGTAACCAACATAAATTATAACCCAATAACAAAAATCAAGAAGGCATAAAATGATATTATTCAATCTTTTCTTAGAAACAAGAATCACAAGTATCACAAGTAAATCAAGGTAATGGTAAAGGTTCAGGATCTTTTCAGTTTCCCCAACTGGGGGACGGTGCTATAGGGACCTTGCGTCCCTCTTCATCCAATAATGGAAATTTCAGGATGGGTGAGAAAAAGGAGGGGTGGAGAATACTGCCTCGGCATTCGCCTGAGAGAAGGTTTATGCAGGAAAACCACCTAAAACCTGAATCAGAGCAGACGGCCACGAGCATCGAACCCACGACCTCCCGAATGCTAAGCAGATGTGGTAACCACTAGTTTGGTTAAATAATTAAAGCTTTTCTAAGTGTATATACCGCCTCCAAGAAACATAATAACAATAACAAAAGTGATGATCAATATTTACGGCGATCTTTAATGTGACATCCTAAAAATACTAATCTGCAAAAATTATCAAGCAAACTTAGTCTGACGGCTAACAAAGTGATCAAAACTCGTAAAGCAAAGCAAGAGTACGTAGGGTATGGCTATAATTCGTTCTCTCACTGCTACTAACCGTGTTACGTATTTACTTAGAGAAAGGATCCATTCGAAGGTACACGGAGTCTAGCAAAGTTATTACTCGCGGAGTTTTCGATATGTTACTTTGAAATGCATTGGGGTATATTATACCCCACCGTACTTCCGCCGAGTTAATTAGTAATGTTTGAAGAAATAATCATACGGTTCATCTGTTGAAGACATGTTATCGTTATTTTTCAATATATTTCTGCGACACTTTGATTGTTTTCTGTTATTCAGCAGCCCCTCTCGTCAATCAGATATGTATGTTGTTGTATTCTGTTTTATTTGCATGTTTTTTTCTTCATTAGTAATAGTGCATGTTCAGTCATCCACCGTTTTCTTTGTTGTGTATTCGCCTTTCTGAAGTACAGGTTTTTAGTTGTGGCCATTGCTTTTTTAAATGCTTCTACTTCTTTCTCCCACTTCTTTCAGTTTTTGGTTTAAAACTGTGTAACACGATCTTTAGTATTTCTTTTCCAATTTTTGTAAGTTCCAGTACACCGTCATTTCGCGTTTTAAATTTTTTCATATTTATTATTAAATTTCCTATGACTTATATTCATTCCAAGATAAGCAACTATTTCGGGAGCGTTTATTGACCAATATAAAATCCATCTGGTTGCGTACAATGTTATCTGGTGCGCCTTCCAACTATAGAGCCTTCTTGGGTGTAGTTTAAAGACAGTGTTTAAAATGAATAACTAATTTTCATCTGCGAAAATGTTGAGTTTGTCACCTTTCGTTTTTCTTACTCCCAATCTATAAGGTCCAACAAATTCACAGCTTCTTATTCTTCCAATTTTGGAGTTAAAATCTCCCATCACAATTATGACTTCGTTTTTATTTAATTTTCTTAGTGTTTTAGTTATCACGTTATAAAATTCGTCTTTTGATCGCTCTTGTGTGAGGTAGGTACATGAACTTGAATTATGTTATGTTGGAATGGACTGATATTTATTTGTACTAGAAGTATTCTTTGTGTTCCTGCCACACAGTTGGCCACAACTTGGAAAAATGTTCGTTGAGGATTATTTCTATTCCATGTTGATGGTTGTCTTCATTACTTACAGAGTAAAACACTGTGTGGTTATTCAAGTTAGATTCTCCAGTTTCTAGCAACTCGCTGACTCACATAAGTCTGGTAAGTTTGGTATAGTGTGCGTATATTCCATGTACCATTTTTAATTGCTGATTAGCATATATTCAGTGTTGTGATCGTGTTTGTTGTGTGAGGATTTCGCTGAATGACGACCTTGGAAGCCCTGTAGTCTCCTCCCCTGCAGGATCTTGGTTTACGAAGTATGATCTTTCCTCTATATCACTTTTTGCCATTTTAATTTTTCTTGAAAATATTATAAGGTGCCCTCCTCAACGCAGTGTCACAGTTGGTAAAATCATAATGTGATTTTTGCCTGTGAGTGTCCGGTGCCTAGCCTGTTTAAAAGTCATTCTTCAGCAGCATCGATACAGTAATGACATAATTGCTGCCTTATGCCATGAAAAAACACTCTATATTATTATATAAGCAAAACGGCAAGAAGCAAATAAAAAGTAATCAAAAAAACAGAGATGCACTTGTATAAAACAGCATTTTTCGCCACACTACCTCTATAAATTAAAATTCTGGGCATTGCTGGATAAAGACTGAATTTGAAAAACAGTATCTGGAATGAAGCATATGTGGAAAATACAGGGAAAAACAAGAAACGTAAGAGGCGAGTTAAATAAACATCAGAAATTAAGGAAATGGAAAACAAACGATTAAAGTGGTACGAACATATTGCACAAGATACCCCACAAAAGTCAAAGAAGAGGTGTAGAAAGAAGAACAAGAGGTCGCGAAGAAGTCTGCTGGGGCGCGGGCGTATGAAAGAATGTGACAAAAATGTTTATCAGAATAGTAAATTGTTACGGTCTGAAACGACTTTTACGACACCGTGCCGGCTCATACAAAAATTACGTAAAAGCTAAACGGCCAGCGTGGGCGATATTTCTCACAATCGGGACAATAACTCGCCTAACGGTGAACAAAGACAAAATTGAATTGGACGCCACCCGGTCCCGTCAACCAGAACAAAATACAAAGGTAAGCTCATCGAGGAACCAGGAAGCAAATGAACCTACCATTCGACTTTACACCTTGGCGAAATCGAAAGCTAAACGAGAATGACATATTAAAGCAGCCTCACGACTCCCAACACTGCAGCGACAAGTGCACCGGTATGCAAGGTCTTCTTTTGATTGAATATATGCCTAAAGGCTCTACAATCACTGCAGAGGTTTATGGTAACACCCTCAAAAGGCTGCGTACAGCTATTGTCAAAGAACGTCCAAATTTATCACAAGGTGAATCGCTCATTCTTCATGACAACGCGACCGTGCATAAGGCAGGATCTGGCACCGTCCGACTTCTACCTATTCAGAAACCTAAAAAAGAATCTCAGAGGGCGTCGTTTTGAAACAGACGATCATTGAAGGAGGCAGTCAAGGACTATTTTGAGACCCAAGAAGAATCTTTTTTTTCAACGGGCATTAACTCTTTGAAGGACAAATGGCATAAGTGTGTTGAAGTTGGGGGAGATTATATTGAAAAATAAAATTATTTAAAAAACCGTATGTAATTCGTTTCATAGTTAGGTAGATAACTTTTTTAGTTCCCCTCGTATAAAGTTTAATATTTTTTATGGTATAGATTTAGACTAAATAAATTATAATTTTTTTTCTTTTTATAAGATTGAAATATTGGTAAAGTTAGAAAATATTTTAATTTTTAATTTGATTTACATTCTATATTGTTTTAAATTAAGTTATGGTAAATTACATTTAAATTATCTGTCCGTTTTGATTTAGGGCTTTTTTAATATGAATCATTTCTTTTTTTTGTGTATTAAAATTGAAGTTATGGAATTTTTCTACTGTATGATCAGAGAGAGCCGTGATAACTCCAAATAAACCTAATACGGCTCTCTCTGACCATACAGTACATTACTAGTACATTACAATATTTAAATTTCTCGCTATATGGCGCCATTTTCGTGCCCCCTGCATAGTGGAAATACATTGGATGGCTTATATTTCCAAGCTTACTATATGTACGTATCTTGGCGGATATATAATCCGCATGTAAAATACAGTCTTCCTATAACAAATAGTTTTTGATCTATAGCGCATAGACAACCAGACAGACAAAATTGAGAAAATATCTTTGAAGATAATTATTACTTCCGTCGTCTAAAAGACGAGGGAAGTACTGTAAGCGCAAAAAAAACACCTTTCGAGATTTCTTCAGATCTTTACGTTTCAGAGTCCCTAGATAACGAAAACATGTTTTCTCAATTCCGTCTGTCTGTCTGTCTGTTGCCGGTATAGCTCAAAAGATATTTGTTGAAGGAAGACGGTGTTTTGCATGCCGATTATATGTCTACCTTGTTCAAAATTGAATATACTTTCGGTCAAATATATACAGGGCGAGCACCTTAAAAAATAAGATGGTGTTTATTTTTGCTCTAAATTAAGACCTTTTATTAGATAAATAAAAGTGATATTTTACACATAGCTCAGGGTTTTACCCTTGAAGAAAATATGCATATTTTGGACTCCACAGATACAGGGCAAAGAACCTGTATCGTCTTATCACCGCGTCCTTTATGCTGCTGTCGTAAGCGAAAGTAGTACGTTAGCTTCAATGGTTCAGAAGTTAAAGTATCTGGTTAGCAATCGGATTCCGCGTCGGAGCGTGAATTCGAATCCCACCGCCTTTAAATTTGTGTTTGCTTTTATTGTGTCAGTATTATTAGCGATGTTAAGATATTTGTACCTATTGTGTGACCGCACTTGCTAGGGAAGTTTCGGGTAAACCCCATTACAGATTTTTCACGATTGCAATACTTTCTTCGTATTGTATTAGAGTTACGAAATAAGATTTTTTCTTGGCTTTAGTCTGTCTTATTATCAGTTGCCTTTAAACTGTTAACAAATACATGGAAATCACGTGCAGCCGAAACCACATTCTGGGGTCGCCAAGTGCTTGGATGCCTAATATAAAGCCATACTACCAAAAAGTTTGAATATCACTGCCGTAAGGCATCAACGAGTCAAGCGAGAGATACAGAAGAAGAATAATATTATTGTTCCTCATATATCTCTTCATTTAAAATACAAATATTCAATATTCTTCCGGTGTTGCCCCCTATTAATTAGTTTGACAATTCAAGAATATGAAGCTACAATATATTAGAGCACCAAAATTAAGCCACAAAACGTTTGCCAAGATGAAGAAGAAATTTTGGCATATAATATAGGTACGATATCAGCTCTTCAGGATTGGTTGGTCCACAGCTTTTGAACAAATTCTCCAATATCTTTTTCCATTTCCGGCTATCTGTCTCTAATTTCTTATTCATAATTTTGCTAAATATGGCCTCGTCATTTTTATCTGTTAGTACTTGCTTAACCTCTCTTTCTATCGGTTTGCGTTTGTTGTTTTTAGTCGTTTATACAGCTTCACCAGTACTTTTCATTGCTCTCTTCTAAGAGTACCCCGCCTTTTGTCCTCCGTATATTTCCCTTCACACTTTTCTTTCGCATATTTCTAAAGTGCCTTTCACTGTTTGATTTCCTTATAATTGGATGTATAATATGTCCTTACTTTGACATTCCAAAATATATTCTTTGATTCCAACGCGTGTCTTAATACTCCATATTCCGTTCCAATCTTCGCTTTAAATCGCAGTTCTTTACACGTTGTTGTTTAAGTTTTTTATGTCTTAGTTCCATGTATTTTGTTTTGCCATCGTATACATTTAGCTGCATGCTCTCTCAGTACAATCAAGTTTAGTTTTGTTTTTGTTATTATGGCTATATCACCGGCAACACTAGTGTTTCATTCCTTCTTAACCCACCTTTTCTTATTGCATTTTCAAGTACTATGTTAAACAAAGTTTTGGATATTGGGTCCTCTCTTTTTTGCTACACACTTGCTTTAAATCTTTCTTAGTGTCTTTGAACATTTTTCATTTTCCGTTGAATTCCGATTTAGCCATTCCATTCTAGTACGTCTTCCATCCCTTATTTTTTTTCTCGCATTCTTCGTCGAACCATATTTACCTTTTTGTTACCATCTTGGCGTTCAATATTTATACGACTTCCTTAAGTGTTCCATTTTTCCTGGGTGTGATTTTCTTGGTTCTCTTCTTGCGACATTCTATAGATAATCTTCTGGTATTTTAATTTTATTTTCTCTTCATTTAGGCTTTTATAGTTAAATGTCGTTTGTGATTTATGCTTTATACTTTCTTTTAGTGGCTGTTTCGCTTTTATTTTGGTTCTAGCAAACGTATGGTCGCTCTTTGCGTCAGCTCCTTTTATATCTTCAGTGTCTGTTATATTTCTCATATGCTTATTTACATTTTTCATGGTCGGTTAATAAATGAAACAGTCAAATCGATTGGTGATATATTATTAGTGCTCTTGTTTCTAATGTATCTGTTGAGTTAGAAATGCAAAACAATGCTCATCCTATTACGCAATTATGAACTGATGTGTTTTGTACCGACAAATTGTTGTGGTTTAAGTATTTTGTGTAATTAGTCATAATTGAGAAGTAAATTAAACAACTCAACCTATGTGAGATTAAAACTATTGCCTCTATTATATCTGTTACTTTAGATGAAAAACATTAAGAATGCCTTTAGTTGTTTTGGAAAAGATATGATGTTTCTTTCCATAGTGTTTTTTCTTATCTGTTGAAAATATGTTATACCTGCTGTTGTCTTCATTTATTTAGAAATGTAAAACAATATCATTTCTCATATCACTTAAATGTGTTAAACGATGGCTGATAATAACTGCAAATACTGATGTAGTCGTCCATAGCTGCAAAGTTCGAAAAACAGGGTGTCAAGTGGTTCCATGTGAATGCTAATTTGAATTTCAACATTTAAATCTTTCTCCTATGTGCAACAGCACAGTCTCTGTAGTTTTTGATAGCTTTACCCATTATTGATATAAAAATGCAAATATGTCATCCACGTAAGTGTCAATAATATATACCTTTGTAATAGGGTTGGCAAAAGTAGATAAATTGACAGTTTTGCTTTATAAGGCAGTTTTGCACGCCTGTATTATTCTTCTATAACTTACAATTTATACGAGTACATCACAAAAATTACAATTGCGTAAGTCCTCCACCTTGCGGTGCTGCACCGGCTGTCAAACGCCTTAAAATAACCTTAAAAATTGACAATATTATTATTAAATCTTAAATTACTTAATTTTAATTCTAACTACGTCGAAAAATGTTTATAAACTACTCTCCTGCCCTTTGTCGTTCTCGCTCCTGGCTGAAGGCGACAAATGCGGTTCCGGCTCTGCCATCCTCCTTACGTAAGCCGTCTGTGTAATAGCCCTTTCTTTGCCGAATTTTTCTATACCGGTAATAAATTGATTTCAAGGTTAAATAAAAAGCAAACTTAAAATTTAATTAAAAAATAAACACATTTCTGACCGTACATCAAAATATAAATTCATTAAAAAAAGCAATAAATTTTATTAATAGTATTAGTAAAAGATTTGTATGATATTTAGCCCAAATGTTTCTTGTATTCTATACTAGTGTTACCTATCCCAAAACATTGACAAGCCTAGTAGTATTCTAAAAATTAAGTAAAACTATCAAACTTATATGTATCAGCTTCAAGAGTAATACAGAAATTAGCTGAGGAGTTTACATATTGTGACAGTTGGTACTGATAAATTTTTCAGCCTAATTAGTAGTTTACAAAACTTGGTGTAACACTTTTTTTAGATCAGAAAACAAACTAAAAGCGAGTTATGCTAAGTTATGTTACATTTAACAATGTTCATCAAGCTTCTGAATTGTTAGAAAATCTTATAAAATAGTCGACTTTTTCAAATTAGTAGCACAATAAAAGGCTAAATTGAAAAAATATATTGCGGCCTATAAATGTCAGAAACTTATATTTCATTGCCTCACCTTCTATGCAAAGAAGTTACTGCAATTTTCTACATGATTTCTAAATCTATTTGAAATTCCCAAGAACGCGTAAGTGCAGCTCGAACGGATAAGTATGGAAATCACGTTTATAGATTGTTCTGACGTGCTCTATGTTTTATAATGCGGAAATTTATTAAATTCGAAAAAGGTTTTGGGTGCAATACAACCTTTTATCTATAACTTAAAATATTAGTGTCTAAAGATGACCCGAGGGATTTTGGGAGCATTCCCCGTTAGGCAATATTCGCCAAAATACAACCTTTTGGAAAAAGGGTGTTGCAGCTTTAGTAACAGCTCCGCAGTTGATCCAACATAAATACAGATTGATATGCCAAATTTAAATATGAAGAGATCTGGGAGAAGTAATTGTAGTCGTGATTTCTAATTAATTGTTAAAACTGTTAGAGGAAGATGGAGAATAAATTAATGTCAGTTAATTTGAAAATTCATTATAAATGCACACTTAACTATGTGTTTGTTGATTTTTTAAATGACTATTGACATATGTTTCTTAGTTCCACTAGTAGAGGGGTTTTGCAGTTGTATGGTAAGTGAAGGTTTTTATACGCTCACATAATTTAATAAAATTTTCTTTTACCCGAGACAAAAAGTACCTGCAGATACAAAATAAACGTAATCTTAACTGTCAAGTTGTTTTGTCAGTCTGATAGCAACAATGTTTTGAATTTCAATTTTATTTTCTCCAAGCTTCTATTTATTAAATTTAAAATTCACTTTTGCTCGTTTCAGGTTTGTGTTCATTTTGTTTGACTTAGCTTTATCTGATTCTTAAAAACTTCTCCGAGTTTAAGTTTTTTGACAGAAAATTGATATACCAGTTTGAGAGGTTGCTGCCACCTCTTTAGTAATCTAAATATTAGAAAGTATTTTCCAAATAAATCTAATATTTACTCTCAGTAGATAATTCAACAGGTTAGCAATATTTCCTTATACAGTTTAATAATACATATTAGGATTAATATTTTATTCCTCTTGGCGGACTTCAAAAGTTGTTATTTAAACATTGCATTAAGGTATAGGTATAACATAGTTTTTAATTGCTTCGATTAAAGAGTAAAAGGAAAATATTTAATTTTGCAACTTTGGAAATTTACTACAATTTATTTATGATTGCATTTTAATTAATATGTTACTTTTAATGGTAACCCTGAATGAGATGCTAAACAACGCTGGTATAATTATTTAATGAGTTCTGTGGATTTGTAACAAAATTCTCAATAATTTTGCTATTTTCTATTTATGAGGTTTACTCAGTATAATCACATAGTTATCATTGCTCCAAAGCTTTAAATTGAGCTATTTAAAAATAAAACTACTGTTGATTGGCAATTAACGTTGCTTCATTGTTCAATGCATTAGTTTAAACACAATTAATCAATGGCATTGTTTTGCTACAGTGAATCATTAGTTCAAAGATTTTACGGAATTGCTGTTGTAATGTTTTTTTAAGCTTTGGAAACGTTTTAGAAACATTTTAAGATTTATTACCTTGAACGACTTCAGTGGCTGCTTTTTTATTTTGAACTTAATGGAAGAACTTTTAATGTTCTTTTGGCAAGTTTGTTAAAATATACAATATTAAACTTCCAGCTGCTTTCTCCATAGAGAAATATTAAGTTTGAATCTATGGTCTTACTGACTACTTACTTTCTTTGTGTGTCTTAAACGCAGATTTACCAAACCGCTTCACAATAACGAGGTTTAGAAATAGATAAAAGCAAACGTCAGCCACTAACTTCGTACTAACTTTTCCCAAATCCCTGACGATTAAGTAAATTTGCAATGTTGGCGTAAAAATTGCGAGTCTTTGATGTGTTGAAGAAACGCCGCGTTAAAGTATATGAAAGGCTCTGATCCCGACACCCAACGTATACTTAAAATCGTTCGTAGGCAATAGCAATTTCTTTCCATTAAAACACCAAAGCTTGGAGCAGTAAAATATAATTGGTGCTTTATTAATACTAACGGATTTTAATCCGTTGCCACTGCGGCGCTGCACGGAAATATTTAGAAATAGGCGTAATAAAAGGCCGCGCCAAGATAAGGCCGAGGATGAAGTTTCATAAAGCCAATTTGCTAGATATGTGCGATCTACACCTCATAACGCAATTTTTGATTTGGTTCACTTTCGTCTGGGTTTCCATTTTAACCCAATGGCCTAGAAGTTTCGACGAAAAACAATGGCTGACAAACTGTTAATAGAATTTTTAACAGTACAACAGGCAGAGTGCCCATTCCATGATCTCTAGTTTGTTTCGAGCCAGGTTTCATAAATTTGGTAATAAAATCTTTTATGTGCAATAAAGTACGTTGCCATTTTTACTTCGTAAATCAAATACTTTGTTAAAAGTATGGATTTAGAACTGCGTTGGGTATTCGGTTAAACCGACAGCAGAGGCCTATTTTGAAGAATTCTACATTCGCTTTAGGCCTATTTTTACCTGCAGTGTTATTTCCAATTCGATAACACGTGTTAATTTTCTATGGTTCTATGTTAATTTTTTATTTCGTTCTAAGTATTTCCAGTATCTTCTCGGTCACATCTTCATTAGCAGTTTCTTGGACGCCCTAAATTCGTAGGTTGACTTTTCAATCCTATTGTGCCAGATTTGTAAGGTCAACTTTTTGTTTACGATATTCAGTTTTCACTAACTGAAGTTTGGCCCCCAGCTTGGTAAGTTTTTCATCCCGATCTTCAATTATGTCATTGAAATTTTCCACAAAAATGTTCGTTAAACATTCTGTTAACACCTTCGCAAAGTATTGAGATTTTAGAATGATATCTACGGACTGTTTTATCGAATCCTGGATTTCAGTAACTTGTTGCTTTGCCATCACATAGCAAGATAATAATAATAATAATAAAGGACTTTATTGTCACACAAGCAACTTAAATTAGATACATTATAACACAAAAAGATTAAAAAAATGTGACAAAGGCGGAGTTCAGATGTTATGTAAACACCTGTTCTTCCACTCAACCTAGATATCTGTGTATTCTGATTAAAAAAATCGATTGAAAAGCCGTTCATGTTTTTGTATTTTATCTTATTTTAGTGTTTATCAGCGTAATTTTGTATGTGCTTCTCAGTTTAACAGTAAGGTATGGTAACTTTCAAACCAGCAATGGCGACATATCGTAATTCGCAAGTTTAATATAAGGCTGGGAAGGTACTACATTAAATGCTTCTTTTTTACTTCCCTCGTCTAAAAGACGAAGAAAGTATTGTAATCGCGAAAACATTACCTTCCGAGATTTCTTCAGATCTTCACGTTTCAGGGACCCTAGATGACGAAAAACAGGTTTTCTTAATTCCGTCTGTCTATCTGTCCGTCTGTCTGTTACCGGTACAACTCCAAAACTATTTTTTGGAGGAAGACAATATTTTGCGTAAACATTATATATCTACTTGGCATGAATCCGAGAAAATTTCAGACAAATATACAGGGTGAGCACCTTTAAAAAATAAAATTTTATTTATTTTTGCTTTAACTTAGAAATAGATACAACTAATAATTTTTACATAGCGCAGAATTTATTCTTACCTAAGACGGGACCCAACAGATACAGGATAAATGTTGTATGGGACAAAAAGAAGCAACGAATAAGTGCGTTATGTTAAATATAGTTACATCGAAGGAATTCGAAGCGTCCCGGTGGCTCAAGCAGCAAATACCTAACCGTCGGCATCGGCATATTTGTATTTCGACTTTAACTGAGATACAGATAAAAATAACAATTTGCATATAGTTCAGACTTTACGCTTGATGAAAATTGAACTCAACAGATACAGTGTAAACCAGAAAAATATGTCAATAAAAAATGCGTTTTATTTAAGGCAGCCGGGACGCACGGACTCAAGAAGTGCTCAGTAGTGCATGTGGGGTAGCCCGTTCCCTTGAAATATCCTGCTAAACGTTGAAATCCCATTCGTAGCTGTCTGCCCTTCGAATTAGACCACCGGTAATGTTTTTTATTTGAAAATGTATGTAATTTATTAGAAACGTGAAGATATTTTTACCTCTAGCTTAATTTGATCTTTAAAATTATTAGTGTCACAACGTCCACTTACGACGGAAGTAGTGAGTAAAGCCCTTTAGAGATTTTTTTAAATCTAGCAACCCAGAATTTTTTTTTATTGGCAGTCGCAGCTCAGACCTTTGTGAAGCGTCATGTAGTGGACAGCAAGTAAAAATGTTATTTTTGGTTGAACATTTTACAATGTTAATATTTCCAGGGCAAAACAAAAAATTAGATACCTACAGGCATTCAATTAATTAGTAACTGTTTAGATATTAAAATTGGCAATAACATTAACTGGACTCACGAATACAAATATTATCGAGCAATGTTTTATAAGAAAAAAATCTGACTTAAAAGTCCATATCTTTAAGCTTTTGAAAACCAAAAAACCAATGAGAAATATTTATACCCATCGTTTTCTTTTACATTATTTTTCTAATTACTGAAATTAGTCTCCGCCACTTTCAATCTCACGTTCTCCACCTAAATTTGTTAGTATTTGTTTATGTTTTCCATAAAAGTGCCTTCATTTACGTAGCTATTCCTATGTTGATTACGTGATGGACACAATTTTTCCAAAGCTCCGGAGAAATATTAACCACTTCCTGTTGCAGAAGTTTAACCACTCCGCTGTCCAATGCGGGGGAAGCATTGCTTCGACCAATATTTTTTGGAGTGCTTACAAATATAAAATTCAAAAAGTACAAAACACATGGTTACGTGTTATTCATGATGGTAGAAGATTCGATCATGTAACCTAAAAATTAAACGATAAGAACTGGCTCAATATGGTTAATAGATTCAGGTATTAATCATTATATATGTTTTATAAGATATTAATGACTAAAAAACCATCTTATTTATATAAAAAATTAAGTTGAGGTTGGATGTGCATAATCTCAATCTCAGAAATAAAGGTTTGATATCATCTCCTGCATATAAATCCGCTCCGTTTGGGAGATTGTTCATATATAATGGGTATAAACTGTTAAATGAAATTCCTTTGGAACTAAGATGTGAAAGAGGAAATCTGACGTCTATTACAGAATTGACCGGCTTGTAGTGAGATCTAGATCTGATGTTTAAATTTGCTAAACTTTTACCTGCTGGTCTTCATGCTTAATTGGTAAATACAGTACTAACGATTGCAATAATTGTTTAGACAATATTTAATTTGTATTTGTTCAATGTTTTTTATAGGTTAAGTGTAAATGCAGTAGATGAGCTTGCTGCCCTAGCTGAAGTTCGCTCATTTACAAAATACGTTTTTAAGGTAAAATGTACATTTAATAGAGTATACCATAAAAAACCTAAAAAATAACAGCTCAACGTAAATAAATTAAACAGAGAATTACTTCACAGTTGTTGTTCAGTCAGTTGTGGTAAATATCTTCTCTGGGACGTCTAGTATATCTTATTTTAGTTATATTTTTTGACTTTGTGCGAGTATCACATTTATTATGGCACATCCCAGCGGTCTTCCTTGAATCTGTGTAATTCCTTCGATTTCTTGCACTTGTTCAGGGAGCACTTCAGAAATGTAACTTGTAGATTTATAGGATTAGGTTATTTTACTGAAGGGTTGAAACTTCTTGAAGGGAAGAAGGGTTGTAGGGTAAGATGTGAATGGAGTGGATAGGCCTAACTACCTCTTAAAACATTTGTAGCCTACGTCAGTTCACAAATGAATGCACCTCAATGCTAGATAATGTATTAAAGATTCGCATAAAAATACTGCTTATATACCGACTTTTTGTTCATTCTAGTTGATATGGTGACCTACTGAGTTACTTGACGTATATTGAAAACAAAGGTCTGCAAAAACTCCTGGCTTGCAAACAATACATTGCAACTTGACTTAATGATATAATACCAATGCTGAACGTTGCGTAAATATAGCTAGTTTTGCGGTTTAATTTATTTCCGTAAAACTTCACACAATTGTCGATTTTATGGTCAAACGTTAGTTTGAACAGCACATGGTACGTTTCCTTCAACGTGTTACCGATAGCCAATTCTAAATCAATGTTTTTATAATTTATCGTCGCTCAATTAACATATATTATTTATAAGACCGTGGAATCTTTCATTTTTGAAAAAATGCCAAATCTGATGTGCAACCATCTGTCAAACGAAATTAATGAGGAAAGTTTCGCGAGTGCATCTTGTATCCGTATTACAGTAAAACTCAATGTGATCAAACACGGTTTTATTTTTTAATAAAAGAGGTTATTGCACTACAACAGTATAAAGTTTATGAGATTCATAAACATTCTATGGTTCGATATATTCAAACATAACTTTCTTAAAAACTACAAAGTAAAAGTTTGATTTTGAATTTTACAACCGGCTATCTCACTACATTCGCTACCATTATTTTTATGGAAGGATCTCCTTGCCTTTTCGAAATCGTAAAGCGCTTGAAACATTTGTAGAGTTTTATTTCCTTAACGTCATCGTGTATTACAGAATTAAAAGTTGTCTTGTTTGGCAACTGCAAATTTCAAATAACATCGCTTTTAGTTAAAATTATGAAATATTCTACTATATTATTTCCATAGTATCGTTTAAAGCTTTATTCTTAAAAAACAATATCGTTTATATACGTTTTTAAATTGTTGGTTAGTTTTAGTTTTAAGTGCAAGTAATGGAACGTATTTGTATAAATTCGGTAACAGAAAGTTTTGAGTGACTGTCAAAGCCTTTTATCCAGTTCCTACGTACAAATTAAAAGCACGAATATAGCGATACGGCGGAGTATTTGGATGTTTTTATTTAGCAAGGTGCAATTGGCTCGGAATTATTTAATTATTCGCTCCGGAGAGCGAGCCCTTAATAAAACCTTGTAAAACGGGTTAGTCAAATACTAAAATACGCGAAGAACCTCAGATTCATTTCGCTGCAGCAGCAAATAAATAAATTTTGCAGGATTCCGTGGATGCACCGCAGTACAGGATAAGCAAAGTCTGCTCAAAGCTGCAAGTTTATATTATCTGTTTACCCTTTGGCAGTTTGAGCAAACAAGCAAAGTTCCTTGCAATTTGTGCGATCTACACGGTAGCATAAAAAGCACAGTTGTAAATTTTATATAAATATAGCTTTTCTTCGCGACAGTTTCACCCTGGAAAAATTAATGTAGAACTCAAATTTCAGCATTTGACAGATAAGCATTGGTATAAAGAGAAACAGCTATATATAGATTGTTATGAGTTATCAGGGTACAAGTTAGTTTACAGCCTTTTGATTCAAATAAATTAATTTTGTAAGTAAAGGTACAATGTGGGACAAGCATTTCTGTAAATTAGTAAGAATAAATGCTTCTAAAGATAAAAAATAAATGTGTATAAGCGAAAAAAGTGCAACAATAACAAATTTTAGTCAAAATCCAAAGGGTTAAGACAAGCTAATTAATTAAGCATAAAAAATTATTTGAAACTGACAGCATTAAGCTGTAGTCTTAAGTAGAGCTTAAAATAACAACGAATCTTTGAGTTAGACAGATTTATGCGTTTAAAATGGCAAAAGAGGACAGTTTGTGACATTGCGCATGTGAATAATTGCGTTGGTAGTACGTTATCAAGCTGCGTTTTGGATGTCCTGTGAGTACACCACACTGTCAAACTACCTGGAGGTCCTAGAGTATGTCGTCTTCGAAGCACTAACAGAGTGAAAACACCTGGAGACCGCACGTAGCATATTTCCAGTGCAACGGTGTCGTCTGGTAGAGCTGCAATATAGTTCGTGTTGAGAATCAGGCAGCTATACAAGCCTGGTCGTGAGAATGATCAGGTAAGTCTGTAACAATAGTAAACCTGTCAGAGGCCGAAATTTAAAAAAACGCTGTATTACCTGATGTAGCCGAAACTGGGTCAAATACAGTAAAATTAGGTCACTGGGACTAGCTTAAATGCTTCCATTGGTGATCCATGTGAATGACAAGAAAGTGAGATGTGGAGCTGTTCGCCGTGGTATAGATGGACAAAGGAAGGGGTACCTGCAGGCAGGTTTGTTGGCGAACCCTCGATTGAATTTGGACGTAATGTGGGTCAAGGACATATCACGGCAGGAGGTATATAAAACGAATACGAATTTCAGTGTAACGTGGACATTTAGAAGTAAAATTAATTAAGTTGTGAATTTCCCACTGTTATCAATGCAATTTTTTGCCTAAAAATATTGATTTTATGATTTGTTGCTAAATCAGGTGACGGGTCACGCGTTTCGTCTGATCAATTACGAAAGGGTTGTATGTTAAACCAATTAGGAGATTAATTAAACAAATTATGCTTTTGTTTGATGCTCCAATTTTTGCAGGGGTATGTAAGGATTTTTTTAACGTTTTTAGAGCGTCTTTTCGTCTTCAATAAACATCCGTGTGGAACCCACATTGCTCTGTTAATAAATTTAGGAAGAAACAATGTTGAAAAAAATTGTTGTTGAAATGAATTCTCCATATTAAAACCTGTTAAAGAAGTGGGGGATAAGTGTTGTTATGTTATGTTAGTTAGTTTTGTTATGGGTGTATATATCTGCGATGTAATAAAGACATTCCTACCAGGAAACTCTCCTCGGCAGAGGGAAATATGTACGTGGTCAGCTCCAGGATTTGGACCTAGTTTATTACGTGATCTGTGAAATAGCATACTTCGCTTCCAAATAGTCGGTTTAAAAATTATACGATAAATTTAGGAACCCTATTAGATAACATTCCTAAAAATGCAATTAAGTGGGTCGGTCTAGCAGATGCGACCGTAATTAAAAAGGGTAACAACACAATTCTTAAAAATTCTGCCTGCTCATGACGTTGCGTCCCGCGATAAGCAAAATTTCTAGCAGATGTTTGCCTGTGTTGCAGGTCCACAATTGGGGTAAAACGCTGAAGGGGTTACTGTACTTTTAACGAGAATACGCCTTAAAACTTATTTCAAAGCATGCAACTTACTTAACCTACTTAAAACACATACCAAATTGGCGGTAATTTACACATGCAATAAAACAGGTTTAATTTAGCTGAGTGCTAATTAAATGATGCGGAAATGTAGGCAGTCGATAACCAGGGCTGAACGGAATATTGACCGCAGGCTGTAACTGTGGTCTTCGATAAAACTAATGAGTAGTTTAAAGATTGGCTACGGGCAGTAGCCGTCAGTCCACCCGCAATGTAAAGAGAGCGTTTCCCAGGTCTACGTTGTGAAGAATGGACAAAAGCAGGTTGCAGATTAGCTACGAGCAATCGGCATGAATTCATACATATAAGGGAAGGTTACTCCAGGACTGCGTCGGCGATAAGCACTGCTTTACAATTTACAGGCTGCTTACGAAACGGTAGCGGGACTGTGCGAGGGTTCCTCTAAATATATTCGATAAAGATGAAATTCCGCGGCACTAAAACGAAACGGGAATCGGAGTTGCGAATTGGTAGGCGGAATTATAACGCGAAGATCACACATATCTGGCCAAAAAAGATCTGATCTCCAGGCTTTTACTTGGCGCGAGAGCTCAAAGGAACATAAACTCGATTTTCTTCTTTGTGCGTGCCAAATGCAGTGGCAGCGTAAATTTTCAACTTGACCTAACAATACATACATAATTTGATCCTCGTGTACCCTGCGGTGCCGATGTTTTGTTCCAGCATTCAGCTTGGATTTTCTTTTATATACAAAATGTTGTCACTTGCAGTTTCTTATTTTTTGGCTGAGTTGCAGTATTTGCCTTTCTCGATTAAAATAGGTTCGGCTGAGCTGTTCCAAGTTTGTCTTGGCCTTTCTTTTACATTTCTTCCAATCGGTCTGGTCTACCACTTGCCTTTCTCGATTAAAATAGGTTCGGCTGAGCTGTTCCAAGTTTCTCTTGGCCTTTCTTTTACATTTCTTCCAATCGGTCTGGTCTACCACACGCGCTCTAGTTTTCAGTCTCAGTAGATGTTCGAATCATATTAGTTTCTTATCTTTTAGCGACTCTTTTACTGATTTCACTTCTAATTCTTTTCTTGTGTCATTTCTTCTAGCTGCCAGAACTCTTTTAAGGTATTTAATTTTTGGGGCTTTCAGCCATTTTGCTGTTTTTCTGTCAAGCTCGGTTTCTCTCCCTCGAACAGTAAGCAACACTGGCAAGTGCTGCATAGATGCGTAAATTGGTTGCACATCTCGAAATATATTCTGTTTGCCCTTTGTATTTTTTATTTAATTTATAATGTTTCGTCTGGTGTTAATCATGCTTTCTAAAATTTTTGTTGGTTAATTATTATAGTTTTGGGTGTTTCTGTCTTCGGGAATAAATTATGTGTTGTCAGAAAGTCTATTCAGATTTTCAAAACGGTTACAGTTTCTTGTATCCTTTAACGAACTTGTTCATTTTTGTCTAGCACTATTTAACAGCTTCATCGATTGCACAGGAATAACAATGGGTTTAAGATACTACCTTGCATAACTCTTACTTGATTGTTAGGCTCTTTATACATTTCCGCTAACCGTGTCGAACGTCTTTTCATATTTATAAAATATACGTGTAACCGTCTTTGTACTGCGAATTGCGCTCTTATTACATTTTTGAATCTGTATTCGAGAAGTCTCTCGTAAATTTTGCAGAGCAATGTAACTATTCAATAGTTTTAATTAATACTCTTTTGTATCATCATTGTTATATACAGATAGAATTATCCAGTTTTTATTTATAAAGCAACAAACTGTTTTCTTGGATGTCCACTAAAATTGTGCACAATAATACAATTGACCGCCGTTACAAAACAAATTAACATTAGAGCCTTTCGAAGTTTTTACCAAACCAATTGGGTTAGTAATCCCTAGAATGGGCATGTTTATTTTTAGACACAGTCGCAGGCTACCATTAACGGCTAATATCAAAAATCTCTTCAAATTTGAATTAATCGCCTCCTGTTATGTCCTACAACCGGGTTGGTCCAGATTATAGTTTTAGCAATTGGTCCTTAATCAATATTTACCTTACCTTCAGAATAATTATGCTAAATGTTAGCTGTGAATTATGCCGTTCTATATCTAGTTTTAGCTGAAATTGCGCTGCTGATATCATTTACTGAGGAAATCGAGCTTAGTTAAAGCTTGTGGAGATATTTGTTTCTGTACCGTGATTCATAGAAGCCAATGGACATTGGAAATATACTTTCGTCGTTGATTCGTTTTAGTAAGTTCTGTGAATGTTGACTAATTTTCTTCAAGTTTATAGAGACGCTGCTGTGTGTTGCCACTAATAAATCTAATATTTCAAACAGTTACTGTTTTACCACAGCGAAAGGTTTGAGGTTAACTAATGTTTTTAAAATAACTTATCAAGTTAGAGATCAACTTCTAATTTATTTGTATAATTTTATAAGTTTATTGCAGTTAACTATATTGAATTCTTTACGACGCCCTTTACAATGAAACTTCCGACTAAACAAGATTGACGCTCTGTATTCCAAGTTTTAATTGTAGGGGGGCTTTCTGTTTAAGAAATTCATACCAGAATGCGTGGTGTTTATGGAAAATCTTGTTATATAGCAGCTGTGGAATGGCAAAAATGGAAGGTAGGAAATCTACAAAAGAAAAGCCACGTCCTGGACAAACGCTTGTTGTGAAAATTGCAAGCACTGTTAAGTGCGTGGAACACGTTTTCTTGATTTTTTTAAAGAAAAGGCTCTACAACTTTGTGTATTAATGCTATTGGAGATTTTTTTAAATATTCTGTTAGTATAGATTTTGCAAGGCTGTGTTTAGTTTGAACTACCAGCTTTCTTATTATCATGCATCTGGCATTACAGCTTGTCCATAACTAAACAATATAATATAAAAGCATTTGATAGTTTTGTAAGATGCGTTGTCTTCAAACTACGTTGTAAAATTTGGAAAGTTCAGTATGTTCAGATTGTAGTAATGGTTTTGAAATTATAACAGATATGAACTTAAATAAATTCAATAAAGTGTGTTTCTCATCTAATTATGCCTATTACATATTACCGAATATTCTCATGTCTAAGACAAACGTAAAGCATTGAAAATACAGAAAGGCTACACAGTAGCATGGTTGTGCTACAAAGATACAGATTGTTGCAGCTCTCTACGATCATTGTAAGAACAAGGCGACTTTACCTGTGGCTAGGCACACGCATGAATAAACAAAAATGTTGAAATTGAGTTGTAAGACTGCCAGACGGCTTTAAGAAATAAAAGAGAACACTCTCTAGTATGAAATATATTCTTAAAATATTACATTTGAAAGAATTTCGATCGATGAAACAAAGAAAATTACAACAGATACTCAAATAAATATCTTGAGCTAAGCGGTAATATCCTCAGCGATCATAACAATTTTTTTAACATTGGTTAGCAGATTAGGGTTGCTGGTTTGGAATAAATTATCTATTTTTAAAGGCAACCTTGCAGGATTGTTAGCCCTGCCCTTTGTAATGTAAAAATTTTACGCCTAATGTGTCTCCATAGAAAAAATCAGGAGATCTAGCTGGAGGGTGGTGTGACCAGAGCAGCCATCTTGCTGGAATTAGATATTATCAAATCCAATTTACTGTTGCAACAGATCAAAATATTTGGGGCCTGTAAGGGAGATGAACAAAGAATGACATATGAAAAATTCCTGCAAAACACCATATTCGACATTTTGCTGTAATAAAACCGCTTGGGCCTGATCTACTATTTTAATTACTTCAGTAGCGTTGAATAAGAACAATATTTATATAACTATATTAGTATAACGTCTTTATTGAACAAACAACAAACTAATGTCATTGCAGCCGGGAGTCGAGTGTGTCAATTTCCAAAACGGGTATAACCACTTCAGCTTCTGCTCGCAACCAAAAATCATTCCAAAATATATTATAATAATATTTCTATATTTTTAATTAAGATATGTTTACGAATTAAAAAAATGTTTAATTAAGCGTGAATAAAGTTATTACTATAAGAAATATAGTGTGTGTGTTCAGCACTAGTATCTCGTTAACGCACTGAATATGCTGCTTTACAGCAAACTTTCCCCGTAAGAGTAAATTATATCTATTTGGAAATTTAAAAAAAACATTGTGGCCGGTGGGATTCGAACTTGGGTTTCGACCGTGCTGCCTCTGGACCACGGAATCTCGCTAGCATTACAGGCTTATGACAGCGTGATAAGCGAAGCGCTCACGCTCGTGGGATTTCTAGGGTTAAGGCTTGAACGATTTGTACTTTCTATTGATTGCTAAAAGGAATAATAAACGTTTTAGAGCGGAAAATGTGAAATAGGTTCTGCTGTAGGCAATAAGTAGTAGATGAATAAAAAATTCATAAGAAATAGTATCCAAGATTATGTAGACAATAAGTTATTGCGTTATTATAAACACGCTAGCTATAATATCCCATTTGCTATGTTCACCCTTGCCTTATGTAAAATAATTGTAACTATTCCCCACAAAATAAAAGGCTTTACACGGAATTTCCCTCAAAGGTGGAAACTTTGAAACTAAAAATTTTGAGAATATCAAAGCAAAGATAGCCAGAATTTTATTACTTCCTTTTACGAAAAGGAAGTACATATTGGATTTACCCCAAAAAATCGAAATTGAGTTTTCAACAGATCTTCAAGTTTTAGAGTCCCCTGAACCCAAAAAACATGTTGTTGTTCATTGGCCTGTGTGTCTGTCTGTCTGTGTGTCTGTCTGTCTGTGTGTCTGTCTGTCTGTTTGTGTGTCTGCCTGTGTGTCTGTCTGTTTGTCTGCCTGTCTGTGTGCGTGTGAACAGAATATCTCAAAAACGAAAAGAGCTACTACGTGGAAACTTTATATATAACTTTTGTGTACTATTTAGATGCGACAGCAAGCTTTTCAATAAAATCGCATAACCGAAAGTATGGTGTTTACTCTTGTGATTTTTCAGTTTTTTCGATTGTTTCAAAAACGGCTCTAACGATTTTTTTCAAACTTTACATTTTTATTAAATTTTTAATGTGTATTGATGTGAGATAGGTGACTTTCCAGTTGAATACCTCTAAAATGAGTTTATTTTGTTTTTTTCTATTTTTTTATTAACTTCTCTTTTAAATAGAACACCCTTATATTATTACATTTTTGAATTCAGCTCAAAATTTTAGAGAAAGTTTGTCTCTTCAACTAACGCTCTATTTTGTACGGTTTCTGTAGAATTGGTATTTTTGAAAATGTTTGACAAATGCTTAAAAATTAAAAATCAAATTTTTAGCCAATTATAAGATCACTGTAAAAAGAAGTTGTGTGCGTGTATTACACCAGATTTTTTTTTAATGTACTCACCCTGTATATATTTGACCGAAATTTTCTCCATTTCGAGCCAAATAAACATAAAATCTGCTTACAAGAAATAGTTTTTGTTCTATAGCGCCAAGAGACGGACAGACAGGCAGGCAGACGGCAGATAGTAAGAATACTTCAGCGAAATGAAAGAAACAGAAGAAATACATGACGTTCAAAAGGAAATCATCAAAACAGTTAGGTGATAAACAACATTAAAAACAACAAACCGCTGAAAGGTGATGGAATAACGATAGAGCGTATCAAGAATGGTAAAGGGTGTTTTTTTAGAGTGGGAGAACTTTAAATTGAAATAAAACACAGAAAAATGTTTTTAATATCCATGAAACTGGCTTTATTTGAAAGATAATTTTATGGAATTTATGTTTGAATATGATTTCGGGCATGTGACCGTCGCGGCTGGCGTGTACATGACGTAATCTGGAGGTCCAATTTTCACACACTCTCCGTAGCAAATCAGGCTGTATTTCGGCAATAACGCGTCGAATGTTGGCTTCCAAGTGCTCAATTGTTTCCGGTTTATCGACTTAGACATGCGACTTTACATATCCTCAAAGAAAATTATCTAACGGCGTCCAATCGCACGAAAGAGGTGGCCAGTTAACAGATCCATTTCGTGGATCCATTTTGTTGGAGAAGAATGATATTTTGCATGCAGATTTTATATCTATCTGCCTCGAAACCGAATATATTTCTGGTCAAATATACGTATTTGTGATTTTCCGAAAATCAACCTCTTAGGGGGTGAAATGGAGTAAATAAGCCTAAAAATCTATATGGGTGTCGTTATTGATTATTTTTGGGAGAACAATGTTGCCGGGTCAGCTAGTCTTATACATATTGTCCGAAATCCGTTTTGAACATAGGAAATTAATGAGTGCGACAAGGAAGACATAATCAAAATTAGTAGCAGGACAAAGATAGAATGTAATCATGGCTAGGTAAATTTTTAAACTAAAATTAAGTCAATGAAAGAAACAAACACTTCTGTCAAATGTTTTGGATTATGACATGATGGGGAAAACCCTTCAAACCATTAAGCACAGAATCATAAAAGTATGACTGCAAATAGAAAGTCCTACAGTGTATAGAAAAACACACTTTCGATATTTTCCAATTTTCCGGCTTTCCCTTTGGATTTTTCCGAATTTTCTTTTTTTCTAAATCACCTCGGTAGTAAGACGAACAAAACAAAAAAATCCATCTAACTCGGTCAAGTCGTTCTCGAGTTTTTGCGTTACTAACACAAGGCGATTGATTTTTATATATATAGATAGATTAAAAGAGTATAAAGTCAGGTTTAAATATACTAATGTTTACTATTCACATAATTATTTTAATTATTTAAACCTCAGTTTATACTCTTTTAATGACAGATAAAATATTTGACAGAAGTGTTTGTTTGTTTTATTGACTTAATTTTAGTTTAGAAATTTACCTAGCCATGATTACATTCTATCTTTGTCCTGCTACTCATTTTGTTTATGTCTTCCTTGTCGCACTCATTAATTTCCTACGTTCAAAACGGATTTCGAACAATCTGTTTATATGTATAAAGAAAAGTCCTGACTCACTCACTGACTCATCAACGCTCAGCCCAAACCCTTGGACCTAGAAAGCTGAAATTTTGCACAGAGGTTCCCCTTCTGATGTATACAAGGAATAAGGATATTTCGAAATTCAACCCCGGAAGGAATAAAATGGGGGTTCCAATTTTGTATGGAAAAATAATATTAAACAGAAATTTCGGCTTGAAACTTCGTAGGAGTACTCCTAAAAACAAATAAGCAAACACGTATTTCGTCATTTTCCGAAAATCAACCCTTTAGGGGGTGAATTGGGGTAAATAAACCTAAACATCGATATGGGTGTCGTTATTTAGCATTTTTGGGACGTTGATTGCGAATATGGCATTTATTTTTAAGTCCAAGACGATAAACATGACATAAAATTAAAACCCTATAGTGGTGAAACGGGGTTTCAGAGAAAAAATATTTTTGTGCAGAACAACGTTTGCCGGGTCAGCTAGTTTTCTTATACTACGTTTAGAAATACAGTAGCTAGTTTCCATTTAACCTGACAGTAATACAACTGTTTAAATTTGTAAACCTAGGATTTATTTTAGCACAATCAAGCACCCGTGTCTTATTTCAGTATGCGAAAGGCGATCTCTGAGTACAGAATGCAACCCTTTAGCGTCAACGTAGACGCAAGGAATTCTAAATCCACAGTCCAGGTACTTTTCCTGAGAAATGCCGACGTTGCCAAAGCATACCCGACAACAAAGTATCATTCGAGCTATTCTGCAATAATGGAAAATTGTCGATTAAAGATGTGTGCAAGCGAAGCAATCAATTTAAAAGTTTTAAAAGGTCACTTCCGTCGCCTTTAATCTCTTTATTTTTCATCGTTTTTGCTCAAGTATTTGCCATGTAGAACTATTTCGGGAATGTTAATACAAGCTGTAATAAAGTTTCAACCTCGTGTCCATGTTTTGCGTTTGGCGATTAATTAGGGGCAGAATGTAACAACTGTTGTGTTTGGAAACCTTTTTTATTGTGGGATGACGTAAAAGATTTACATGGCAAACCAGCCTGTAAAAAATGTGTAATTCGTTATTTAGATGGTTCTGATAATGCACCGGCACTTTAGATAAAAATTAAACGATATTTTTATGGCTAAATCGTTTCGAACAGTATTCATTACGGCAAGAAATTAATTACGCGGGACTCTCGCGACGCTTTTAGTGCCGCACTTTTTTCTGCCCTTCAGAGCGTTCGACAATTGAGCTTGATCATCATCAGCCGAGGAAAATGTGCGCATACAACAATTTCCAAACTGTCTGATTTATTACTATGTCCAAAAATAATGTTTTTTCCTTGCGGAATTGCAATCACAAAAAATGGTATTTTACCGCAGTGTTGCAATATGCCGTTTGCACCACCAAATAACCAACCGATGGCGATATGATGTATGGGAATTTTGTTTGACAGTTACGATTTCCGCAAATAAACACCAGCATTAGGTGTAATTACCACATTGCTTAACCCTCTCATTTTCATAGCTTTTTGTATGAAATAAATACTGAAAATTATTTCAAAATTAGAGCAGATACAGGAGAACCACGAATCAAAATTACAAAAAAGGAGAAACCGTATGTCAGAAAAAACTTAGAACTCACACTGAACTTAAATTAATTGCATTGATTAAAAACACTTATTCAATCAGGCATTGTTCAGCAATATTTGAGTGTTCTATTAAACAGCGTCAAAACTAAAAGCAAATAATGGAAACTTTTTCCAACATTTGCATAGCATGACAATCGACTTCAAAATTTTATATGTGACTATCGACGGTTATTTTTTGTATAGAGAAATTATACGTATTATGACTACGATATTATGATTAGAATACTATACTGTTAATATTTCGAACATGCTCCCATTATTGTGACACTATTAAACTTTAAAAAAACCTAGTTCAACAGGATCAAGTTTATTTTAAGTCGCCATGCCTCAACAGCCACCTGTTCCATCTTTCAGAAAAACACGAGCACAAGCTTGACTATTTCAAAACTCTCGGCGATTTATTGTCATGAGTAAGGATCAGGTAATGATTCTTAAGGTTATTCAATGAAACAAAATACAAATGCCGTCAACCACGATAACAACAACAAACTAGTTGACCTCACAGTGTAAATAAAACTCACTTACCATGTTCAAATTCTAACTTACACTAACATATTCTCTACAGAAACGAGCAGGTATCGGTAGGTCCAAATAAAACATAACATACTACGAGTAGTACTCGTAGTAGTAGCGGGTAATAACAAAGCTTTCATTTCTAAAGTGTTTGAATACAGTTGAATAATACTCCCAAATGAAGGCAAACATTAAACCAGGCTCGTCAATGCAAAGGAGTCTAGGGGTAAATAGTGCAATTTGTTGAAAGTGGGCTAAAATATCTTAAACTTTGTCGCTAAATGCAAAACGATCCGGGAGTTACACATTATTAAATTATAGAAGAGATATGTTAGGGGCAAAAGAAAAGTACAATGGACAAAGTTAAATATTGAAAATAAATGATTGAATTTTGGTTAAAAAATGAATAGCGCGTTCAATAGTATCAGAGTCAAACTCATAATACAATTACTCAAGCTGGGCAGGTATTAATCAGCGAAAAACTTATCCTATCTAACATGTTTTTCGGGCGCTGCCACAAAAGCTAATCTCTAACTTGAAAAATAGCACTGAAATCTGTATATAGGCCTTCGAAAAACTTCGAAGTATAAAACATAGTAAATACTGTCAAAGTAATATTTAAATATCTTTCTCTGGTTGCCTAAAAGAGAAATTTCCTTGGTACTCTTCTACCCACAACTCAAAATTAAATACAAAAATTGAAAAATAGAGCTAATACCCTAACGCAGCCATGACCATGTTTTTTCGGGGCACTAATGGTGTCGCCACCGAGGGACGGGAACAAAGCTTCTAAGAATGCTGGATTCTGAAGTCGCTCAGGAGCAAGAAAGCATTTGGATTTCGCGACACAGTTATAAGGGAGCATGTGGCCGGCTGGTAAAGCGTTTGCGCTTGCAGTCGGCATATAGTCAGTTCGAACCTTACACCCAAACAGTGGTTACAGCTTACGCTTCCAGGCCATAATACAAACACCTTTGGTGGTTGTGACCCCTGCGAAATGGCATTCTTCCTTAATTCAAAGCCCCGGTCGCGGCTTAAGATGGCTTATAAAACTGCTCTTAGTGTGTGGTAGTCACAGGCTTTCAGCCTATACTAAGAGGAAGAAAACGAAACAGTTTCCATGTGACAAATAAAATGATCCTGGGCAAATTCAGCATGCTGGCGCCAATGAATATAGCAAAGCGGGCTTAGCGGTTCATAGCGTTTCGTAAGGCCTAGACGCCAATCGCAGAAAATTAGTACACAATCGAATAGAAAAATTCGGCTACTTTAAGATGCATAACGGTCAACGATCACATGCACTGAAAATTAGATTTGTACGGTCTGCATTTTCAAGGAAAACAACTACGCCACCGCGAATTTCTTGACCTTCTGGTCACCACGTAGGGAGTTCGAACTTCATCTTGTCATTATAACAACGCTTTTGGTGGTCGTTACCCCTAAGAACCATATCTTTTCTGTTAATTCAATAGGTGAAGCTAGCCACTTGTTCGGAATACGCTCAAACTTGCCTTATAACATCGTACTTTGCATGGCAGGTAGGCTCTATACTACATTAATAGGAAGAAGAAGACATATGTTTTGTTCTCGTATATTTATTTGATTTTAATAATAATATGTTTGTTTATTTCAAAGGCCTTAACGTTTTGTCAAATTATTTTTTGGCTGTTGTTTGTTGTAGATTAAACACACAAAACATTTTTCATTTTGTAACACTTTTTTGCATTATTCATAAATTTTTAAATAATGTTAAAAGTTACATTGCATTGACTTTCATATCTTTCTTCTGTGGCAGCTAGACTGACAGCTATCTCAGTAATGTATGGCATTACTTTCCTTTCTTTTACCATAAGCAGCTTTTAACAGCGTTCCATCTCTTCGTCTACACGTATGTTATTAAGATGTCTTTGTCTTGTGAGCTAATCTAGTTAATTCTTCGTACACATTCTGATCAGGCCTACAAAAATTATGGGAGATAATGAATAATAATGGATACCCAGACGATCTTATAAGAGCAGTACTAAATTTGTATAGATTGACGGAAATAGTAATAAGTACAGGAAATGGACGAACGAAAGAAATTAAAACCAATCAAGGAGTACGTATCACCTACTCTATTAAATAAATAAATATATATATATATATATATATATATATATATATATATAGACTACCTCATAAAAAGATATATTACGGCGGCCTTGGCCCGCCGCGTCTCAGGTCAGATTCCTACGTGTGGAATTAAGTGCTCTGAACTTTACTTTTTTCATAAAAAATGGAAATCGTTGGTTAATTCCGGGATATTATTAAGTAAAAGTAAAACTCTATACTATTATTTGCCGATGATCTAACATTAATTCAGAAAAATGAAAATAAAGAACACATAAACAGAGTGACTGACAGAAGATTACCTAAAATAATCATTAAGTATCAACTAAAATAAATGAGAGACGTAGGTAGGGCAATGAAGAGGTGGCCTTAAATTACTTCGGTGAAGTCGGAACAGGTAAGATTCCTATACCTTGAGGTGAAGAAGAGCAGACGTTCTATAGATTGGGATTATTTTTTTTATACTCCTCTATATGTTGTTTTCAAGATTTATGGTTTCTTTCTTCCACTTCTTCCTTTGGAGTTCTTTATAAACTGTCAATGTATACGTCAACTATCTGTTATATAATTGTCTCTTTTTTTTACTATTTCTCTAATTATTTGTACACCATATTTGTCTTGCTCTAGATTGAGTTCAGTAAGCAAGCGTTTTGATAAATAGGATACTAATAATTTCAGGTTGCTTCTTATATATTATTCCTTGCGAATATTTTTTCCAAAATTGATTCTAACAGTGTAATTGCAGTGTACCTTTTTGTTTCAGTAGAAATAGTTGTAATTTTTTGCATCCCCGGAATTTGTTTATTTTCACGTAACTTAGCAACATCACTAACATGAAAATTGTTGCTAAGCGATATTTCAACAAGGCTACTTACTTTTCAGGCACTTACTTTGTTTTTGAATATTTTGTACGGTGTCCAATATTTTATTCCTATTTTATTAGTTTCTCTCCTTTCTTTCTCAGTTCGCTTATACCTAAAATATCCCACTTTAGCCTTTTTAGTTTTTTTGTAGTTAATATAGTTTTTGTTTTCTAACATAGATCTTATATTGTATGTGCAGATGTCAAGGTGTGTTATATTTCGGTTTGAATGGGTTTTCGTCAATTTTTTGCCTCACTCAGAATCAGTGAGGCTAATAGAACTAATAGAGATAATAGAATTACTATCTGGAGAAACCTTATACTACAAGGGAAAGGACAATAAAACAGAAAGAGGCGCCAGTTTTATAGTAAAGGGAAAATATCGCTAACAAGGTTAGTAAATATATAGGAATATCTAATCGAGTGGCATACCTAACGCTTAAGATTAATGGCAAACTGAATTTAAAAATCATACAAGTATACGCCCCTACATTAACACATTCAGAGGAAGCGGTAGAACTATTATATGAATAAGTCACACAGGGGCCAAGAGAGGATAACAGCCGATATAGTTTGATTATAGGAGACTTTAACGCTAAAATAGGAGAAAAGTTAGAAACAAATGAAGAGAAAATAAGAAAATTTGGCTTAGAGAACATATATAAGGGAGGACACATACTAATACAATACTTAGAACAAAAGAAACTGTTCGCAATGAACACTTTTTGTAATAAAAGACCAGAGAGAAAGTGGATACGGATATCTCTAAAGAGGACTACTAAGCACGAAATCGACTACATTTTATCTCCTCACAAAGAGATGGTGACAGATGTGTCTGTTTTAAACACGTTTTCTGCCGGAAACGACCACCGCCTAGTAAGACAATAACATAACAATAAATGCAAAAATAGAACACGTTAAAATGCGAAAAGGGAATATAACAAAGAGAGACACTTCGCGACTACAAGAAGAACTCACATATACTAACAAAACTTGTTCTATAAATTACAACAAAAATATCTCAAAAGATAAAAGTATCGACGAAATAAACACCATTATAACAACATCATTACTGGAAGCAGGAAAAGAAGTTGCGGAAAAGCAACGAACCAAAAAAAATTGGCTAAATGACAACACAAGAAAAGAGGAGAAAATTTTGGCACGCAAATAATCTCAGTTAAACACAATGGAAAATAAATAAGAGAACGAGGTAAAATTATTTCCACAACTCAAGAATTCTATAGGAACCTATATAGATCATAAAAAAACCCAACAACAGAATCAAAACATCAATTAAAAAGAAAAATTATAAATATCAACTCCGAAGAATTACCAGACATTCAAGAAGATGAACTGAAGAAACATCTCTCTAAACATTGTTCAATAAATGCTTGCATTAAGCGTAAATACCATCGGAGTGGAATATAGCGAAAACCGTGCTTCTTTTCAAAAAAGGCAATAGAAAACTACTACAAAATTATCGTCCCATAACCCTCGTACCACAGCTACATAAACCCTTGACAAAAATCATGAGAATGGAGAAAAAACTAGATCACTATCAACCTGTAGAACAAGAGGGATTTTGTGGTGAATACTCTACAAACGACCACCTTATAACTATTAGAACCCTAATTGAAAAGGCTAATGAGTATAATAATAAGGCTTTCGATACAATAGAAAGATGGGCGATCGAAAGAAGCCTACAAAATAGCTGAATTGATTCCACATTTATAAAGCTGTTACACAATATATATGAATAGGCCAGCTGTAAAATAAAACTATATCAAACAAAAATCCAATTCCTATCGAGCGAAGGGTCAGACAAGGGGATACAACCAGTCCAAAACTATTAATTACAGCTCTGGAAAATATCTTCAAGAAAATGAATTCGGAAAACAGAAGAAACAACATCAACGGCAAACGATTAAACAACTTGATATTCTAATATCCGATGATCTTCAAGACATAAGAGAAATGTTTATAGACCGAAAGCACAAATAGGAAGAGGTGGGCTTAAAAATGAATATGGCAAAAACAAAAATAATGTCAAACAGCAACTAGAAAATACTTATTAGAGAAGACGGAAACAACTTGGAGAGGAGCGATGAATATATAGTACCTATATCTTGGACAAGTAATAAAAATCAACAAAGTAAATCAAACGGAAATAATAAACAGGAGGGTTAGGTTAGGATGGGCTGCTTTGGAAAAACATTACATGTATTAAAGAATCAAAAGATACCGTTAGAATTACGCAGTAAAGTATTCAACCAATGTATTCTTCCGGTAATGACATACGGCGCCCAAACCTGGACACTAACAAAAACAAACATGGATAAAGTGGTCAATGCACTAAGAGCGATGGAACGTCAAATGCTAAATATCAAATTACCACACCGAAAGGGAATACAATGGATAAGATAGAAAACCAAAGTAATAGAGGTAGCAGAACACATAGTCTCACTCAAATGGAGATTTTGCGGTCACACTATGAAGCAGGCTGATAATAAATGGAATAAAAAT
>OW679202.1:38688624-38862067 GCA_940337035.1 Agriotes lineatus
AATTGTCGCTTTAGTCTTCATATTTCTTTATTATATTGTTTCACTCATATTCCATTTTAAGTATACTCCAACCCTTTCTCCAGCAATCTATTCCATCGCATACTACGTTGTTCTATTCCTTAAGTTTACTTACCATATTCCTAAACCGTATGTGGCTGTGCTTACGAGCACATTTTCTAAGGTTAGGTCAATTTGCTTCCTTTGCTACAATAATATATTTAACTGTAATCTAAAATTAATGATGTTTTTAACGCCAGTATTTCTATCAGGGTGTTTCTTCTTTGTTCTTCAAATACCAGTTGTTTAGATTTGCTTGAATTTAGTTTAACCTATATCCACAATCTTGCAATAACTATTTGAACATTAAGCAACGTCAGTTTTATCCATGGCAATTAGAACTTGGGCCTTTCGCAAAGGGTAAGGTATGAAGTATATACTCACCGTTGTATCCACACTTTCATATTTTTATTCTTAAAATGTATGTTTCATGAACACCATTAAATTTCAGGCTGCTCAATAAATGTTAAATGCACTGCTCTCCCATGAGCTAGTGTTTTTCTGTTACAAATTTTCCAACAGTATACAGGGTGTAGACAAACTTTAAGGGGTGATTCCTTGATCAATTCTAAGATAAAAAGTTCACACAAACATTGGATCTAAACGGCTGCGTTTTCAAGATACAGGGTGTTGAAGTTTAAACAAAAATTTATTTTTTTCCAAGAATCTAGGAAACGCCTAGAGGTATTTTAATGAAACTTCTTGTAGGTTAGTATTTCATAAATTGGGGCCACCTCAGTTACCTTATTTTCGAAAAATTTGGTACGCCATTGTTTTTTAGATTATGAAAAGTATTCGACACTAAAATTAAAACCTACTTTCAATGCATGGGACTGCTGGGTGTAAATATATATCATATCGCAAAGCGACATTACACAGGTAGAAGAAAAGACCAATAAAATTAAATTGGAAAATAGGTGCGTCAAGTGGAGGTGAAACGGTTTAACCTTGCTCTGGAAAATATGTTTAAGAAGATATTACAAGCAAAGAAGTCAATATATTTATATGGGTGGTATTAAACAAATATGAGGTACGCCGGAGATATAGTGTTATTTGCTAAAGATAAGCGAAATGATGAAACAACTAAATGAACAGTTGCAAACGATCGAGCTGAAAACTGTAATCAGGCGTTTGTAGCTCCTCCGTTGTCTTTAGCTTTTATACTTATTTGGCCTTTCGTTGCCGGCTAGCTCAGTTTAAAACAAGAACACTTCTACATTTTTTCCCAGTCGAGGTTAGGGATACTCAATGAAAAAACGCACTGAAAGTTAACCCAAATGGCGCATAACCTGAAATCATATTCTCCAAATTTCTACTCAAATAAAAGCCAATCTGCCTGTAATCAGGGTAACACAAATATATATTGGCTTTAAATACACTAGAATAAAACAAAAATCAAACAGTCTTATACCCTAAAATAGATAGTGTTAGCTAAGAATATAAAAGCTATAGGCGTTTTCCAAGTGGTACCTGCATTCATCAGTAATACAAAACTAGAATAATTATGACTGGCATACATTTATATTTAAAAAATATTAAATAGAAGCCAAAATAAATTATCCTTTTACGCGGTAACCCGATACTTCAGCTATAAAATGATGCTTTAGGCCGTGCCCAGAAACAGGTAATGCAATGTTGTGCAATTCGCTAATTTACATGTTACAAACGGGAAAGATCATCAACCTTTAGTAATTGCGTGCGGGTACGCAAGTACACGTTTCTGCACCTAGAGTAGATTTCCTCCCGTTGCTGTAAGTCATGTAGTTCCTGGACTGCAGCGTCTAGCTGGAGATGACGCCGGTTTATGTGTGCACTGCTATTTTTAGGGCGCGCAGAACTACGATAAGACCTGGTTCGAAAGCTTTTGTAGCCGAGACGTAATTTCAACACCACGCACTGAAATGTACCTTTTTGGGCGTGGCCCAATTCGGTAGCGCAAAATGACCAAAGTGCATATTGCAAGTCCCACAATAATTCGAAAAGTGTTAGGAATATTCGAATTTAAATGAACTGAACTGGTAAAATAATATCTAAAAATTGGTGCAAATTGGCTGTATACTGAAAGAATATTAATTACTGTCACTGAGTTGCGTTGACGCTGGGAGAAATACTGTTTCAAAATAAATTTCCGTAACACAAAAATTTTGTCCCACAGTAGATGCTGATTTGGATAGGCGAGTTGTTTTTCGTGTGTTCCTGTGGCAAACTGGGTTCGTGTGTTGATTTGGATTCGGATTCTGGGCATCTTGGTAGCTGGATGTATTGGGTTTGGTAGAGGAGAGTGTTAAGTCCAATAAAAGATAACAGAATACAGGTATTTAAAATAACAACTGAAAGAAAATAAAGAGTGAAGTGAATAAATTTTAATTAAGGAAGTACTTAACATTTGAGATTGTCGAATGACATATGTAACGATGAAGTATTTGTAATTGATTTTTCAAAATTAGTTTGAAGTGTCAGTTGACAGATGTATTGAGTAAAATAGGAACATCAAATTTCAGAGTATAAGCAATCTAGATTATAAAGAATCCGACCAGATTTTCAGTCAAGTGTTGCTACTGAGGCTAGCAGTAAATACTTTTGATTATACATAATAAAAGTAGGACAATTAAATTAATTAAAATTCAATTTAATATAAAAATTTGATTGAGAATAAACTAAAGTAAAGGTGTAAGTCAATTATAACATAAGTTGGGCACACAAAGTGGAGCTAATCACCTTGGCACAATCTAAAAGTGAGGAAGAGAAACTAAAAAGTTGAGATAGGGAGAAGAATTATAGTAGAATATTCCACCTTTGGAAAATTAGCTTACGTACTTCAATCCCAAAAGCATAATGGCATGGAAGAAAAGGGACACAAGCGACATAGTGGGATTAGATGATTGGCAGAAGCAGTCCTGGCATGATGGATAACTACATGGAGAGATAGAATTGCTGCAATTTTTGGAATAAATTGGCGAAGGATATCAGGAGAGCGAGAAGAGGAGAAATCTAGGAGAAGACTGAATCGAAAGATGGATAAATATCTGACCAAAGAAAATGCGGATATTTATTTCCATTTCGAGTTTAGCTAAATATATCGATTTCGATGGAGCAATGGCGTTGATTAATTAGCAGATCACTAAAACTACACCAGGATAAGAAGCTCAGAAGCCGTTTCACTAATAATAAGTTAAGATTTTCTGCTTTTCAACGTCTTCCTACGCTACTGTATAAAATATCTACAGCAAACTGAACATTTATTTTGTATAAGATTTTCTTAACGTTGCCAACCTAGCCTGAAGATTGCACGTACTAAATTGCAAAATATACTGTCAGATGTCAGGTAGTACCATTTCCGGAAATGCATTAATTCAAAAGTTTTAAACAGTTTTTCAAATAAGAATTATTTACATATTAATGAAAGTTTATAGATAAAAATAAATCCGTATCATTTAATAAAACAATGTTTTCTTATTTAACCGAATGCAGAGCTGTAACTACTACGCCTTGTTTGCAATTCTATTTACAGCCGATAAACATTTTTAATACGTACCGCGAACATTTTGTATGTTTAACTGTATTAATATACAGGGTGGTCCACTTTTTTGTAGCAGGACTTTAATAGTATATAGAAAAACTTATTTCAAGGCGAAAATTTCATATGAACATAGGCCCTGAAACTCTTCGTTTTAAAGATACAGGGCGTTCAAATTTTCAAAAAAATATTATTTTCTTTTTACAGTATCCCAACCAGGTGAGATAATTAAACTAAATTTGGTGTGCAGCTCTATCCTAAATGGTACTACATTCTGTGACACTACCAAGGCCCTCGATCGACCAGTGGCGGAGATGTGGGGTTTCTCGATCAATAAATTTAAAAATTCACTAGTACGACCCTGTTCAAAATCGAAAGTGTTTATTTCTTTAAAAAAAAGCGTTTAATTCCCTACAAAAAATGTCTCTTGACATTTCCCCGTATCTCCCACGGTTGCGTAGCAATTTTCAATAGTTTGGTCAAATCCATGTTTTTTATTCAAAATAAACTCGAACTAGCTTTGGGGTAGAATATTCTAGTCTTTCAAGTTAGAGTAAGTAATGCTTTTTCGAATTACCAACACGTTACTTCTGGGGTACCACAAGGTAACGTTCTGTATCCTCTACTATTCCTAGGATATACAGCCGATGTTCCAACTATAGCCAACACCGAACTTGCTATATTGCTGACGACACAGCGGTACTTCAAAATTGGTTTAACAAGTGGAGCATTACAGGCAATAACGATAAATCCACCCATGTAATATTTACCAATAAGCATGGTGTATGCCCACATGTAACAATTATTAACAACTAACTGGCCCGGCAAACGTTGTTCTGCCCAAAAACAATTTGTCTCTGAAACCCAGTTTAATTGTTTTGACAATCACTTGTGCACAAATCAAATTTGAATGTCTGACTGACTGACTGACTGGCTGCGACGACTTATGTAAAGCATTTGGAATTACATAAATTGCTATTAGTGTCTTATCTCTTCCGCCTTCGGTTACCTGATGCGCATTATGGCATTATGGGGAAAACCCTTCAAACCATTAAGCACAGGTGTGACTGTAAATAGAAACAACACATTTTCCAATGTTCCGGCTTTCCCTTTGGATTTTCTTAATTTTTCTTTCCGTAAGAACCTTCTACAAAGTATTAGAAAACTTAGAAAAAAGATGAATAAAATCGGTAAAGTCGTTCTCAAGTTATGGCGTGTCCAATGGAAATAGGGATTCATTTTTATATATATAGATATAGTTACACCAGTAAAATTTTAGAAGTTACGTATGTAGGGTTACATCTTGACCAGAAGCTTACCTGGATGAAGCATATAAAAAACTAAAAGAAAACATCTTGAGCCAAAGCTAAAAACAAATGAGCTGGTTGACTTGACGACGGTCCCAGCTATCTTTAGAAAATAAAGTGCTTCTGTATAAAGTCATATTAAAGCCAATATGGATGTATGGCGTTCAACTTTAGGATTGAACAAAACAAAACCACTAAAATTCTCCAGCTGTTTCAGTCGAAACCTTTCGTGCTCCATGGTTAATAACCAAACCCTCCACGAAGACCTGGAGATTCGATACGTGTCCTGCGAAATTCAAAGATTAACAACTGACTATCATTATTATACTTTGGTGGGACACGAAAATGATCTTGTAAATCTACTAGTTCATGAACCAGCCACACCACTAAGCCTGAAGAGCCAGTGGCCACAAGACTTCACAACACAAGTCAGAAGCATACTCACACGATTTATTTATTGTACATTTACGTTGTCACCGGCCGCGGCCTCTGGCTGTTGTTCTATCTTAATGATCTAAAGCTCTTCTAGTGCTTCATCAAGTGTCATATGTCTTGGTCTTGCTTTTTGTTAGGGTGGATCGTATTCGAACGATTTTTTCATCTGTATTATATTTCTGAGTCTTTGTTTTTTTGTACTGTCCTCTTAGTTTAGTTTGAAAAATAATGCTTTGCATACATGGTTTGAGTAAAATTCTGTACCGACTCTTCATGTATGCTGAAAAAGTGTTGTGTACACTGTCTGTAGGTTTAGTCAAATATGTTGAATTACAAGCTGGAATTAATCCAATTAATATAATATGATCACACTCAATTGAACCATATACTCCCTGGGTTTGACTTGAATCGTTCTGTCTTAAAGGCATTTTCGCAGGACGTGTTCGGTAAAGCTCCGCTCCAGTACCCCTTAACTGTGTAAAAAGTGAGCGGCTCTGTGCAAGGAAAAGGGGTGGAATTTAATTTGAGAAATTTTCCTTAATCTCAGGATAACGCTAGTATCTTACGTGACGCTAAAATGCTGATCCTGTAGCTATCAAACAAATCTAAATAGTGGAAGGAGCTAATTGGAAGCCTAATATCACTTACATCAAGAAAATTAAGCAGTTTAGGCTCGAGTGCTAAATTAGCTAAATACCTCTATAATTATACTAATCGGAGGTGTTTGGAGTGCGCTGTAGGAACAGAAGGTGTAGGTATTGTTTGAATGAGCAACTCACGGCAGTGCGTGTATTGTTACCGGGATTAATTTAGAGTAAAATAGTCGAAAATTGAGACGATCCCACGTTCGGGCGCCGCTACGACACTCGGAAACGGTGCCAGGATGCCGGGAAGAATATTTTGAACTCGCGCAACTTCTTTATACGAACAGAATACGGAATTAGAGGTATCGTTATCCTCATTTATTTTTGCAATAGGTAGCACGGATCAATCCTTTTCCAAATCTTGGTTTCCCCGTTTTAAGTCTGAGCGAACTTCCGCGCTGTTCGCTTTCTGGGATTTCTTTGTCCTGGAAAAAGTCGTCACGTCCGTCAGTTTTTTGGCTGCCTCGGCCAGGAGTGTCCGTTTAAACAAATCGACGAGGCTGCTGCGGTGTTCGTTATTAGAGTGTTACCGTTGAAAAGAATTCTCATTTCATTCGAATCGTAATCTAGCGTTGGAGAAGCGGACATATTGAGATAGCTGTGATGGAAAAGCTCGGGGCTACCCAGATAGGGACCGAGGACGTGTGTTGATTACATATAAGTCGCCGTTACGTGATTGTCTGCGCAAAAACCTTCATTAGCCGAATTGTCTAATTAGAGACGCCGCCCGGTAAATTATATGCGCCGGTTGGGGGCGCCCATATTTCACATATTCCGCCGTACAGCTTATCGAGCAATTTACAGTTATTAAATGTCTTAATGCATTGGCGGACCAGCTATAAAACAACCGGGCGGAATCTCTGCTCGGACTAGGGGAGACACAACTGCTTTAAAATGTAATAGAGATATACATTTAGAAATTTACGTATTCCAAGTCATTTAGTTAGAAACATTGTTATATCCACCCTACATTAATTTTTAATGTTTTATACCAATGGAATAACCGATATCGTGTTATATTTATTGATAACGTTCTTTAATTGTTAGTATAATACTGTTTAGAAACCAAAACATGACTTTTTATATTTCATCATTTCAACATTTCCAACACGTCAAATACGTCAAAATGCATTACAAGCAGTCAGCGCTTCTTAACTGACCTAATGACTATGCAATTACACTAAAGTTCGTTGATGCTGCTCTACAGTTTGTTATAAAATGGAACACGTTTGGTAGAATTGCAATTTAACTAGATCAAGACACAAACAACTTTTTAACCTTTAAAATTTACGTCATAAATTAAGTGTATATGTAGGATATTTGCTATTCAATACACAATACAGTTTTTTATCTTTGACTGTGTTCATAAACCTCTAGCAACGGGTCTTTGCTATCCTCTTTATGTGAGACTGCATAACATCGTTGGTACACCATATTTTTCCATTCCCTCACCCCTAAGAATTATCCTGTAACTGTCTTAAGCCACCCAACAATAAAACATAGAGTCCACCAAGCTATACACTGAACACAGACTATGCATTTTCAACCATGACTAGTTTTTAATAACATCATCATAATAGTCTTCACTAGTCTACCTCGATATTAATTACTTGATACGGGTAAGGAAACGTTGCACAATTCATTTTCATTGGTGGATCACTGTTTGCAAGGCGTACGTGATTGTTTTTGACAACTGACACTTTTTACATTTTGTATGTCATTCTTGTGGGATTATTTGGTAGCATACATTCAAATAAATTGCATGAATTTAGGTTCAGGTAAATGTTTATTTGTGTTTTTTAATTTTCTACAGAATCCCTCATTGTATGAGTTTTGCTGGACCATTTAATTTTTTGCTCATTCTTGATTTCGGTTTATTGAGCTTATTTTTGAAATAATTTCCAATGGTATGTCCGCTACCACTATTCCATTTGTGTTATTTCCCGTGTAGTAGTACGCAATTACTTGTTTCCATCTAGTACTTCTACCACCTAGCATAAATACTAATGTTTTGGTTGCTCCTCCCTCATGGTGGCGTAAAGTTACATAACCAATATACAGAGTGTTGAAAAAAGGGTAAAATATTTTACCCACTTATAGATCTCATCAATACAAACAAAAATGTCCTAATAAAGATGGGTCCGGAAACGCTTCGTTTCCGAGATACAAGGTGTTAAAAGTTTTTTTAATTCATTCTTTTTATGTTATCTAAAAACGCTTTGAGTGATTTTAATGAAATTTTTAGAGTTTGTTTATAACTTTTAGACCTATTACAATTGATGTAGTAATTCCAGGAGCGTGCCCAGGGGGGGCATAACCATTAGGTTTTTGCACAAAAAAATAACGCCCACGAGATTTTTTGCAATTTTTATATATTTTTTTAATAAAGCAACTAAAAATGCAACTTTTTTGTCTCCTGAGATTTGTTCAGATCTCGCATATTTTTGCAAGCCTCATCTGAACCTGTTAAGACAAAAACTAAAATGCTTCAATATCTAAAAACCCCTTTACCGATTTTAGTGAAACTTTGAAGGTTTACTAGTGCTATTAATGATCATACTTTGGCACACTTAGATTTAAATTATTTATTCCAGGGGCGGCTGGTTTTTTTGTGTAATTTTAACACTCAAAAACAAAGCATTTCCGGACCCATGTTTATTAGAACTTTTTTGTTTGTATTGATAAGCTCTATAAGTGGGTAAAATATTTTACCCTTTTTTCAACACCCTGTATGTTTTGCAATAATCTATGCCACACTTTATATCCATTTCATCTAATGCAATCATATAATCTCTTTCAAAGTCTTCAATTAAGACTTCTGTCTTTATCTTTAAAAATTCTATAACAGACTCCAAAATTCCAGAATTAAATTGTAAATATTGTAAACGTAAATTTAGTGTTCGAATGGTGGGGGAGGTTGTAATAGTTATTCGACCATCGTGTAAATTTTTTCCTCATTTACAACTGGAAGTGGATCTTTTCTAAATATCTTTCCAAATTGTTCTTTTAATTTTTAATTTTTATGTTTTTATTGACAAAGCTGCCGAATTTTTTTTTTATTATTTGCCTTTAGAATTAAAATCTGTTTTTTAGAATTTGATACTTTTTGTGTAAAATAAAGAACTCGCTATTTTGCTCTTGAATTTTTGTATAATCTCCATTTAGATTGACATATAATTCATTTTCTTGTAATAGATTCTCAGTTCGTGTATCATTTCCATCACAAAATATGGTAGGCAGAGCATTTGCTCTTAATTTCTTTCCTAAAATTTCCCATTGATCCACCGCAAAATGCTTTTCACACAATCTTCTATTATATAGAGGAGCAGTATTCATATTTTTCACCCACGCTTCCTGTTTGAAGGACTTTTTTGGTATAGATTTAAGTAAAAGTCCATCTTCTGATCCACTTTTGCACCCTTTTGCACACCAACCAGTCATCTTATTTAACTTTAAATATACCTATATTTATCTTTTACTTAGGAAATTGACAGATTTCAAAGTCAAACATTAGAAAACCACAGTGACATTTACTGCACAGTTTTAACTACTCCTTGGAAAACGTGATCCACCAACTAAATCGCGTTATACGAATTTTCCTTACTCTTATCAAGTAATTAATATAGAGGTACTCTAGTCTTCACCAATCTTTGGCAGCATCGCAACATAATGGATCAACAGTTTTCATTAGACAATTTTACCGTAATCGAAGACGTGGTCAGTATTTTAAAAACATCTCCTGATGATTGTCTAGTAGAGCAGCCATTCTAGATGGAAGCTGCCTTCCGTAATCATTTTGAACGAGACAGCAGGTATTTTATTTCACAATTACTTTAGATAAATGGAGTAAAATAAGTAGTATATGGCTTAAGATCTACAAAATTGTCTACACGCAGTTACATGATCTAATAGGATTTTTAGTGTTTACTTTGAAAAAAAGGCGGACTACAATGAAGAATAACCCCCAATTTGACACCCTTTTTAAGCAACTGTCGGCAATATCGATTTCCTCAATGGCACAGTAATTGGCGGATTTAAAACTTTATTATAACGGCTTGTACATTAGAATTTTCAAAACAAAGCAAGCTATTGCACAAGAAACCAAAACATTTTTGTTTTGTGTAAAACAACTGTCGTTCCATATGATCAAATGCTTTGACTTATCATTGGCAAGATTATTCCCACTTCTTCCTTTTATAAGTTCATTCCAAACAGAGCAATAGAGTTCTTTTGTTGTCGAAAGACTTGTTGTGGGATTGTATCCGTTCAATTTACGTAGCTTAAAATATTTAGAAGGTCAAAACAGAGAACATAATTACGTTCCTCCCTGTGGGAGCATAAAGTCTCGACATATGCTTGCCATCTTGTGCGATTCTGGACAATATGCTTAACTTCTGGTCAAGTTTCTCCTGTTCGTTCTATTTCTTTATATCTTGCGCTTCTCCATGTTGCTTTGGGCCTGTCTTGACTTCGGGTTCCTTGGCAGTTCCATTCCAATTCTGCCTTTGCGATACTATTTAAATCTTTTCTCCGGGAGTGTCTAATCTAATTCCACTTCCTCTTTTTGATTTCCACTTTCTCCATAGTTTTTTCAAAACATGGAATGACTCTTCCTATCGTTATTTTCTGCTTTTCTAGTACAGTAGAATCGAATACTTTTATCCTCTAGAGGGCTGTGGAATTGTTTGTATTCGTTAAAATGACATTACTAATATCAATTCCACAGGCCTCCAAAGAAGAAAAGCATTCGATCACTTTTCTAGTCATTTTTTTACATTTGTACTACTTTTCCATAGCATGCACAGATTTTGTCCGTTTCTTGTTGTTTGTCGCGATCTTCTCAGCCTCCGAACAGTTTATTTTTCAGTACCTGAATATACATAACATTCCAACATTCCATACCTATATATCCGAACTATTTTAATTGTTGTTTCCCTATTCTTTTATTTAACGATTCTACCCCTACCTCTGTTCTTACAATTTAATTTCTCATTCTGTCTTTTAGGTACTTCTCCATGACCTGTAATTTACTTTATTGCGTGTTTGATATTACCCAGCTTTTCTCACTATAGATGAGAATGGGTCTATACACTGTTTTGTGCCCTGTCAGCTTTGTTTTGCAGGATATTTCTTTTTTGCCCAAAAACGTGTTTGTAAGAGTGTAATACAACCTTGAAGCAATCCGCTGATTTATTTTATTTTTATGATACCCTCCTCGTCTATCTACACTCCTAAGTACCTAAGGTGTCGAATTGTTCTATTATTCCCATTTATCACGATATTTTCTTCTTTGTTTCCGTTTTATGTTATCATGCTCTTCGTGTTGTTAGCGTCTATCTTCATTCTTCTCTATGTTAATTCTTGGTCCCCTATTTCTCGACTTCTCTTGAGCTCTTTTTCCCCCGTAACGCAGATCATCATGTCGGCAGAGGCAGATTCTGACAGGTACACCGGTGTTAGCTTATATGCGATATGCACTTCCATATTGTTTATACTCACATTTTCTATTATTTTATATAAGCTCAATATTCCTCCCTTTAGATTTCACACCTCTTCTCTCCAAACTTTTCTATGTTAATTTTTGAGAGGCCCTGTCAAAAGCTCTAGATCCAGAATACTAAGTATTTATTTTCTTTGTTCTGTTTTTCTCGATTAACTGTTTTATGGTAAACACATATGCTAGCGTACTGGATCTCTTGCTAAATCCGCGCTGAGCTTCTTCTAACTGGTCTTCAATTTTATTTCTTACTCTTGTGTCTAGTAACCTTTTATAAACTTTGGTACAATACTCAGTAGCATAATATCGACATAGTTTCCTTATTCAGGACAGTCTCTTTTGTTTTTTGTATAGCAGTACTGGAACTCCAGTTTTCCAATCTTCTAGCACTTTTATATCATCCCACGTGTTAAGAGATGTGTCCCAAAATTAATTGGAACTTAACACCTTTTATGTTTTGTTGTAAAACCAGTTTAGTTTTATTTGCAGGAGGTGGAGTCTATTTTGTTGTTAAGAGATAGGGAAGAGTAGCTAGGCCTGGCTACCCCGTTATGAACAATTTTTAGCCTGTGTTCAACCCCATCAATGAATATACACATTCGTAGTTAAAGGTATATTGAATTGTAGTACATATCACATAGCTTTTATACAATAAATGTATGCCATATTTGCCTCCTACTATAAATAATTACAATCATATGTGCGTAATATTAAACGCTAAGTTTGTTATCTTCGACGTACTAGTTACAAAATTGCTGCGCTGTGCCTTTGACATGCGGTAATACACAATTAAAAACTGCAACGTCTGTTTTGAAATATAAGGAACTGGCGTTTGTTGCGTGTGTAGTTTACACTTAGTTGGTATCGCGACACAGAAACCTGACCCATATTTCAACTGGCGCAACTTATGCAGTTCTTTTGTAGGCTAAATGCGTGCACTTCCGTTTTCACTCTATTTCACTTTATTCCCTAAATTCATGTTCAAAAATAGTTTGAACACCACGCTTTTGTAAAAAATGTTGTTAACATTACTTTACCGATTTGACAAACATTTCTTTAACATTTTAGGTGTTATTTTTACATGCTCAGCTGATTTCTGTCTTTAAGTGATTTTATGATGTCACCTCTTCCACTTATTATAATATCTTCTTCATCTGAGGTCTGTCTACCGTGCGTCTTCTTCGACGTTCAATAGCTCTTGGAAACGATTTTTCTACCTTCTCATTATCTCGTCTTCGTCTGTTAATAGTTTTCCATTCTTGTCTTTCATCTGTTCTATCTTATATTTTCTCATTCCTTAATTTTTTTTCCAAAAAATAATGTACAGCTTCAAATAGTGTTGACTTTTATAAATAAGGTTGATAGCGTAAAGCATGTTATACGACACTTGATCGTTAAGTGTTTTATTGGACAAGCCGAGAAAATACTGAGAGCCGCAATTTCTATTTTTTAGCACTTATCTATCTTGCAACGTAATACTATGTTATAACGCTACTTTACATTTTTTCCAGGTTAGGCCGAAAAATTATTTCCCCAATATGATTTCTTGTGTTTTAACAGCGAGTTATTTTACTTACTGTTATTTCTTCTTGTGTAGCAACGGCGATACAATACCAAAATCAGGAAATTTGAGGATAAAAACCACGCCAGAGAAGGATCTTTTTTCGACCTATCGGAAAAAAATATATTTTTGAAATTATGTACTAAAATATGTCAATGTTTTCGTTATCATTATTATTATCAGATTGACACACTTTTGTCACCAACACCAATGTGAAAAAATCTGTAAAGGGCTTTCCTAGCAAGTGGACGTGGTGACACTAAATAATATTAAAAATCAAAGAAAACCAGGGGTAAAAATATCTTCACGTCCGTAATAATAATGAAGCAATAAAAATAAAAACACTTGGTAACGCAAATTATATAAAATTTAAATAAAAAACATTACCGGCGGTGGGATTCGAACCGCAGCACCTGCCAATGCCATTTTGACTTTTGGAAATATTCCGCAAGCATACCGCCTGTTTGTTGCATGCGGCCACGGAACACTGTTCGCATCCTTGCGTTGCTGCTGACTTAAATAGAACACATTTATTGTTGACCTTTTTTGTCTCTTTTACAAGATTTCACCTATATCTGTTGGGTCCCATTTTCGCCAAGGATAAAGCATCTATTTCTCAGCTAAGAAAAATGAATATTTTATGCTTTACATAATCGTGTAAACTGGTGTACACTATTTTCTAAAAGCAACACCTGCGTACTTTTAAATGTTTCAGAAAATGTTTTTCAAAATTTCCTGATTTTTTGAAGGGCAGGTCTGTCACTGCGATCTCACTTTATTATTACAACGCCAAGCTATTTTATAAAATTCGACGTTCAAAATCATGGGTACATCAATAAAATCACTTTTGTTATTACTCACGCTCTTTGCGAAATGTTTGTGTTTGTTAACGTTTCCACAAGAGTAAAGCACTTTACTAAAAATTGACAAAATTTAGGGAAGGTTATTGTTAAATAACTAAAATTGTTACTGTCATCTGTCAAGCACAAGTGGAATCAAGCTATAGATCAATCAGTATTTAAAGATTTATTCAGGCATTACAATATTAGGCTGTATAAAATTCTAGGTACCTAAGTAGCTATAACTCCTATTAGTAACTTTACAGCTCTTCCTGGTACTAAACAGGTACTTTCAATGTCGATATTTCGTCCAAGAAGATTTTATGTGATGTTTCATATTTAAAAGCAAAATATACCTAATATTTCAATTTTTGGATCTTTTCTTACTATATGTACACGATACGTCGAAAAAGTATCTAAATGCAGATATACTAGATTGCTTGCGCCAAATGTATCTAGATACAGATACTAGATCCTTGCACCGAATCTAGATTCAGGATGTAGATATTCGTATCTAGATTCTACCCAATACTGTTCCCACGATACGTTGCCGCTGTATGGGAAAAATTGTTACTTGCCTTATAATGTTATAAATAATATAGGACAACAAAGTCCCAGACGCTCGATGAGTATACATATTTTTCCTGTAATTTTTTTTAGTTAACAACAATTACATTCGAAATTTCACTTGGTAGTTTTACCTCTTGCAAGTGTAGCAGCTGCCAATCACTCATATCACACATCACACATACCTCCAAGTCCAGCAGTAGATAGGTAATAATTTAACGCTAACTGCTTGGGGATGGCAGTTAGGTCTTCTACCTTCCTCTTTAGCTAAATTCTATTTATGTCTAACCTTGACTGAAAACTTAGCGGTATTATAAAGTGTATTATGTTCACAATTGGGATTTTAAAATATCAATAACATTGTTTACTGTATTGTAATCTACATTTTTTATTTGAAACTTTTTAATATTTGTAACGGTTAAGAAATTATATAGAGAAAGCCAAAATTGGTCGCCATTTTTCAATATATAGACTCTAGAACAGCTTTGATTTTAGCGGATTTTTCGTATATTCAATAAAAAAGTAAATGCAACATCTCTACCAAATTCCTAGCTTGGGCTATGGAATAGATCCTAATTTATGAATGCAACTGTAACTCGCTTAAAAATGTCAAGTTTGACATTAAGTATACACGTAGTCGTATTCATAAATCAGGAAGTATTTCATAGCCATACTAGATGAAAATAATTTTTGATCATATTTTATGTTTCTTACAGTATAGTTTATAATACTAATTAATACAACTAGTATTAATAACATTACCTACCACTTAAGACAAATATTTAACAACTTGAAAAACGTATTTTGAACTGACTGTTATTAAATAATTCTTGTTGGTACTACCAGTCCGTCCCTGCTTATAGACTATTTTGTTGCAGGTCGAAAAGGCGAATCCCGGCGCAAATGCGATCTTCGTAGATACATATATTCTAGTGTCGAGGTGCTGCAGAATAGAAACGTTTTCGGGCGACAGCTTCTACCGAATCATAGCAAAATGAAATATCGTTCCGCGGCGTTTTTGCTCCTTTTATTTCAAGTAAGGTTTCTGAGGGGGTCTCCTGTGACCCAAAAACCGCGTGTGACTGCAATATCGAGCACGACGGCTGCACTCGCGACCTCCGCCAGCGCGAAGTTTTCAGAAATCACTGCAGCTACTAAAGTGAGCACTCGGCTCGCTACTACTTCTAGCACGACGGCCGTCGCGACGTCGACGACGCAGCCTACGGTCCGGATCACTAGTAGCACTACTACTACGAGCACTACCGCTACCACCACTGAAAGCAGGCCCGACTACCTGATGCCCCACAAGATGCCCTCGCAGCTGGAGGAAAAGCTGCAAGCCCTGTCCTGTGACCTGCCGCTCCTGCCGAGCGAGTCGCGCCTTTGGAAAGGAAACGAGACTCATGAACTTTTGTTGCCGATAACGGTAAGTTGCTTTGTTAACATCTCATTTCGTACGTCTGACGTACGGGCATTATTCTTCTCCATTTCTCTCCCGAATGGCGACGGGGTTGCTCTGATCGCGCACTATTATTTCCTGCCAGCGGAATTACGCTAATGACGCTTTTACACTGGCGGTTATCTGATTGGGGGTTCATACGCCGATTTTCTCTTTCAAACTTCTGTATTGGGTGATTTATTGGAATTAATACTAAGGCGGGTGGCAATACTACACAATAAGCTCGGTAATTAAGTTTCGTTGGCCGTGTCTTTGCAATTTATTAGGAACTTTCGACGCAGTTCAATTTTCTATCTGATCGGGTATCGAAACCAGACTGCCACACCTTTACAATCTGATAGTGAGAAAATTCATTTTAAAGCAGTTATCAACAGAAACTCGAAGGTGCAGTGGTAAGAGTGCTGGACTCATAATCAATGGCACAGAGTTCAAGTCTCGGAGGTGGAAAGGACTTTCTAAAAATCCATCCACTGTCTTAGGTCGATATCCGACCGAATGAAGCCATTAAGCATCTAGTTGTAATAAATGATCTGCTAAGTGAGACATACATTTAGACAACCAGTTTACAATTACAAACTGAGAGCAACGAAAACCTACAGCAGGTATATATCATGTGTTTAAAAAAAAAGACTAATTCGCAGCATGCCATGATTAAATTGAAATGTCCCATAACTTGATACATACTCATTGAAGAAAATGAACTACCATAAGTTAGAGAGAACTAAATTACATCTTGATCTTGAACTGTTTTCTTAAAAATATACAAAACACTTAATAAAAACAACTTTTATTGACTGGTATGATTAATATACTCGTTGTTGTTGTGTAAGTGCCATCTTATTTTCATTTTTGCTTGATACAAGTAAACTTAATGCAGTGTAAACTTTTGCCTGTCACAATGACAAATGTTTTCATAAACAAAATGCAATCGGACATTCACCTACAGACTGAAGTTAAGACATTACTAAATTTTTTATCTCTTTTTTCAAGGCCTGCCCTAAATGAGTTTTTTTCATACACGATATATTGGATAGCTTTAGAGGCCTTGAAGGCCCTGGGCTTAGTGAATTATTCCTTTTCATCCCCTTCTATCTCTGGCCACTTCCTCCCTGTTTTGAACGCTCAGCTCGTTCCTATCCTCTTTTACTGAATCCGTCCATCTAAGTTTGGGTCTTCTTATCCTTTTTATTGCTACTACTGTATGTTGTCAAACTTCTTTTGCAGCTCTACCATCTTCTAGGCTTATTAAGTGTCCTAACCAGCGAATCATTTGATCTTTCATCACCACCACTATAGACGGCTTCCCGTAAATTTTCTTCATTTTCGAATTTGACCTAGTTTCCCACCTATCCCTCACTTTTTTCTTTAAATATTCGTCTCAAGATTTTCCTCTGTCACACTTCAAATCTTTTCTAATCTCCTTTATTTAACATGTATAGCTGACTATCATAAGTAGTCAGGTAATATGAGGTATATAGAGTGCACGTCTTCATGCGCTATTAATATGATGTCGCTTTCAAGGCCTTGAAGGCCTGGGCTTAGTGGATTATTCCTTTTCATCCCCTTTTATCTCTAGCAGCTTTCTCCTAGTTGTGAACTCCCAGCTCGTTTATATCCCCTTTCACCGTATCCATCCGTGTATGTTTGGGTCTTTTTCTCCTATTTTTCCTACTACTGCATGTTCTTCTTTTGCAGTTCTAACATCGTCTAGCCTTATTAAGTGTCATAACCAGCGAATCCTCTGATCTTTAATCACCAGCACTATAGATGGTTGCCCGTAAAGTTTCTTCATTTTCGAATTTGACCTTATTTCCCACCTATCCCCTACTTTTTCCCTTTGAATATTCATCTCAAGATTTTCCTTTCTCACACTTCAAGTCTTTTCTAATCCCCCTTATTTAACATCTATAGCTGACTACCATAAGTAATCAGGTAATAGGAGGTATATATAGGGTGCACGTATCCATGCGCTATTAATATGATGTCGCTTTCAGGACCTTAAAGGCCCTGAGCTTAGTGGAGTATTCCTTTTCATCGCCTTCTATATCTGGGAGCTTCCTCCCAGTTTTGAACGCCCAGATCGTTCTTATCCTCTTTCACTGCATCCTTCCAACTAAGTTTGAATCTTCTTATCCTTTTCTTTCCTACTACTGCATGCTGTCAAACTTCTTTTGCAGCTCTACCATCTTCTAGCCTTAATAAGTGTCCTAACCAGCAAATCCTTTGATCTTTAATCATCACCACTATAGACGGTTGCCCGTAAAGTTTCTTCATTTTCGAATTTGACCTACTTTCCCACCCATCTCCCACTTTTTCCTTTTGAATATTCGTCTCAAGATTTTTCTTTCTTACACTTCAAGTTTTTTCTAATTCCCCATCCCCACCTATTTCCCAGTTTTCCTTTTGAATATTCGTCTCAATATTTTTCTTTCTCACACTTCCCCCTTATTTAACGCCTATAGCTGACTACCATAAGTAATCAGGTAATATGAGGTATATAGGGTGCACGTCTCCATGCGATATTAATATGATGTCGCTTTCAGGGCCTTGAAGGTTCTGGGCTTAGTCGATTATTCCTTTTCATCCCTTTCTATACCTGGCCGCTTTCTCCCAATTTTAAAGTCCCAGCTCGTTCATATCCTCTTTCACTGCATCCGTTTCTATAAGTTTGCGTCTTATTCTCCTTTTTTTCCTACTACTGCATGTTGTCAAACTTCTTTTGCAGCTCTACCATCTTCTAGCCTTATTAAGTGTCCTAACCAGCGAATCATTCGATCTTTAATCACCATCACTATAGACGGTTGCCCGTAAAGTTTTTTCGTTTTCGAATTTGACCTTATTTCCCACCTATCCCCCACTTTTTTCTTTGAATATTCATCTCAAGATTTCCTTTCTCACACTTCAAGTATTTTCTAATCCGCCTTATTTAACACCTATAGCTGACTACCATTAGTAACCAGGTAGTATGAGGTATATAGGGTGCACGTCTCCATGTGCTATTAATATCATGTCGCTTTCAGGGCCTTGAAGGCCCTGGGCTTAGTGGATTATTGCTTTTCATCCCCTTCCAGCTCTGGCCGCTTTCTCCCAGTTTGGAACGCCCAACTCGTTCTTATCCTCTTTCACTGCATCCGTCCAACTAAGGTTGGGTATTCTTATCCTTTTTTTCTACTACTGCATGCTGTCAAGCTTTTTTTCAGCTCTACCATCTTCTAGCCTTATTAAAGGTCCTAACCAGCGAATCCTTTGATCTTTTATCACCACCACTAAAGACGGTTGCCTGTAAAGTTTCTTCATTTTCAAATTTGACCTACTTTCCCACCTATCCCCCACTTTTTCCCTTTAAATATTCATCTCAAGATTTTCCTCTCTCACACTTCACGTATTTTCTAATCCCCCTTATTTAACGCCTATAGCTGAATACCATAAGTAATCAGGTAATATGAGGTATATAGGGTGCAAGTATCCATGCGCTATTAATATGATGTCGCTTCTAGGGCATTGAATGCCCTGGGCTTAGTGGATTATTCTTTTTCATCCCCTTCTATCTCTGTTCGTTTCCTCCCAGTGTTGAACGCCCAGCTCGTTCTTATTCTCTTTCACTGCATCCGCCGAACTAAGTTTGGGTCTTTTATCCTTTTCTTTCCTATTACTGCATGTTGTCAAACTTCTTTTGCAGTTCTACCATCTTCTAGCCTTATTAAGTGTTCCAACCACAGAATTCTTTGATCTTTAATCACCACCACTATAGATGGTTGCCCGGAAAGTTTATTCACTTCCGTATTTGACCTACTTTCCCACCTATCCCCCATTTTTCTTTTTGAATATTGCTCTCAAGATTTCCCTTTCTCACATTTCAAGTCTTTTCTAATCCCCCTTATTAGTAGCTTCAGCGTACTTATGCGAACGTTTTGTCCGTCCGTCCGTCCGTCCGTCCGTCCGTCCGTCCGTCTGTCTGTCTGTCTGTCTGGATCGCCTGTAACTTTCGAACGGCTACAGATATCGAAATTTTGAAAGGGGGCAAAGTTGTTGCTAAGGTCCCGAGCACCTTCATGCGCTATTTGGTTTTGGCGAAAGGTGGCGATTTTCCACTTTGCAAAATTTCCAAGCATTTTAGCACAGTGGCGGCTTGTCCACTTGGCGCCATCTACAGAAGTTCGGTGGTCACGTTGTGAACTACACATTCTGGGTGCACTATAATACTTAATGTTTTCGCAGTGCTGAAGCTACTCGTTAGACCTGTACTTGAGCAGTTTATTTAACACTTACTACCATAAGTAACCAGGTAATATGATGTATATAGTGTGCACGTTTCCATGCTCTATTAAAATGATGTCGCTTTCACTTTTTCGCAAATATTGGACACAGCATTTGTAGAAGTAAAAGTTATTAACTCTATTTGTATATACAGAGAGGTGTATGAAAAATGGCTAGAGCTGTAGGATCGTTATTTGTCATTCGAACTTTAAAATTCAAACCAAATTAAATGAAAACCCTCTATAAGCTAACTGTAAACAATATTTCTTAGTTCAAAATTACTTTGAGCAACGACAGTAAAGTTTTTTTCAAATAGCAACTATATTTTTTTAGTTTTTTCGGACCTCACAGATTTTTATAAATACAACGATAAGAATATCATATTTTGCTTCATTCGTACCGAAAACAAAAGTTATGAAATGTTTACACCTCACGGTGGCATCAAATCACTCATGAGATAAAAACAAGTAGGCTGAGTACAGCCTGATGTCCTAAAATGCATGTCAAACCTGTCAAGCTGCAAGTACGAAACATGTGCTGTATCCAAACTACTTGATTGCAGTTCATGGGATTTTTAATGCCACTGCGATGTGTAAGAATTTCGTAACTTATTTTCTTTTCTTCGATATGAATGCAGGAAAATATGATATTATTACATTGCTGTATTCAGCAAAAGCAGTCGAGTGCGCAAACAGATTAAAAAATTATAGTGGTCATTTGAAAAAAAAGTTGGATATCACTGCTCAGAGCATTTTGAATTAAAAATTATTGTTTTCTGTCAGGTTATGGTAGGCTTTGAACCATTTAATTTGAATTTTGAAAATCAGATGATAAATAATGATTCTACAGCTCTGTCCCTTTTTCATGCACCTCTCTGTATATTGCAAATATAAACATATATATGCTATTTACCCTAAAAAGAAAAACTAAAATGGGAGAACGTTGTACATTTGTTGTACAGAGCGTAACACATATAGCAGAGTAAATATACCACCTTATTTATTTCATGCCATTGCAGTATTGCTTGCATCGATGTTAAAAGCAACCTTTTGTCGGCTGATAGCTATTATTGAAATATAAGTTGCCAAAACATACCACATTTAGAAACTCTAATTCACTTTGTTCTCGAAAAAAACTGTCTATCTCGAAAATGACAGAGAAGTTGTTTTGACATATTAGATCCATAAAAATTACCGCAAACAACAAACGAGTAGCCACAACAGGATTCTACTTCAATTAAAATCGTTATTAGTAAATTTTCATCTCAAGATTGAAGAGCCTACATGTATTCTTTGTTGTAAAATAACAGTGCCATTTGATGATTTTTATAGGTAATTTAAAAATCTCCGCCATGACAAGGTGGTAAATAATGTGAATTTTTTAATTATTGGAAACTTCATTGACCATATGATTTTTTTGCTAGCGCTATGCACAGTTACTGCATTCCGCTAGGTCTTCTACATCGTATATGTTGGATATTATACCAAAAATATAGCTTTTGCAGAACAAACCGTCAACGGACCGGACCTAGAAGGGTTGCCGTGGCAACCGTGTGTACTACTGCAGCGTATCGAACATGCTTAAATTGAGCTATAACTTTTTCCAGATCACAATAAAGCTGTAAAGTTAAAAACAACAAATTCCATTAAATTTTAGCTTACTATTTACTTGCGGTTGAAGTACTAAACCGGAGTTTTAACTAAAAACAAAAACCACACTAACGGCTATTCGACATCGTTCAAGTAGAGCTTGACAGATTTGAAAAACTTGGGACGTTACTAAAATCGAAATAACAGGGATTGGTTTTCCCATACAAACGAGGAATTTGGAATATTTTATGAGAATCTTAATGAGTAAATTCCGCACCATTTGTTGCGTTCGAATTTATTAAATATCAAGAACGTTAAGGTTCCCAAAATGTTGAGCAATGCCAGTTGTAATCGTGGAAATCTGTTTTAAGAAAGGAATTAGCAAAGGGTATTGATATTAGATACATATTTAAACAGACTGGTGCATGTAAATTTAACTAAATGCAGTGTATAGAATGCGCTTTGAAGTTCTCTCAACGAGTTTGTGCTTTAACGTAGGATCAAATTTAGTTTCGAATCAGATCAAAGACCTGCAGCTCTCTAGTTCATTTAGTATTTATGTATTTGCTAGTACGTGATAACGACGAGAGTTGGAGTTATGCGATGACAATCGAATTCATTCTTAAATGTGACTTTTTGATTTATTCGCAATTTATCTAATAAGATTATTAGTAGGAATAAAACTATTTGAAATATGTAATTAAAAATAGTTTCTTGTCGAATAGTAATTTAGAATCCTACTGTTTGATGCTACAGGATTGACTTAACGCACTTTATTGCACTGAATGACTCGGAAAATTACTTGAAACACTGTAGCTTATGGAAGATCACATTTGTTGTACATATAACAATTAATTATATTAAAATAAATTCTCTCATGCATATTTCATAAAATGTGCCAGCTTCAGAGCTTTGCTGCTTACTAATGAATTAAATTCATTTCGTGTTTTATACGCCAGTTCAAAATAGAACTTACATCAATGAATGTTAATCTAAATGCACTTTTTTCTTGTAGAATTACAGTTTTAACATTTGGCGTTTTGGCATTGCAGATTCAGACAATAAAACCTGAAAGTGAAGTAGGGTTTCGAAGCTGTAAATCTACATAATTTTTGTTTTTGAGATCAAAATTATGTAATATTACAAGTTATGGCACCAAAAACTGTAAACTAAATATCTTATTGTTTGAAAAATTAAAAAAAAAACACTCTAAAAGCTTACCTCAACATATTATGTATAGTATACTAAATTAAAAATTTCAACATTCAAAATAGTTGTGTTAGAATTTTAAAATGTTATTTTTATCCATCCTGTTTACTGAATTAATTTTATTAGTTGTTAAAATATTTGCAAATGCTTAAACCTCAACTACTAAATAGTGTTTTTTTTTGCATTTTTAATAAGTTTCACTGATCTCCAAACTTTCTTGGAGGAAATGTTTTAATAGTGGCGAAGAATGGGTTCTTGATTGCTTAGAGCTTTTTAGTTAATAAATACGTCGCCGTTATAACCATGTTAACTATGGGCCTCTGCTCAGCTAAGGGCAACCAAAATATGAACCGCAGCAAACAAATACAATATTGGAAAGAACAATAAATCACAGTTAATTTATAGAACAATAAGTACTAATTATCGTCGTAATATCAATTTAGAAACATGTTTGTTCCATAAGTGTTTTTGATTAATCATTCTTTGATAGAAAATTATTATTTGTTCATAATAATTGTTGTTTATTATTTAGTGAGGAGCAGACGGGCAGCTAAACCAGCACCCGAATCTACTACAACTGATTCAGAAATAAAGTTGAATTGTCTTTTATTTTTTAGGTGTTGTGATTGAAAGCTTCTTATTTTTATTAAAGACCATACTGTTGTATTTGTGTATTATTACAACTACTATATTTTAAATCAAACCGTAAAGGTATTGTAGTAACTTCTTAGGAAATTTACAAATTTGAAAATATCAGTTCGCGGATCATTCTCCCAATAAATCTTTTGGGTTGCCCTGCTACAAAGAAGTTGGGTGAAAATTCACCTTTTTTGTCTTTTAAGAGTAGTATATCAATTAAATATATATTGCAAACGTTTGAAAAATATGCCAAAAATAAATATACTACAACACAGAACTTTACAAACTTGCTCTTATAGAAGGAACTGTTTATTACTTTGTTTTTACCGTACAATACTGCAAATAAATTATAACATCGGTTATTACAAAAAACACGTAAAACAACATAAAGCTAAAAATTGCAGGGTGTTCATCAGAAAGACGAAGAAGAGCAGATAAAATCGCTCAAGAAAAGTGGGGACATTTTTACTGCCCCCACTCCCATAATTTGGTTTTTTATTCCGCATCATAGACGACTAAATCAGAATCGCAAAAATAGGTTTTTGTGCCAAAATATATCTGTAAATCAAGTTACTCCCTCCAGGAAATGCATTCTCTTAAAGGGCGTGAGTCACAGCTGATTTATTTAATTGAACTAATTTGTAATTTTTGAACTTTTAAGCGAAAAATCCATACACGACCAAAATAAAACCAAAATGTATATATAATCGGTTCACAGCGTCTGTCGTCGCCTTCCAACACTCAACTTCCCTGTGTCCTACTTCTCCAAACGTCTTCGTTAAGATTTCTGTTACTCACGACTTTCCATAGTCTTTGGATTCAGTGTTCTTTCGGAAGTCATGTTCTATTTTGTCCTTGTGGTGCCCATTTTAGAATTTGTGGCGGTAGCCTTTTTTATATTTCTCAGCCTTTTAATCATATCTTCTAAATCTCCTTTCGTTTGGGCAACCTGGTCATCAAAAAATTGAAGAGTGTATAGTATCGTGTCATTTAGTTCAAAATCCATCCATGAGGATTTCTTCTTCTATATTTTTAATGTCTGTGCTATATACATTTTAAATAAAGTTGGTGATACGCAGCATCCTTGTCGAAGGCTTTTGTCTAAGGCATTTTGTATGTGGAAAACCTTAGGATTATTGTGATGAACAACCGCCATACAATTTATTGTTATACATCCTTTAAGATAATATTATTAAATAATATATAACTTGTTCTATTGCTTCTCACAGTTTAGTTACCGGTACTGCATGAGATGTCTTTGCCAAGTCGATAAATAGTAGATGAATTTCTTTGTCTCTTGCAATTTTTTAAATGAAAAGTATATTGTCAGAACACGATCTTTTCGCACATTCTTCTTCCGATTATTTTTATTAATACTATATACCGTTTCTGTTGAGTATCGCATTATTCGTACATCCAGTCAGCTGAATGCAATATTAACCGATAATCCTCTGTAACTGTCACAACTCTTATGCTTCCCTTCTTGGGAGGTGGTGAATCACCAGATAACTGTACATTTTCTTCCTCCTATATATGTGTTTGCTTCAATACAGTTATGATCCCAAATTTGATTTGTTTCTTCTATTAATGTTTTTTGTATTTCACGTTGTGCTTCTCAATATAGCCGTTTATCTTCTTCGTTTTCTGTTGCTATTTTTTTTGTTTCTTCTATTTGTTGCAACTACTGTCCTCTCTGGCCGATGTTTTGACACAAGGCTTCGTTTGCTGCCTCAAGTATGCTTTGTTGCATATGATCAGCTAAGTTTGGTATCTAGTCGCTATTGATAGATGACTCTGGTACTATGAAGTGTAAAAATTTTACTGTTATAGTACAGGTACTCGATTTATGCTCTGAGAAGGAAATGATCACTTCCACAAGTGGGTCCTCGATATGTTCTTACATCTAATACTCTTAGTTTGCCTTTTGACCAATAATTATGTAATTTATTATTGACTAGCATACGTGTCGGCTAAACCTATGTGTACTTAATAATTATGAATATCTCTATGTTGAAAGTGTTCATTTGTTATAAGGAATGTGTTTTGGTCACACAAACTACGTAATTAATCCTTGTCCGTTGTCGTTTATATTATCTTCTCCAGATTCTCCTACTATATTCGATATCTTTGTCTGTTCTTCCCTTGCAGTTTCTAGCAAGGATAAGCTCTCTGGATAGTTTTGTAACAACATTAATTAATTTCCCATAAAAGCTCTCTTTGTTTATTACAATATTATCATTTGGCTCACGGTTATTCTTTTGTTTACCAATTTCCAGTTAGTAATACTATGCTTAGCTCGTATATTTTTTTGGTATACCAATATATGTGGGTATGTATTTTTGAGTACTGCAATTCCGGTACCCGGTTTCTCCTAATACTTCAAATTTGTTTTCATTTGGTGAAGTTCAGAGATGATCTCTGCTGTTTTTCTTCTTATACCTTGCACGCTTCACGTTATAACATCCATAATCCTTTTTCGTTGCTTATATTGTTGTCTTCGAGATCCGTTCGGATTAATTTCGTTGGGATTTTTAACATACTTGGAGGACCAGGGATTTCTTATTCGAATCATATCTTCTTTCTATTAGTTGTCTTTTCAAACACGAGAGGTTTATTTATCCGCCACTTAGGGACAAACCCGATGGGGCTAGTAACCTCACACGGTAAAAACCAAAAGGTAATACTATTAAACTTTTAATATCGAAATTGATATGATGTAACTTTCTCTTTTCTTGTTAGTTGGTACATTTTTCCCGATTTTTTCCTTGTCATTCACCTAACGCCTTTTTGGTCTTCCAATACTACAGCTACGACTATTTAGTCTTAGCCTTCACAATACTATATGTTCTGTCAATCTGTCATCGTCCTGCCTAGAAACATGTACTGCCGGCCTTAATTTTGAGTTTGCTATGATCAATCCCTTTCTTCACCACCTTCCTTTTTCTTTTTCAAAGCGACTTGTCTTAAATGTTCCTTTTCATTTTCATTAATTAAAGAATCTGGTTCTACATGCTATAATTAAAATTAATGTTTTATTTATATATAAAATACTTGACGTTCAATTGTTTGCTACATTATTGAAAATAAAAATGCCTTATATAACATTTTTCTAACTTATATAACAGTCAAGATGTGTGTTGTGACGCATAACATGAAACAGACTGCATTGCTCTAACAAATAATATTATCTGAACAATTGGAATTGAAACTCCCTGAACGTTATAGAAGGAAAAGGGAACATTGAGTTGGAACCACAAATGTCGTAGAAATGTCGGAGAGCAGTAGAATTTTCACTGCAGTTTAAAATGGATGATTCCTAGTTTGCAGCGAGAGTTACGGCATTTTCTTTTCCATGTCAGCCAGGTTGAGTCGTAATTTCAAAAACAGCGCCGTCTTAGCCGGATGCGGAGAATCTCAACGATGCAGCGCCAAGGCGATGACATTAATCGAAGCTTATCTCTGCAACAATATAATTATTGTATCGGTTTTAACATGCGAAGCCAGCATGGAGCCCGAGTCAATACGAACTACAAAGTTGTTGCAAGATATCTGCAACTCGCAGTTGTAATATTAATGCGGACCGGATCTTCGGAAAATGTAATTTGGGTCGGATTTTTTACTTCGACGGGCGATTTCAAATGCATAGCGGAAGCGCGCGCTTATTATCCCCTGAAAGAGAGCAAAAATTCCGTTGTTCTGACGGAAATGCACATACGTGTTTGCGGAGTTGGTTATTTAACTGAATAAACACGTTGGGCAAATAAAGTTGTATTTTGCATACCGGCGACTCCACCATTGGCAAATGAGAGTGGGCCTGTTTATTTGACTTAACAATTTGAGGAGACGACTTGAGAAAAACTTTAAATTTGGCTTTCTACAAAAGATCTCAATTAGGTTTCTGTAACCAATATTGTACAAGTTGCACATACCTACTTAATCTATAATGGCATATTCGTTGAAAATTTTGTTAGAAGAAAGATACAGGAGTGTAAAGATGAAAAGTGAAACACACTGAATTTTGAAATAATTGTGTAACCTATTGAATTAACGCCTTTCGATAATTAAATTAATAACTTAATTATCAAAAACGTTCTGCGAATTACGCTTCGGCGTTAATGAGCATAAAAAGGAAAATAATTGCTCAGCATTGAGCTGGTTTAATTGGGAAATAATTCGGTGTTTACAGGTCCTGTGGTCATGTTTTATTTTATGCTGTCGATATCAGTACTTATGGAATGCCATTTAGCATCGCAAGAGTATTTAATTAACAGGCAATGGTTAGGAAATTAGGTTGCAATTATTATAAATGGAATCAGAGGTGATTTTGTTAAAATCAGTTTTGGACAATTTAGGAATTTAGTATATCTGCCAGATAACTTCTGTCTATTACAGGCTTTCCTAACGATCAGTCATGAGTATCCCAAGTTCTATAGACTCGTGTTATATTTATTCTTGTATTCTTTTGTACTAGCTTTTTCGGCGCATATGAAGCAGATTCTAATTAACATAAAACTTGCATTTTTAAAATTGAATTGTAAATAAAAAAGTTGCAGAAGAAAATGTTCTTAACGTTTTTAATAAGTAAAATGTATCACAAAAAGCAACCTTTGTTATATTAAATAACGGTGGAAGAGTGTTCAAAATTATGTGCAAAACAGATAAAAATATCGCAATGTTTCTAATAACACTAAAAGAGTAAAAATAAATACTTAATAATGCGAATTACATTAATTCCTAAAAAAATACATATTGCAGTCCGTATGATTCGAACTTGCGCTTACAGGGGCAATCCGCTTACCCTTTCGGCTAAAAACGCTACATAATGTAGTTGTTTATCGTTGTATTATGAAGCGCACAGTGACGAAAGGACCAACTGCCGATGAAGTGCCTCCAATCGATGACGATAAAACGTGGCACACGCAGGCAAGCACGAAGTGGATTAAGAGTACGATACATATAATTCAATTGATGGTACTTTAGGTACTTTTATTTGTATATCTGGAACATACGTATAACGTAGGAAATCTATAATTTCTTTAAAACTTTATTAAATTCACAAGATTTACTTTAAAACTGGCAAAAAGATGCTAATAACTGTGTTGCCGTAGAAGCGAAACTCATGCTATTATTTTTTTGCAGCACAACAATTTAAGATTCCAATAGATTTTCTTCTAAATTGTAAAGATGGCATGCAAAAACGTCTGCACATTCACTTTAAGTCACCTTTTGTTGTACACCACTTTTCAACTATACTAAGATGTGTATGAACCTGCTTGACAGCGAACTTGTTACAGAGGAAACCTGTTTACGACATGTAACAACCTTAAAGGGGCCAAATCGCTCAGCGTAGGGGTAGGCCTTAGACTGAAAAATAGGGGCGCGCCCACGATAATCAAAACAATTGTACTTGGAAAGATCGGGTAAAAAATCGTATTATCTTTAAATGCGCCACCTGGTGTCTGAGGGTGATATAATGGGAAACTTCAACCAGAAAAATGCACCTCGGCGATGATGGAAAGTGTTTGCTTACTCAGCTTCAAAATTTAAACCTACCTTGTTTCGTAATCTATGAAAGCTTATCTTACTGCACGAAAACTAGTAACAGCACTTCGCACATTCTCCAAAAATAGATAGTAACAAAACAATCCTTAAGAATTCTACCTGCTCGTTACAACACGTCTGGCGGTAAGCAAAATCCCGAGCAGATGTGACACAGTGTAAGGCAATAAACTGAGGCAGAGCGTTTAAGGCGTTACTACACTTCTAATCGGAATCCGCTCGAAAACTGATTTGATAGCAGCATTACATACAAATTGTTGATATGCAGGGTGTCGGACTGATGATATGAGGATTCCTTTAAATACATTCAATGTGGGGATTCAGACTAAATTCCTTGGCACTTAAACGAGATGGGAATAGAAATTCCAGGATAATGTATTTTTGATAAGCTGATTATATGCGACAGTTGTTGTAATTTGCTAAAATTGACACATTAAGGTTTCGCCAAACAGCTACATACACGGAACAATAACGCTCACATCAAACAGCAACCGTTAGCTTGACGAGAAGATGCCCGCTTCCAAGACCCAACTTGACTCGATGGGCTCGGCGAATTCCAACCTCTTCTTCTTTGTGCGTAAAAACCAGCAATTTTTGGACAGACCTAATAAACTTTAACAGAAGCACAGGAGTAGATGAATTGAATTATTTAAATATGGTAGCTCATAAAGCAGATGCTCTGAAAGTTTATAAATACATGTTGAGTAATTCTGTCGCACAGGAGTGGCCAATGGGCTCGTAGAATTCTATTATAATCCGCGACAAATTGATATAATATAATAACGTTTTTGATGTCAAATCAAAGGACTGACTCTTTTCTTATTGCATCAGAAAGAATGTATTATGTATTCCTTTTTTACATTGTTCCGTAATCCGGCAATGGCAACCCAGGTGCTTGGTCATCTTTCTTATGATAATCACTTATTTAATCATTGAAATGAAAACCCTACCTCATCTATGTACAATAAATTAAGTAAATCTGTTTTTTGTGTTTATGGAAACATGTGACTAGCTGAAAACAGTACCTACCAATCCCATAAATTCTTTGAATGAACTTGAGAAAAAAAGGCAAATAATAGTGACTCTTGGGGTGCCAAATGTATAAGATGTAAACTGGAAGACACATACAAAAAACAGATATATTTTGCAGAATTAAGTGCAAAGGAAAATGTGGAGTGCTTCCGTGACTGTCATATAACGGCAGTATCAAAGCAGTATTTAACGCTGTCAAAAGTATTTCTTTTTAGAAAGGTTAATTCCATCATCTCAAGTAAAGCAAGTTACAATTCGACAAGTCATACTGCAGGCACCAGAACCAAACCAAGGAATACCTTTTTTTCTGCTAGGAGTTGGAGTGCATTGGATCCCGATCCAAATGGTTGATAAATAAACTCTCTCGTATAGTGTTTTCTCTCAGCTATGATGAGGTAATAAAATACAAGCATTCAGTGGTGGCATCGTATGATGAACTGCGAATGTTTTACCTGGAACATTCACTCAGCTGGATAGCAGACAATATTGACTATAATGTGTACCTTAGATGGAAAATGAACATTCCACGGCAAGTCAACAGAGAATACTTTATTTATTAGCACCTCGAATAACAGAGCAATGTGAAAAAGGTAACCATAAATATTCCTTGAAGTGCAATAATAGAAGAACGTCCATATTAGCGAAACATGCAAACAACCAAATTGGTATAGAGTTTAAGTATCTTGATTTTTTTGTGGGGAGCACCGTTTTTGAGGAAATCTAGAAAAACAAAAAATGTTGGCATTTTCCAATATGGCGGCCGTAAATTAGATTGGATCAGAAGGTACTTTGGATAATTTTTTTACTGCAATTTGCTCTAGGTTAAGGCGATTTTTACGTTCTTCTACCGGCCTATAAAGCTACAGTACTGTCATTATTCAAAAAAAGCAAATAACACATCTGTTTTAAATAACAGGTTAAGCTCAGTTTCAGACAATGTACCATTCGAAGAAAAATGGGTTCCAGAAAAGAAATATTGCATAGATAGGGTGTTTATCTTACAACAAATAATACAGACGCAGACTGGATGTAATAGCCAAACATTTCTAATTCGTAGACTATACAAAACTATCTGACAGAGTGGTATGAAAATAACGACGAAGCAAAATCCCAAACACCTATAAATGCCAGTAAATTATTGCAACATACGACACAAACGATATTATTTAGTCGAAAGGTAATATCAAGATTGGTAGATACCAGGAAAAGGGAAAGAAATTTACGGTTTTCGAGAACTACTAAAGCTATAATTCTAAAATTCTAGACAGATTTTCGGTCCTCTTCTGCCAAATGGCCGTATCTGAACTTTGAGCAACTAACAATGAAGTCACTTCACGCTGCGTTACCTGTAGATGAGGTTTCAGTTTACCGAACATAGCAATCGGAGGGTGCGAGATCCAGAGAAATAGCTGGGTGTGGATGGATTTCGAAACCCAGTGGAGCTACTTTTGATGTAGCTGCAATGACGCATTGTCGTGCTGCCCCTTTTGGCAGTTGTCTACAGCGTTGAATATTGATTTGGTTCTACAATTTGGTTAGAAGGTCACCGTTGTTGGTACGATATTGTCAAGAAGGTCGAAAGCAAAACGCCCTGAGCATCTAAGAAAAGTGAGAGAATTATTTTGTCTGCCGATGGTTTCGCTGGAGGCAGAACGTTGGAACACGCCACTCCATGCTGTTTGCTGACAGCGTCATAGTCATGGACCCAACTTTCGGCCGTAGTTACCATTATGTTAAAAAGGTAGTCAGAATTTACATCGGCGCAGGCCAAACGCTTACGAAAAATATTCACTGGATCCCGTTTATGCAAGGATCTTAACAATCGAGGCGCCCATCGGGCTGATACCTTATTCATATGCAAAACTTCATGCAGTACCGATTTGTCGTCAATATTGGCAGACTTGGCTACAGTTTTGTGCCGTTGTAGTTCTTCCATCCTTTTCATTGTTTTGGAGGCGCTTTCTGCCACGCTAAAACTTATTTCCCATTGGCGAACGGTCGATTCTGATGACGAAGCACTCTTGTAAACTGCATTCAATTTTTTAGCTATTTCAATAGCATGATGACCCTCCCTAGTAAAGAATTTAATCACTACCCGGTGTTTAATTCTTCCCATTTACATAAACTATTACAACACGCTCTACTAAATCGACTATACGAATCGGAATGAAACTTTCCAAACTGACTGACGACAAGATACTGAATGGCAGGGAACAAGGTTTTGTTTCTCAAGGCACACAAGATAAACAACCTCCACAGATCATGCTAATCATACTGTATTGAATAGTATTTTGTATACCGATGGTCATAATACTTGACGGAAGCAAATGTACACTAGACCATACGAACGCTGTATGTCAGGAGTATATTTTCAAAATAGTAATACATTTGTTATAGATGACAATTTTGGAGAACTGTAAAATGTTTAGACTCTATAGGAAACACAGACATTCTCAACAAATTAAAGTATTTTTAGTCGAAGATCAAAGAGGAGATTATAAGCAAAGATGGTATGAAGATTTAGAACTAATGGGTGACACTGGAATTACTAAGGAGGTTATTTCATAACATCCAAGAGGGTTTCGTGATAAAGCAAACCGAGAAAACGTTGCGTGCGGGAACAGCATCATCAGTAACTGTATGATGATGATAACAGGAAACGTATTGTTCTTCCTCCAGGCAAACAGTGTGAAAACTCTAGTTAAACGTTGGGAAAACGTGCATGCCTTTTCAGTAGCAGTTCTAGGGCAACCACTCGCCAGTTTGTGTTTTAGTAGCGGCTACTGAAGTGCTTTTAATTTTCTGGTTTTTGGGGTCTTTTAGCAGATCATTTTATTTCCTGCTGACTTTGTTAAGGTTTGTCTGTAGGTACATAAAAAATATCGAGGGTTTCCAAGATTTAATTTTTTATTATTATTCGATTACTGTGTTCAATGTTTGGAGTATGGGAAATTGTTAATTAAAGTTTCCAAATGTTGCTCGCATGTCATTAAAAGCGGTGGCACATACCACAAGTGGTACGAGTAAAAGACCATGCGAAACTGTGAAGTATAGTATTGCAGTTTAAAATTTATACGTCGTTATGCAGGTCGTAAAGCTGAGTCGAGTTCCGCAAACGCAGAGATAAACGATTTTAATTATAAAACCAAAGAATTTAACGAAAGGGGTAGGAAAAGTCGTAGTCGGTCTGTAGTAGAGTCCAAAGCCTGCCATCAGGTCATAATAAACGTTAGTCCGTAATGAAAACCACAAACACGGCAGAAGGGCCACATCGAGTGGATTTCGCTCAACTATTTCCAGCACTGAAGTAACCGATATTAAACCTCCCCGAAAGAGTAGACTTCCACTTCAATCATTTCAGCAGACCGCTTTCAGGCGCTGAAATGTGAAATCACTGCATTAAATTCGCTCATTCCGACACCGCATGCATTTGGGAAATCCAGTGCACGAGTCTAATGGAACCCCGTGCATTAGTTCTTAATCGTTAACCGTTCCACCTGTTCGAATCTTTTTGCTCCCTGCATATCATTAACGTGGACATTCTCATTATTTACCCGCTAATGGCGCAAGTTATCCCGGTGACAGTACTGGAACCACATTAAGCCCAGAACAATGCGAAAATTCAATCCCGCGGTCTACACATGCTAACGACGGAACACATTTTCATTGTAAACGAAACTCGGGTACATGTGCATGTGTGAATACCGGTATTCAGCTACCGGTAAGCTCACCAATTTGTAATCAGTGATGTCGGAAAGAGTTTGAGATTCGAGCGGAGCGCGGGCTTTGTTATTTTACTCCCTCATAAATTTCGGACTATTGTTATTCCATTATCGCTTACATTGTATTTTAACCTGTACTGCATGTCCCTCCTACCATTTCCCTATTATGTCCGCGCACCGCCGGCAGTGATAGCAATTATACTGTATGAACTACCAACTACAGGCCATAACAATCGGCGCTGCTGCGCCGCAAACGGGACCAAATTAAAAGAGGGACGTAACCGAGTATTAACTATTTTACGCCTTTGTGTCGCCTCGCACCGCGTATTTATGCCAGGTTCAGTGTTTGAATATTTAACTCAACATTCCGAGCTTATTAAAGTTCATAACGCTCAGGTTTGTTCCCGGTAAATTCGCCAGTTTGCTTTTTTGCTTTTAGTAAATTTAATATTAATGAAGTCGAAAGTAAGTCCGCTAAGAAGTTATTTACCGTAATCCGAAATCTCGCATTTTCTAAGCCCAGATATTTAATTCGCCACAGCTACCTACATAGGCGATGCATAATTGAAACGGATTACCCCGACTGTTTCAGCTAAGTGGCATGAAAAATATGGGTACCTTGCAAACCTACACATATTCTAGACCACACATGGAACTTCTGATGTTTACATAAAAACCCCTATGGTACATTAAGACAAATTCTGTACTATTATTAGATTAAAGCTTCATTCCATTTGTGGGTATATTTTGCAATTTTGTGCTCTCAGACTCTACAAAGATTATTTGACAAGCTTTTAAATCAGGATACTAAATTAATTATATGAGATTGTAATGCTATGCTTTCCAACTATGGGCAGACAGAGTAAGCATTTCAAAACTAATAACAATGGTACACGTCTTATCAGTTTTGTAGCAACACAAAAAAACTAAGAATTAGAGCACATAATTCCAAAGGAAAAAAATATATAAAGCAACGTGGCCGTCCCCGAACGGAAAAGTTAGAAATCACATCGACCACGTCTTAATCAAAGAACAGAGAGCCAAGATGGTAATCAATGTGAGGAGTCAGGCAGGAGCGGAAGCAAATCCAGACTATTTTATGGTGCGAATTAAAATGAGAGGTAAAAGTGGTATTGCAAAAATAAAGAAGTTCTAACAGAGGTGGAAATTCAGATTAAAGAAACTCTCACAGAAAACACACCAACTTTAATGAGACAACGGACGTATCAAATATGTGGTACTAATTCAAAAATGCAATAACAGCATCAGCAGAAGAGACTTTACCAAAATGAAAACCAAGGCGAAAGAATGATTGGTTTAATAACAGATGTAAAAAATCTGCAAATGGCTTTACTCATAACTTTCCTCGCATGTGGACGTTGTGACACTAAACTAGTAATAATATTGAAACAATAAAAGGAAACACTTGCTAATGCGAATTACAACAATTTTCAAATAAAACAAGCATTACCGGCGGTGGAATTCGAACTTCAGCTCCTGCGAATGCAATTTCAACGCTTGACAGTAGCCCGCAAGCAAACCGAGTTCAGTGCATTCTGTGAGATGCGGCTGTCTTAAATGCAATACTATTATCTTTTAATCCTTTTGTATTTTTTACAACATTTACCCTGTATGTGTTGGGTTCCATTTTCGTCAAGGGCAAAGCGTGAGCTATGTGAAAATGATTGCTTTTATCTATTTCTCAGTAAAAGCAAAAATAGACAAAATTTTATTTTTTAAGGTGCTCACTATGTATATGATTGCCCGAAATTTTCTCGGTTTTATATTAGGAAGATATATAATCTGTATGCCAAATATCGTCTTCCTTCAACAAATATTTGGGATTGATACTGGCAACAGCAGACAGGCAGACAGACAAAGAGGCAAATTTAGAAAACCTGTTTTTCGCTATCTAGGAACTCTGAAACTTGAAGATCTGAAGAAACCTTGGAAGGTGTTTTTTTCGCGATTAGAATACTTCCTTCCTCTTTTCTGCAATAGAAGTAAAATGAATGGAGAAAAAAGACAGGCTAGGATAAAACTGTTTAAAACAGGAAAGGGCGCAGATGTAGAAAAGTACAGGATAAAAAAAGGAAGGCAAATGATATATGTGGACAAGCAAAGAAGAAGTCTAAAGAAAAAGAGATGGAAGGATTTAAAAAAAATGCACTAACAGAGAAATCAGAAATTTCTACCAAAAACTTAACAAATAAAGAAGGGCTACAAGGTCTTAGAGAGTAACTACAAAGACAAAGAAGGAAATCTAATGGCGACAGCAAATAAATAATGCAAAGATGGAAATAACATTGTGAGCCAGTCTTAAATGGCAATGACCAAGAAAAGGAAGATGAAGTAGTAAGAACTAACAATGTTTTACCAACAAAAGAGAAAATATCGATATAATACAAACAGACAAACAAAAAAACACCAGGTGAAAGTGGCATACCATGCGGAAAAGAAGACAGCAAAGAGTTATCATAATAATCAGAAACATCTGGGAAGCAGGGACAATGCCCCAATAATGGAAAGGTGGTATGCTTGTACTTATTTATAAGAAAGGGGACAAATCCGAGTGTTGTAACTACAAAGAAATAGCACTGATGTACAAGGCATATAAAATAATGGGATAAAAAATCACTTACACAAGCACTCGGACATCATCCTGGTAGAATACCAAAGGTTTTCGAAGAGGCCGATGTGTCTCAGATCACATTTTTACCATCAAACAGATAATCGCAGCAGATATGACCGTAATACAGCCATTCAGGTGCTGTTCGTAGATTGCGAGCAGGCTTACGATGTAATTAATAGAGAAAAGATATTAAAAGCTTTTGAAAGTTTACAAATACCACCAAAGTTGCTACGATTAATAAAAATGACGCTGGATCACACAAACAGTAAAGTCAAAAGCAACGGAGAAATTCCAGAATGTTTTGAGGTAATGATGGAGGTCAGACAAGATGATCCAATTTAGACAATCTTGTCCAATTTAATGTTGGGAAAGATAATAAGAGACAGTGTTTCAATTTAACGAAGACGAAGTATATAGTGATAGGAAGGTAAGACAAGACATCTAAATCAATAACAGTAAATATAGAACATGGAGGTGAAATGAAGATATAGTGGACAGTTTTTAAGAGCACCTATAACAGAACAAGGCGATGAAGAGGTTAAGGCACGGCAAATTAAAAGTGAAAGGTATACTTTACACAATACAATAAAATCAAAAGTGATATCACGTAGTGCAAAGTTATATATAAACTTGTGATAAGGTCTACAGCGACGTATGCTTGCGAAACGTGGGTGTATAATAAAAACGAAAAAAGCAGAGCAGAAGCATGGGAGGAGAAGATTCTACAAAGAATATTCGGTGAAAAAAAAAACGAAGGCCATGGAAGAGAAGCACAAATGAAAAGGTGATGCAGCTGTACAATCAACCCAGCATTACTCAACTCATTAAAGCGCAGAGGTTAAGGTGGCTGGGTCACTTGGGAAGACTCGCCAAGGACAGAGTACCAAAACGGCTGATGAAAAAAGAGATGAAGAGCACAAGGGGGGTAGGAAATTCTTAAGATCTGTCGAAGAAGATCTAGTGGAGAAAGGCATAGGAGAATGGTATATAAAAGCAACAGCTCGGAAGGTCTGAAAAAAGATTGCCAATTAATAGACACAACGCCTGTTAACGCTCTATACAGGGTGTATCTATAATTGCAAAAAAACACGTGGCGATATTCTCCGTAAAATCTCCATCACCATACTAAAATTTTGGATTGGTCTTCATAGCTCTTACGAGCGGTAGACAAAAAACATTTCTTTAGGTAAAGTTTCTTTTCTGTTTTAAATACGTCAAAGTATCACCAAGGAAAGTAAAATTATGGTCCCATGCAAAATTTAAAAACTTGTCGGCTTACTTTTACGAAACCGTGTGTTTTAGATGAAGTGCTTTTGTGGTAACTCGATTTCATTAAAGTAAACCGATAATTTTAACATTTTACGCAAAACCATTATTTTACATTTTGAACAACTTTTCTTGATTATATTGTGATGTAGGAACATGTTTTACGCTTGTAAGAGAACGTGAAATTGAAAGATGATTAGAAATTGCACGACTTTGTGCTTATGAATGCAGTACAGGTTTATTGTACGAGGGTTATTTGAAACATTTATTGTATAGAAAATATAGGTCCACCTCTCAGCTACATTTCTACATAATCCCCAATATGATGAATGCACTTATCATACTGCGGCACAGGTCACTCAGCCAACTGTTATATTGTAAACCTGTAAACCTGAATAGACGCATTCTGGACGTAACATACTGCTGCAGCGCTATGGGCGATATCATCAGGGTGTTCTGTATCATATTGAGAGTTTTTTTTTCATAGCGTTCTTCTAGTAAAATGTATTTCAGAGATTAACAAAATATCTATATTTTGTAAGCTACTTCTAGTATCTTCAGTTCCAAGCCATTCGCATTCTATAATGCAATTTGCAGAAATTTGGCTATTGTTGAATAACCTTGTTTATGCCGGTAGTTAGCATGTTCATAATCACACTCTTTTGCTGTAATAAATTATTAAAGAGATTTTTACAGCAATTGAGGAATTGGCTGAGGCTTAGCTTGTGAGAATGTGGCTGTTGATTTGTGCTGGCGACTAAAGTGGGTAGTTGGGTGTTGTTTGGTTTGGAAGAAATTTGACTATTTATTTTTGTGTTGGAAGAAAAGGGAATTCTGGAGTTTGCAATCTTCTTAAAGAAAGTTGTTTATTGCGTTGGTATTTATTTTCGCACCCTTTATATTTACTTGGATGTGGTCCACTACATAAGAGAGGAGGCGAAAATTTATAGGAAAGTGTCGTCTCGGTTGAGTGACGGTGGACGGGGCTTAGAAATTTGCGCTTTCCACATAGAAGGAAAGGAAAAGCCCTAGTCCCGATTGAGATTATTAGGGTATTTGTAAATCTCAATGGCCCCACGAATCTTTCTGTTAAAGAAGAATGTGGATTTCCAGATAATAAAGGTTTTATCGAATAGGATCTTATGGCCGGTATCGCGTTGGTTTTCTGCGATGGTTGATGATGAAGTAAGACCCGATTTGAGACAGCGCTGGTGTTCAGAGATACGAGTTTTTACTGGACTTCCTGTTTCACCAATAAACACGTTTAGATGACATAGTGTTTAATTATTTTTTGGTAAAGGAAAAACCTGTGAGATTTTACTCGGGGGTCTGAATACGTAAGAAGACATTTTCCTACGCGATCGGTGACTTGGTAAATATAGGAAAAAGATACTATTGCTCAGTGGGTTTGCAATATACAGAATAACCAAGTTTGCCACTGGGCTGGCGAGAAACCTGTTCATCCACGAATAGAAGAGAGCCGTTACTTTCTATCTCCATGGTGAAATTAAAGTCTGGATGTTGACTATTGAGATGGTTTAAGAAGACGAGTAAAGTGTCTTTACTACGTGGTCAAATAATAAAGGTATCATCAAGGTATCGGAACCAAACCCAACTTCTAAAGATTCCAGAGTTGCGGTTTCGAAAGCTTCCATAAAGATATTGGCAACGACAGGTGAAAGAGAAGAACTCATGATTGCACCAGAGATTTGTTTAAAGAACTGACCTTGAAATAGGAAATAAGTGGAAGAGGAGCATTTTTTATATAAGGGCAGGTAGACTTGAAGACGTCTACCCATGCTCTGATAACAAGTGTGGATTATGACTATGGAATCGGGAATAGGAACTTTAGTAAAAAGGGAAGTGACATCGAAACTCACAAGTAAATCCTCAGGTTCGACGCTTATATTGGATATAAGTTTAACGAAATGGGCTGAATTGTGAATATACGATGGATACTTACCAGTGAACATTCTGAGGATGGTAGTTAGGTATTTTGCTATTGTGTTCCCCTAAAGTAGGGGAATCTATGGTACTGACGATGGGCCTGAGGGAAATGGCTTGTTTATGAATTTTGGGAAAACCATAGAGCCGAGGAGACTTCGAAGGGCGAGGAGTCAACCTCCGTTGAATATCAGTGGGAAGATCTGAATATTTTATATGAGAAGTAACTTCCCGCTCGATTTTGCAAGTTGAATCTCGAGAAAGTGAGGCATAAGAAGAATCTTGGAGTAAAGACTTAACCTTAGTGGTGTACTCTGTTTGATCCATAACTACCGTAGCATTGCTTTTATCAGCGGACAAAATTGAGTTGTCGGAATTGGAACGAGGTGTTGAGAGCCTTCCATTCATTTTTTGTAATGTTACTTTTAGGGGGTTTGATGATCGTAAGTACCTGACAGTTTTCTCATAGAAGATTCTACCGAACTGATAATCTCTTTCGTAGTAAAGCTTTTGGGATAGCGAAAAATAAGTAAATATTTATGGAGAAAGGAAAGGTATCGTTATAGTTGATAATAAATGTTTATCAACAAATTGAACTTTACAAGTTACAATGAAATGAAAAATAACATACTGTAATTCTACTAAAAATTACTGGTACCCAACGATTCCATTACGGCGAATAATCTAAACGCTACTGCTAGTCATTGCACAACATTTGGATCTACCTTTTAGGCAGTATTTAATAGGCGATATTAGTTGATCCTTATTCTCTGCTCTCCAATTTTTAGCATAGACCATTGTTTGTAAAACAGCCCAAAACTCTTCAATTGGTTTGGTTTTAGTAGGGTAGCTAGTTTATCATTTTTAGCTACAAAGTTGTTGTTTTGACTGCGAATGTGTTGTTGCTTAGTTTGCTCAAAGTATATAGTTATTATCAGCATGGTGTTTCTGTAAAAAGGGGAGTAAGTGATCTTGAATACAGTCTTTCACAAACGTCTGGGCATTAATGCCACACCCAGATATATGGGCACTGCTCAATCCTTTCGCAGTCATGGTAATCTAGACCAGAGTTTTCTTCTCAAATTTAGTTTTCCTTTGATTTGTTCGTTTGGTGCTGCGGTTGAGTTGCTAGAATAAAAAGTAGCAATAAATAATATTTTGTGAATACCACCCGCTTTCTTCCTGCATATGCTTTTCGTTTAGTTGCAACATTGCTTTCATAACGTTGAAGGATGCCGTAGATGATCTTTTCGGGAACCTTATCTTTCATAGAATGATACACAGGGAACAATTTTCAGTAGTACATACTTCATATTATCACTTGTATACACAATTTGTAATTGTGACAAAGTAGATATAACTTTTGAGAGTTTTAAAGAAATACATTACTTTGAGCTGGTATACACGTATGTGAAATAGCATTTCTTTTTGCTTTAGGATCTGTTCGATAGGTTTTTACTTGATTTTAATTAAAACTTAATCTAATTTTTAGTGGACATACATTAGATTAAAACGTTTTCGAATAAGAGTTCGTCCCAAGAAATTTCAGCCTCTTACTCCAAGCAGACTACTCTCGATATTAGTAAGTAGCGTAGACCTATGAAAAGAGAAAATGCAAATATATCTATAATCTCATTACAATTCAAATTAAGTATAGTTGGCTTTTCAACTTAAAGTAGAGACAAGTTTGGTAATTGTTCTTGTCTCAAAGAAGAACGTATAAATTACTTTAAATGCGAAAATGTAATAACTGACTTTGTGTCGTCACCCAAATATTTGTCTTTATTTTTATGATGTAGCCTTATTTTCTTATTTATGCATTTCGCTAGCTAAAGAATGGCCAAGCTCTATGCTTTGAAAGATTTTTCAACAGACAGGTAATATATACTTTGCAACATTTCTATATATAGAGTAGGTTTTCACAGCTGACGCTGCCTCCCTTCCCTCAACCAGATTATTCGTCTCTCTCGGTCTTCCCACTTTCATCTTTCGGGCCTCTGTTTTCCATCGCTGCCTCAACCTCGTCTCTCCACGACCTTTTATGCTCTTTTTCTCATTTCTATTCTGCTCCACTCTTGTGATATTTACAATCCATCTATCTCGTCCTCTTCTTTGAACATGTCCATGTCATATTAGGCTTTTTCTTCTATGTACTGTATTGCATTTTACGATGTCCATTTTTCTTCTGGTCTTTTTTCTTCTGGTCTTTTTTCTTCTGGTCTTTTTTGGTTATTCTGTTAATTCTGTTCCAGTACTGATTTACCGTTGCTCTTATCTTCCCTTTATTCTTTTATTTATTATCCGGTTGTTATCTCCATAGGTTATTATACTTTGAACCATGAAGTAATATATTGCTTTTCTTTAGTTTTAGTGGTATGTCTGTCCCAGAGTAGGGAATTTTACTGTTTTATGGATGTTTTTCTTTGACATATTCTACTTGTTATTTTTTCGTTCGTTGTTTTATTTTACGATAAAACCTAAATAAAGAGTGTTATGTATAAAGTTGGGTGGTTTTTGTCATTTTCTACGAATAAAGCTATTTTTCTGGTAATAGAAATCGAGTATGGACAAGGCAATATAATGCCTCCTGTAGTTTTCATATCATATGGCTTAGAACTTCTTCATCTTGGGGTTTGGCTACCTGGTGGTCCGTAAAGCTTCTTCTAGTTTATTAGATTTTTAATGTTGTTTCCAGATATATTTTGAAAATGGTTGGTTATATAGAGCATCCTTATAGTAGTCACATTGCAATTTTAAAGCTGCAGCTTATGCTTCGTCCTGTTTTTATTGATATTGCGTTTTGCTTGTAGATCTTTTATTCTTCTAACAAGATTTAGATTCACTTCTTTTTCCACTAGTGCCTTCCAAAGTGCTGCTCTTGCAACCCAATTATATGCTTTCATGATTTTTATGAAGGTCATGCATTTATGTTTTGCCTTCTTTTTCTTTCTTTTTCAACCTCCCAATTTTGTCTTTTAGTTATATACGTAGGTCTCGGTCTATTCAATATGTATTCCTTCTTCGTTTATAGATTTATCGAACATGTTTCTAATTATTTTAAATAGTTGTTCAGGTCCTTATTTGATCATCTATGGTGATATCCTCCCTGGTCCTGCACTTTATATTTGTTTGTAGATTTTATTGCATTTTTAATTCCTCTAAGCTCATTCATATTTTTTACCATGTTTGTTGCTTCATCGTTTGTATTTTTTTGTCAGGAGTTCTTCACAATATCTGTTCCACTGGTTTTCTTGTATAAGGTATGTATGCCCTTTTGTAAGTATTTGGTTTTAGAGAAGTAATTTTTCTCCCGACTTCCGAACGTTCATACATGCTTTTTCCCAGCTTTTGCTTCTTTTCTTATTTCTAAGTTTCTTTACTTCCCTATTTTAATCTTTATATTTTGTCTATCTTTATGCGGCTTTGTACTTAACCACTTCTGGTATAATTCTTTTTCCTATTTACCTGTTCGGGCATTTCTTTAACACTTTCGTATGTAAATTCCTTTATATAGCTCTCGTAGGGATTGGCCCTAGAGAAGATGTAATTTAATTTTCGGGTGGCATCTTGCTTTGGAATTGAAGCCTTCTATTGCGGAAGTCAATTTATAAATATTCAAATCAGCAGGATACTTCAGAGTAAGGTTTGAACTTTATTTTAAAATGATCTAAATCAGTTAGCTGATAGCAAGTATACTGAATACACTTGTGCGTACCAGCCATATTCGCTTTATTGTAGTATATTTATCTTTTAATAGTAGACATATCCAATCCATCAGTAACCACTTTTCTTCAATTTCTTCTGCACGACTTTCGTCAGTTTTGTGGTGGGCATTGAAATACCTAAATATAACTCTTGAATAGCGCACTTCCTATTACGGTCAATATTAATGTAATGCAGTACTTGAAACATCTTTTTTCTGATAGGAAACATATGTGGTGCCTTGAAATAATATTAAAAAATATTTTACCTACTTGGATGTTCTTGATTTTATAGATGTCGGCCTATTCTGTTAGTTTGTACCAGAACCAGAAATTCGGACGAAAATCGAGATATTTTGGGGAGCAATATCAAAACTTGCAAAAATATGGAAGGATAGAGATGCTATTAGAACTTGAAAACTACGTCTTCAACATTCTTTGATCTTCTCTATTCTACTTTAAGCATTGAACCTTTTGCAAAAGGGATATCTGAATTGTAATTCTTTCAAGAATCCAGGAATATTACGTTTCTCACGTTTCTCTCTATATTTTGCATTGCTTTAAATATTTTCTCAATGTTTTATCTGGATTTTGGAAGAGATCATCGGCGGCCTTGATCCAAAGCTTTTCAGATCATACTCTGATTTGTGGAATGCAGCGCCAGCTTTGAATTTAAAAATATTTGTGAGATTTGGGATACGTACTTTATCAATATCGCATTTGGTGTATTGAAATTATTGTAATTTTAGTTTTTTATATTACACGTGTAGTAATTGTTCACGAGTTTTAAAAATGTTTTTTTAATGTTATTTATCATCATACTAAGCTACCTTCTTTGATACTTTAAAATCAGGTCTTAATCGCAAATATTAGACCAGCATAATTGCTACACCTTTTTGAAAATTTTCAAACAGGTATTTAGTTGCTCTAAAATAGATTATTGTTGTTCACACATAATTTATATTTACTTATAAGCTCGTACAAGAATATTTATTAGAGGCATAGTGCAGCATTTCCAATTAAAATAGACGTCAAACTAGCAGGCACGGTGGGTTGCAAATTACTCATCACTGCAATAGGGCCCTATTCAAGTAATTAAACTGGAACAATAGGGGCATCAATATAAATGGTGAAACGAACAGATACGCACGTGACATTTTGTAGTATCCAATTAAGCAGAAAAATTGTATACAATGTTAAATAAATCAAGCAATGCGTTAGAAAAGCTTCATCCCAAAATAAATTTGAATAGAAATTTGAACTCAAAATAAAACAATAGAAAATGTACCTATATTCGTTGAACTACTCAGTCGCTTTTTCTGTTTTAATAGGTAATAGTATTCTGCTTTGTAATTCTCTTATACGAGGGATGTTCAGAATTGACCTGGACTTTTTATATTTGTGGCTCTGAATGAAAAGCTATTGTCAAGGTAGCTGTATTAATAATATTGAAGGGGAATTATGTTTTGTTTCAATAAACAATGGGCGATGTACTCACCATGGTGTCAAGTGATGTGTCGAGTTCTGTCACCGCAATGCATCATTACAAAATGTATGTGAAACAGCAACAAATATCTATTACCGTCTTTAAAAACAATTTGGAGAAGAGGGTCTTCAAGCAGTTCAGTGTTTGAATGATGTAGAACGGTCAAACATGGCCGTGAGTGTGTATCAAAATAGTTCAGATGCTGCACGTCCTGTAACTTAACAAGCCTACGTCTATGCTCAGCGGTAGGGTTACTGCAATGGCGTCGGCGTAAGAAGGGGTGGTTGGGCGTTACCCTCAGCTAGACACTGGATTTGATTGGAACAAAGTTTATTATATTTACACATACAAATAAGCTTATAACTAGGTAACATTTATATACAGAAAAAGAAAAGAAAATGGCGGATTGGCATCCGCGATTGGAAGCGGGTGTGGTCCTTCGGAGGCGGGGCCGGCGGCTTCCTCCAGTGGTTGCAGCGGCGGCGGTGGCGACTGGCGACGGGGCGGCGGGCTGTGAGCAGCGGCGGCGGCAACGTCGGCGGCAGTGCTGATCTCCTTTGGCGGAGGCGGCGGCTGGCGGCTTCCTTTTGCGGTGGCAGCGGCGGCGGTGGCGACTGGCGACGGGGCGGCGAGCTGAGAGCAGCGGCGGCGGCAACGTCGGCGGCAGTGCGGGTCTCCTTGGCGGAGGCGGCGGTTGGCGGCTTCCTTCGGCGGTTGCAGCGGCGGCGGTGGCGACTGGCGACGGGGCGGCGGGCTGTGAGCAGCGGCGGCGGCAACGTCGGCGGCAGTGCTGATCTCCTTTGGCGGAGGCGGCGGCTGGCGGCTTCCTTCTGCGGTTGCAGCGGCGGCGGTGGCGACTGGCGACAGGGCGGCGGGCTGTGAGCAGCGGCGGCGGCAACGTCGGCGGCAGTGCTGATCTCCTTGGCGGAGGCGGCGGTTGGCGGCTTCCTTCGGCGGTTGCAGCGGCGGCGGTGGCGACTGGCGACGGGGCGGCGGGCTGTGAGCAGCGGCGGCGGCAACGTCGGCGGCAGTGCTGATCTCCTTGGCGGAGGCGGCGGTTGGCGGCTTCCTTCGGCGGTTGCAGCGGCGGCGGTGGCGACTGGCGACGGGGCGGCGGGCTGTGAGCAGCGGCGGCGGCAACGTCGGCGGCAGTGCGGATCTCCTGGGCGGAGGCGGCGGCTGGCGAAAGTGGCTTTCCAAAGACGGCAGGCAGCAGAGTCCAATGCGTGGGATTGGCTCTAAGTCCACGAGGGTGATAGGCTCTGGAGAGGCTGGAGCTGCTAGCTGGTCCTGGAAGCTGAAGTGGCTCGAACTCCAAGTCCCACGAAGGCGGCAGACAGCTAAGTCCAGTGAAACGGCTGTTGGTCCTGGAGCTGAAGTGGCTGCTGGTGGTCCGGGAAGCTGAAGTGGCTGCTGGTAGTCCTGGAAGCTGAAGTGGTGGCTGGTGGACTCTCCTTGGCTGAGTTGCTGCTGGATTGACCCGCCGAGGCAGAGTTGATGCTGGTCCGACTCTCCTGGCTGAGTTCTGGAAGGCTGGAGGTCCTGGAGAGACTGATCCTTGGAAGGCTGATGGTACCTGGTGGACTCTCCTTGGCTGAGTGATTTCTTACTGCCAGCGTCTGACTATTTAAAGGAGCCAGTCCTTTGTCCAACGCGATCTCGACGCTCATTGGTCGAAGTAGAAGGGATGTTTTGCCCGATTTCGATATATTTTGAAATTATAGCATTTAATTGAGCGGCGTGATCAATTATCGACTTGGATTGAGTCGCAATCAATAGTTGATGAAATGCCGATTCTAACGACACCCAATTTGCTATGTTTTGAGTAAAAATTAGCTCAACTTGGAATTTTTAATGCAATGTTCCGCGTAAAGCTTAATTAAGTATTATTCTTATGGCGTGTGTTAAAAAGTTTATTATGCTTTGATCGGTTGCGCGCTATTTTTATAAGATTTTTGAGACCAATTTCGCTTTTCTGGGACGCTTCCTTCCGTTAATTAAAATTTAATTTGTAATCTGCATCTTTGCCCGCTGTACTCGGTCGTGGCCCCTGATTTCTTCGTTACAATATGCCTTTCCTCGGGCCGCTGAACTCTCGGCCGCTCACCCGGGCGCGTGTTTGGCTGCCTGATGGAAAAATTGCTTTTTCTCCACCTGTATATGTGCTAGCGCTCTGTGGTTTGTTTTAATAGGTAGCGGTTAATTTTTCCTATCTTCTGGTATCCTTTATGTGTGATTAAAACAGAGCGCATTCTGTTTTAAGGGCGTTTTAGTGAAAAATTCTTAATTTAATCTGCAAACATTCGTGAGGCGTATTTCGCTGGCTGTCACCTTTCTTGGCCGGCCGGCTCCAATAAAGTTTATGGTTGCAATCTTGCTGCACTTTAGAAATTCGTTGTAAGGACACTTATTTTTATGATTTTAGGGTTTTGAAAGATACTTCTGCGTAGGATCGCGGCGGTTTGTTAAACAGATGTAATATTCTTTGTTCTTCGGGCGCCTTTCGGGCGGCGTACGTTTCCTTTGTTTTTATTCGATCTGTTTAACGGTTCATATCAATTCCCCCCTCCTTTGGCGTCCGCGATCCGGGCAAAAAAGATTAGGGAGAGAAGGGGCGGAGTTGGTCTGCGTGAATTTTGAGGGCCTGTTGTCCTCTTTGGACCCTATAGATGCTTGGGCCAAGTTGGTCCAAGATTTGGTGGGGTCCACTCCATTTTGGTTGGAACCCTGCATGGATCCCGGCGATGGCGTCTGAGAGAGGGTGATTTTTCACCATGACCCACTGCTGGGGTTGAAACGTGGGGTTGTCGGCGTCCGGTGCTTCTTGGCGCTGGTCGATGGCTCGGTTTCGGATGCCTGTGTCCCGTGCTCCGCGGTTGTGGGTCCGTGGTTCGTGGGGCGTTTCGGGCAGCAGCGTGGGGTGTCGGAACCTCCATTCCCCGGGGCGGTCTAATTCCTTTCCGAACATGGCGTATGCTGGGGAACACCCTAGGGCGGTGTTATGGCGATTCCGTAAGTTAAATAGGGTCGCGGGAAGATGCTTGTCCCACTCGCGATGGTTTCCTCCTTGTAGGTGCAGGCGGAGCCCCTTTTTTATTTCTTGATTCCTTCGCTCCGTTGGGTTGGCTCGGGGGTGATAGATGGCGGTCGTCCATGGCTGGATATCCCACTCCTGGCAGGCTCTCATCCATTGTTCACTGATGAACTGACGCCCGTTATCGGTCAGCATGGCGCTCGGGTACCCAAAGCGGGGAAAGACTTCATTTCGCAAGGTGCGGATGATGATGGGGGCGGTGGCTTTGGCTAAAGCGAAGGCTTCAGTCCACCGGGTGAAGAGGTCGGTTATTACCAGGATGAACTTCTTCCCGGTGGCTGACGAGGGGTAGGGCCCCATGAGGTCGAGCGCAATCGTGTCCCACGCTCGGTTGGGTTGGTGAGGCCTCAGGGTGGCTTTGGCTTGGTGGCGGCCCTTCTTGCATCTCAAGCAGAGCAGGCATTGGCGGACGTAGTTCCGGACATCTTCTCGTAAACGCGTCCAATGAAAATGTGAGCGGATGGCTCGTGTTGTTTCGGCGATGCCGGGATGTCCAGCTAAGTCTTGATCATGGTATTGGTAAATGACCCTGGGTCGGCTTCTCTCCGGGACAAACAGTCTTGGGCCTTGATCCGTCTGGTGGTAAAGCAACCCATCCTCTATTCGATAATTCTCCTGGACGGCTACGAGATCCGGGGTTGGGTCCTCGACGAAGTAGCTTTGGTGCCATGAGTTGACTAAATCTTGACAGTAATTATCCTGCCTTTGGTCCTGTGCAATGGTCTCCCATAACGTTTCTTCGACTGCGTCCAGCAGGCTTAGGGATGGCTTGCCTGGTGGCTCCGTGACGGTAGCACGGCTGCTTGCCCGTTGATACCTCGGTGAGTCCTCACCGTGTGGTGTTTGGCTGCTGGCGGCCTGATTTCCTGTAGCGGGTTCCTGGAACCTGGGAAATCCTTTCTTAGCGGGTTGGCTGGCCGTTACACGTTTTTGGGCGAAGCGCTTGTTGTGAATGGGAGGTAGCAGTACTGTCGGGTCATCCCACACTGCTTCGGCCGGCTGTCCAGTCGGCTGTCGAGATAGCGCGTCCGGCAACTCGTTGTGCTTTCCGGGGCAATGCTCGATTGTGAAGTGGAACTCCTGTAGCAGGAGAGCCCAACGCGTGAGTTTAGCTCGCTGGTCCTTCAAGGTGTTGAGCCAGGTGAGGGCGCGGTTATCGGTCCGGAGGGTGAACTGCCTGCCTTCTAAGTAGGGCCGATATTTTTTTATCGCCCATACGGCGGCTAGGCACTCTTGTTCGTTGGAGTGATAACGTTGTTCGGCTGGCAGGAACCGGGTGCTGGCGTAGGAGATGACGTCTCGACCTCCATCGGGACGTTCCTGGTAGAGCACGGCGGCGATGCCAAATTTGCTGGCGTCTGTTTGTAAAATGAAGGGGCGAGAAGCATCGGGTCGGGCTAACTTCAGCGGTGTCTGAAACAATTGTTTCACTTGGTGAAATGCTTGCTGAACGTCTGGGGTCCAAGTCCAGCGCTTTTTAGTGCTTAGTAGGTCGGTGAGAGGGGCCGCAACGTCGGCGAATCGGGGAATGTACTCGCGTAGCCAATTGCATATGCCTAGGAACTGTCGTAACCCCTTTCGGTTAGTAGGGGGCGGGGCGTTGATGACCTGCTGCACGTGACCTGGTTGAGGTTCGTTTCCCTCTGGGCCAACGATATGCCCTAGGTAGTGCAGTGTGGATTTCCCGAAGTGGCATTTTTCTGGCGAGCATATGAGCCCATGTTCCTGTAGTCGTTCGAATAACTTTCGGAGGTGTTGAAGGTGCTGCTCCCATGATTCCGAGTAAATGATGATGTCATCTAAATACACGAGGCAGAATTTGTGGAGGTACCCTACCAGTACTTCCCGGGCCATCAGCCTCTGAAAGGTCATTGGTGCCGTCTTGAGCCCGAATGGCATGACTCGAAACTGATAGGCTGCGCCATCCGGAGTCGTGAACGCGGTGTAGGGTTTGGCTTGGGGGTGTAAACTTATCTGCCAGTACCCCGACTTTAAGTCAAGTGAGGAGAAGATGCTCGCTGAACCTAGATCTTTGATGGTTTCGTGGATCAAGGGTAGTACCGCCGGCTCATTGATGGTGGCTTCGTTTAGCCTACGAAAGTCCAAGCAGAACCGGGGTGTAGAATCCTTTTTCTCCACGATGACGATTGGCGAGTTATGTGGTGACTGGCTAGGCTCGATGAAACCGCGTGCCAGCATCTCTTCTACTTGCTCGGCGATGATCTTCTTTTTTGTTTCGGAATATCGGTAATTTGGGCTGCGTATAGGGGCATCGGTTTTCACATGAATCTCGTGCTGCAGGGTGCGCGTAGGTGGCGCCGAGGGCCTCCAAATTTCGGGGAAGTCTTCTAGTAGCTGATAGAGGTTGTGTTCCTGCTCGCGAGGGAAGTCATGCTTCAACTGGTTAAGTTCCATCGGGTCATTCGCTGGACGCGGGTCGTGTTGCTCGACCAGGCAATGAGTGGTTTCTCGGGTCCTCATGCCGTGGTGTATGCAACGCCGTGCGAAATCAAAGGTAGCCTCGTGTTCCGTAAGCCACGGTAGTCCGAGAATGATGTCCTCCCTTAATTCCTCTGCTATGATGCACTGTATGACGTAGTTATTTCTACCGATCTGCATTTCCAAGCTTGTTTCTCCTCGTAGGGTCAGGGTTGCCTGTTCTTTGGCCATTTTGGCCGTTCTTTGTGCGTAGCTACCCGTCTCAGGATGCTGCACTAGCTTGGCGCTAATGAAATTATGCGTGGCTGCTGAATCTATCAGGGCACGCATCTCCCGCTGTGGTGATCCGAGGTTCACCATGATATACGGGAGGTTGTGGCAGTTGGCCGTACTTATCGTGGAGCATTGGGTTGGGCCCTGGGCGGTGCTTCGGCCTCGATGTGCCCGGGCCTCCGCCAGTTTTCCGGCGGTGGTAGTTGTCTTGCTTCGGGGGCGTTCACGGGAGCTTCTCCTGTTGCCTGTGGTGCTGGCCGGTGGCGTCGTGGGCAATCCTTATTGAAGTGGCGTCCTGGGCAAAAATAGCAGCGGGGTAGATTTGGCTCGGCTGGCTCTCGTGGGCGTGTCTCGCGGTTTGGCGTTGGTGCGCGGTCGTCCATGTCTTTCTCAATTGCAGCCACCTTGTCCAATAGTTCCTCAATTGTTTCCGGCACTGCGACACGTAGGTAAGGCCGAAGGGCCGGTTTTAACAGTTCTATCATTACGGGAATGCTGGCTCCCACTGACTGTTCGTTGTCCAATCGGCGTATCAGTTGTATCTTCCGAAGAAGAAAGAGTTCGCCATTTTCTTTCAGTCCCTGTTTTTGCCCGTAGAGCTGTGTTTTCAAGGAGGCTCGTACATCTGCGCTATCGAATTTCTTTAACAGCCTTTCTTCAAATTCATTCCAGGAGAGCGGGAGTGAAGCGTATGGTTTCCACCATTGGCTAGCCTTCCCCTGGAGACAGTTTGTGGCTACTTTCATTAGTTCTGTTGTAGTACATCCGCTTTGCGCATGGTAGCGGGCGCACTCTGCGATGAACTCTTGGGGGTGGTCTAACTCCTCGCCCTTAAATGTTGGTGGGAGATCGACTTTTTTGGGCACAGCCATTCGTCCCAAAAGTGCCTGGAATTGTTCGTCCGTTAATGTGATCGTTGGTGCTGCTGGAGCTTGTTCTGGGCGCCACTGGGTGTTTTCTACCACTCCCAGAAGTGGTGCTGGTCGATTGGTTCCTGCTGCTGTAGCTGCTAGGTTCGCAAGGTGGTGTGCCATTTGCTGTTGGTTGTCTTCGTTGACTTCCTGTCGCACTGGGCTGGGACTTGGAGGCGGTGTCCTTTGTCCACACGGAAATGAGGGTGCGCTGTCTTCTATTATTTCCGAACTGTTCAGACTTCCTCCTTGTCGCGGTGTCCGCTGAGGTTTTTCGTTGATCCTTGGCGGAGTTGTCTCCATGTTTCCCTTCCTTCTTGACTTCACCATTGTAGTGGGCGTGACTTCCCTCTGGTGTCCACCACAGGTTTGCCCCACGTTCCGGGCGACAATTAACAAGCCTACGTCTATGCTCAGCGGTAGGGTTACTGCAATGGCGTCGGCGTAAGAAGGGGTGGTTGGGCGTTACCCTCAGCTAGACACTGGATTTGATTGGAACAAAGTTTATTATATTTACACATACAAATAAGCTTATAACTAGGTAACATTTATATACAGAAAAAGAAAAGAAAATGGCGGATTGGCATCCGCGATTGGAAGCGGGTGTGGTCCTTCGGAGGCGGGGCCGGCGGCTTCCTCCAGTGGTTGCAGCGGCGGCGGTGGCGACTGGCGACGGGGCGGGGGGCTGTGAGCAGCGGCGGCGGCAACGTCGGCGGCAGTGCTGATCTCCTTTGGCGGAGGCGGCGGCTGGCGGCTTCCTTTTGCGGTGGCAGCGGCGGCGGTGGCGACTGGCGACGGGGCGGCGAGCTGAGAGCAGCGGCGGCGGCAACGTCGGCGGCAGTGCGGGTCTCCTTGGCGGAGGCGGCGGTTGGCGGCTTCCTTCGGCGGTTGCAGCGGCGGCGGTGGCGACTGGCGACGGGGCGGCGGGCTGTGAGCAGCGGCGGCGGCAACGTCGGCGGCAGTGCTGATCTCCTTTGGCGGAGGCGGCGGCTGGCGGCTTCCTTCTGCGGTTGCAGCGGCGGCGGTGGCGACTGGCGACAGGGCGGCGGGCTGTGAGCAGCGGCGGCGGCAACGTCGGCGGCAGTGCTGATCTCCTTGGCGGAGGCGGCGGTTGGCGGCTTCCTTCGGCGGTTGCAGCGGCGGCGGTGGCGACTGGCGACGGGGCGGCGGGCTGTGAGCAGCGGCGGCGGCAACGTCGGCGGCAGTGCTGATCTCCTTGGCGGAGGCGGCGGTTGGCGGCTTCCTTCGGCGGTTGCAGCGGCGGCGGTGGCGACTGGCGACGGGGCGGCGGGCTGTGAGCAGCGGCGGCGGCAACGTCGGCGGCAGTGCGGATCTCCTGGGCGGAGGCGGCGGCTGGCGAAAGTGGCTTTCCAAAGACGGCAGGCAGCAGAGTCCAATGCGTGGGATTGGCTCTAAGTCCACGAGGGTGATAGGCTCTGGAGAGGCTGGAGCTGCTAGCTGGTCCTGGAAGCTGAAGTGGCTCGAACTCCAAGTCCCACGAAGGCGGCAGACAGCTAAGTCCAGTGAAACGGCTGTTGGTCCTGGAGCTGAAGTGGCTGCTGGTGGTCCGGGAAGCTGAAGTGGCTGCTGGTAGTCCTGGAAGCTGAAGTGGTGGCTGGTGGACTCTCCTTGGCTGAGTTGCTGCTGGATTGACCCGCCGAGGCAGAGTTGATGCTGGTCCGACTCTCCTGGCTGAGTTCTGGAAGGCTGGAGGTCCTGGAGAGACTGATCCTTGGAAGGCTGATGGTTCCTGGTGAACTCTCCTTGGCTGAGTGATTTCTTACTGCCAGCGTCTGACTATTTAAAGGAGCCAGTCCTTTGTCCAACGCGATCTCGACGCTCATTGGTCGAAGTAGAAGGGATGTTTTGCCCGATTTCGATATATTTTGAAATTATAGCATTTAATTGAGCGGCGTGATCAATTATCGACTTGGATTGAGTCGCAATCAATAGTTGATGAAATGCCGATTCTAACGACACCCAATTTGCTATGTTTTGAGTAAAAATTAGCTCAACTTGGAATTTTTAATGCAATGTTCCGCGTAAAGCTTAATTAAGTATTATTCTTATGGCGTGTGTTAAAAAGTTTATTATGCTTTGATCGGTTGCGCGCTATTTTTATAAGATTTTTGAGACCAATTTCGCTTTTCTGGGACGCTTCCTTCCGTTAATTAAAATTTAATTTGTAATCTGCATCTTTGCCCGCTGTACTCGGTCGTGGCCCCTGATTTCTTCGTTACAATATGCCTTTCCTCGGGCCGCTGAACTCTCGGCCGCTCTCCCGGGCGCGTGTTTGGCTGCCTGATGGAAAAATTGCTTTTTCTCCACCTGTATATGTGCTAGCGCTCTGTGGTTTGTTTTAATAGGTAGCGGTTAATTTTTCCTATCTTCTGGTATCCTTTATGTGTGATTAAAACAGAGCGCATTCTGTTTTAAGGGCGTTTTAGTGAAAAATTCTTAATTTAATCTGCAAACATTCGTGAGGCGTATTTCGCTGGCTGTCACCTTTCTTGGCCGGCCGGCTCCAATAAAGTTTATGGTTGCAATCTTGCTGCACTTTAGAAATTCGTTGTAAGGACACTTATTTTTATGATTTTAGGGTTTTGAAAGATACTTCTGCGTAGGATCGCGGCGGTTTGTTAAACAGATGTAATATTCTTTGTTCTTCGGGCGCCTTTCGGGCGGCGTACGTTTCCTTTGTTTTTATTCGATCTGTTTAACGGTTCATATCAAACTGCAGTGACGGCGAACATCAAACGCGTTGATGAGCTTATTCGGAATGATCGAAGGAATAAGATCCGTGATTTACTTGAAATAGTAAAAATTAATGTTGGTAGTAAGCTCAAGTTTAGAAAAAGTTGGCGCGCGATGGGTTTTCAAAGAGCTCACACAAGAGTAGAGGGGGAAGTGTGTTGAGATTTCTGGCAAACTCATCCAGCGGTTCCAAATAGTCCTCCTTAATCTGGACTTATCCCCTTCTGACTACCACCTGTTTGGTCCACTTAAGAAGAATGTGAGAGGCAAGACATTTAACTCTAGTGAACCGGTGATGGAAATGGTGGAAACTTGGTGGCGTACGCAAGCAAAGAAATTTTTTTTACAGAAATCCGCAAATTAGTGAAGCGGTCGAATAAATGGGTTTTAAAGGATATTACATTGAAAACCAATATGTGGTTTTATAATGCTACGTTATTGCTATTGCTTTAAAAATTAGAAGTCCAGCCTAATTCTGAACATTCCTCGAATACATATAACGTTTACACACGATGGTGATTTTTTCCTTTGGTCTTGCGGTGGTTCTATTCCTTTCTCTATTCTTTTGATGTGTCTTTTACTATTTGACATTTAATTGGTTTTATTTCATTTTTAACCACTTTCTACAGTTTTTGTGCATTGGATTCTTGCATTTTCTAAATTATTCTTCTCTTTCTTTTCTTCCCTTTGATTCTGATTCGGAACTTGCTTAGATGTGGCAAGCATCTTTGCGGGTCGTACTGCGCTACCATTTTTCTCACTGACCAAGTTTCACTGTTATACATTTGTGAGAGTTGTATCTTTAGAACATAAGAAAGAAAATCACCTACTGCAGTTATAATGAAGCTAAAATAGACAGAATGTGTTACATAATTGACACATGATAACAAACACTGAATACATACATTCGGCGCATCTACAGACAGAAAACCAAGTTCAAGAACAATAAAATCAGTCGGAAAATAGATACTGAATGGAGTAAAAATGTAATTAAAGGAAGACTCGATTCTCTAGCTGACTGGTGATTAGTTGCCAATCCGTCAGTAGAACAGTAAGCGACAATAGCAGTAAAACCAACCAACGGGACAATCTTATTGCAATGTGAAATTACCTCAGAATATGTTTATACTCCAGATTAGAAGAAGTAACAATGTTGAGCTTAGCAACAAAATATGTTAGTCGAGCAGACGTCAGTTTTCAGTAAATATATGCTTCTTACAGTTTCTGCTTATAAAGTAAAGCTGCGTTCTTTAAGCTGAATCGTCACCGATTGACTTGCTTCGTCCGCTATCGGAGTTACGAGGTTCAGTGCCATCTAACGTCAATGGAACAAACTTTACTGCTACACGCTACAGTATTCTATGTCACACTTCAGTAGATCGACTAATTATCCGTCTTAACTTATTTATATCACATTACTCTGTTCAAAATAAATCTCGTTACGGTCAGTGAGAAAGACTACCTAAGACCTACCTGCAATACCACCATGTTAAGCGAACGGCCAAAACACTCCCTAGTAGCCAGCAGCCCAGAGGTTTATTACCAATGCAGCGGTAGTACCAACCGAAGGTCAGAGAGTGCTAAGAACCCTGGGTAAATCAAGGCTACCGGAAGAGACTGACTTTAGGTACGCTTAATGGTAGACCCTTAAACGATAAAGAAAGATTGAATAAATTGCTACATGATGTGGATAAAATAAACTCGAAAATATTAGGACAAAGTGAGTCAAGCAGAAGAGAAGAAGAACCAAAATTGGAAAAGAAATGTGTTGCACATTTTATAATGTCGAAAACAGGGAAATACACAACGCAGAAGTAAGGATTTGTTATATACAGAAAGTTCAAAACGTGATATAGTAGAGATACGGGCTACATATAGTAAAGTGGTGTATCTGTAACCATCAAAAAGTTACCAAATAAAGACAATTTAAGCGTATGCATTAACTGTATATCACAAAGACGAAAAAATGGAACAGCTTCAGGAAGATTTAACTACAACCTTACATTGAAAGCAGACACACTACTACATAATAATTGCAAATTCTAGAATAAAAGTGGGAGTAAACGAAGAATAGGAAAAAATGGATTTTTTGGTTACGGAAATACAACTAAAAGAGGACAGCAGCTGATAAACTACTCAGAAGGTTAAAATCTACACATTATACTCGTATAACAAACGATTTCCGGGATTGGGTCGTGTCATTATTGCGATTAAAGAATTCAACGTTTCGCCCACTTTCGTGGTCGGAAGGAAAAAGGCGAGAATTTGTAGTCAAGTGTCGTCGCGGTTGAGTGACGATGGGCGGGGTTTAGAAATTAGCAGTTTCTACCAAGAAGGGAGGGAAAAGCCTTCGTCTCGATTTAGATTATTAGGGTGTTTGTAGATCTCAATGGCTTCGCGAAATTTTTTGCTAAAAAAGAATGGGGATTTGCAGATAATGGAAGTTTCAACAAAAATGATCTTATGACCGGTATCTCGTTGGTGTTCGGCATTGCCTTATCATGAAACGAGACACGACTTGAGACAGCGTTGGTGTTCAGATATACGAGTTTCTACTGAATGTCCTGTTTCACCAATGTATATAGCATTAGAAGAGCAAGGGTTCTATAATTACCTTTAGACGACGTAGTGTTTAATTTATCTTTAGGTGAAGGAAGAGCCTGTGATTTTGCTCGAGGGTTTGAATACTATTTTGATATTTTGTTTTCGAAGAAACTCTTTTGCTCGATCGGTAACATGGTAGATATAGGGAAGAAAGGCTATTTCTGCGAGAGGATTGTTTTTGGAGGTTTGGGTGGCAGACTGTAGATCTGTAACACGGTAACTGTTGCTCCTAAGAGATTTTGGAGTATGGTTTAATTCAGAGTGGATATTATCGAGGTGAGAAATGGAAACACCCCGGTGTACAAGCGAAGTGACAACGGACAGTTTTTGTATAGGATGATGGTTGGAATCGGCATGTAGATAGCGGTCAGTGTGAGTGGGTTTGCGATATACAGAAGGACCAAGTTTGCTACTGGGTTTACGAGAAACATGTAAATCTATACATAATGATGAGCTCATCAAACATTGATTTGGACGACAATGGACGTGGATATCTCCAGAGTTTCGAAAATTGAAATTGATGATGTTATCACAAAGCAGAAAAGCATTTTTCAAGATACCTCCGTGGTGAATAATTTTAACGCTGACATTGATCATAGGCTTGTTAGAGCCGGATTAGAACTAAAACACCCAAGCTTATAAAAACTACAATTTTCGATTACTGGGAAGAGAAGGTAAAGGGTATTGTAGCAAGTCAAAACGTATAAGATAGTGGAAACGTTGAATGAAAGAAGAAGCGTTGGAAATAAATTCTAAAATGAAATGTGGAAATGGCATTAAGAGGACAGCAGGTACAACATTAATGCAAGAAACACAGGATAGGAAAAGATGGAAAAATAGGGGAAACGTATATCCAGAGATGGATACAGAGACAAACAAGGTGACAAAGATAGGCAGATATATGTTTCCTATCTTGAATTTTTCAATACCGTCGTAGTATGTACATATTCTATTATTACTAGAAGAATAACTCTTAAATCTCAATATACCCTGCTGATGATGAATAATCTTCCTTAAATTAAGTACTTGCTTTGTTGTAAAATAAAGGAAGTGTGAAAAGGGATTGTCAGAGATGCCTTTGTTTCAAGTAACAGCGGCCCGAAAAGTAACGGGGAATGAGTCTATGTCAAAGCTACATCCTCACGGCCATGATACGCTTGCATAGTATCCGTGCGTGTTTTCAGAAATTAACTTAATTTGCTGAATTTTTGGAAGCCAAATTAATTCTTGACGGAAATTTGCTCCGGCAACTTTTGTTGGTTGTTGGCCCCTGAAAATAAAGTTACGCTAAATGTTTACAAGCACAACGCCTTTGCTTGTCTCGTCAGGACAACCACTTGCAATGCAAATTAGACATTTTTGTTTGCTGCGCAAAATCCCATGTCAGGAGTGGTATACAAATTAGCTTTGGCAAAAAACAGAGGAAGATTTTTAAGTACTGCGCCGTGGCACGAAGCATAATAAAACTGCGAAAGATGTACCGAATGCATATTGCTAAAATTGCCTTACAGTAATATACTACTTTTCTTTATTTTGGAGCCTGTAGCGTTGCCGTGAAATTGTGTAGCTTTGATGAGAATTTATTTATGGCTTTTGATTTTGTTTGAAATTACATATGTTTCGCAATAATATACTTTAATGGCCTATTTTAAAATCACACCTACTTTTGAACTAAAGCTGGTTATTACGATAGAGAGTGTTTCAAATTTGATGACACTTACTGCTACTTACATTTTAAAGTGTATTAATAGTTTGCAGGAGAGCAATTTACTATTTTTAGAATAAGAAAGGACATGTCGTCTTGATATTAATCGTATTACTTGATAAATTATTTTCAAAAGCTGTAGTGGTATTATTTCAATTTGTTAGCTGATTATTGAAATCGCAGTAGTGCAAAACGGAAAGACAACTAACTTAATCTAATATATGAAAGTATAGCAGTGAAGGCGTACTTTCCTCATTTAGGCTTACAATATATGTGTCCATACAGTGTGTCGGGCGGCATAAACAACATAGCAAAATTCGTTAACTTTTATAATAAATAGGAATTACATTTAAGCGAAAAGAAATCACGCATTATAATATAGTAAAAATTGAGTAATCTGCGTCAATAGGTAACAGAACAATGTAAATAAATACGTTCTACACGTCGGCTATGCATAGACGCCGTTGGTGCCTCGCAAAACTACCCTTCGCGTTTCCCTATGTTATATACACCGTCAGACACATCAGGTGGCGCCCACAAAAATTACTCAAATTTGTCCCCGTATTTTTCCAGGTGCAATTGCTTTGACTACGATGCGCGAGCATTTCCTTTCAACCTACAACCTACCTCTCTCACTGAGCTAATTCGAGCATTTTTAAGGCTTGCTATGTGTGGTAAAAGCGGTTTCTTCCGTAACAACTTGTGCTACAGAAATGTTGTTATATAAAGTGTTCTATTTTTCATCACTTGCTCATTAAAAAAAACTTTTTCCAGCATATCTTACTTGCCGAATTCTTAAAAAAATAATATAAGTTAAATATATCTATTTTTTAAGTTTTCTTATAATTCTATTTATAATTAAATTACCATCATCTCATATAAAGTTAGTTTTTATTACAATATCAGGTTAAAAAGTAATATACACAATTTTTGTAACCTAAGTGATGAAATAAAATTCAAAATAACAATGAGGCCGAAGTACAATTTTTCTCAATCAAATATCAAATAGATCATTTTACCTTGATAAATGTAAAAGTATACAAAGTTATTGCTCGTTGAATTGCATTTGTGTAATAATTTATCGATTTATAGCTAGTTTGTTAAGTTTTACATTATGTGGTTGAAAAAATCGCAGCGCTCTTGCTTCATCCTGTTTGCTAACATTTTGAACAATTCATACCGTCATTGACACAATACTATTAAAATTAAAGATTGCTGAATATTCTAAGGTCTGCCAGGTATTTCTAAGTATTTTAATGCATTTATTTATATCTTTCAATATTTTCTTGGGCATAATTGTCAAATCGATTGAAATAAATAAATAAATTTGAGAAGGCTTCGCCCTAGTCGATGGCTAATAAATTCCACCTACATGAAGTGAAAACGCTGCGTTAGGCGCTTTTAGGTAAAATTTCCGTCATCTACATTTATATGGGGCGTATTACTCACCATGGCATGGTTTTTAGTCCCCATTTTTAGAGTTATTATGAGGGTAAATCTTCTTAGCATATTTACACGAGCTGGGTGGCATTTTTAAAATTTCCGTTTTGGAGCCAATGTAAACAAAGCTTTTGCATATTTTCCGTAGCACAAGGGAGATGAAGTTTAGAATGCTCACGTGCTTTGCAGTTCATGATACGCGTCCGTGTTAAAATGTGAAAAATGTAATTAAATGAAACACGCACATTGCGGGCGAGATTTTCATGGTGGGTTGATAATGTTTGCATATTTGTACTCGCAGGACTTGATACCCTTTGAAAAGTGCGTTAAAGGGAACAGCTTTCCAGTGAGTCTTTCTAAGATTGCCATATATTTGCGATTAATTACATATTAATTTACAAGAATTGTAGTCAAATGTTATCACTTCCACTGTATTCGAAGCAGTTTCAGCAAATCAAAGCTTAGAAATAATTGCTTATATGGAATTCATCTTTATTCCAGTGCTGTAGTTGGGTAGAAGTACAGCAATTAATAAAGTAACCTGGGAAAGTTAATAAATAGCTGAACGATTAAAATACGACAGTTGGATGGTTTACAGAGCATTTGAACGACTTTCCAGATTATCAATCTATTTATAAATTGTATATTACTCGTATATATGGAATTTTACAGGAACAATAGCATTTTCAACTGATTTAAATTTTTGACAATGAATATGTAATAATTTGTAAATATTTTTAGTTATGTTCTTTAAAGGTAACATAAAACAGCGGTTGCTAAGGATATGATAGAATTTGGACCCCTTTTAATGATCTATAACGACTTTGCTTTATTTTAATTGGCATTTTTTCTGGTAATACTACTTTGCGATTTCGAAGCTTCTTATGTTATTTTTTCAATGTTAAAAACTGCTAACGACGCAACAAAAAAAGCTCACAGTGAGAAAACCAGAGTGGAGGGCATTTAAAGCATGTTTGCATTTCCAATAAAGTATTGTTATGATACACTATGCGTTGGTGTTGGCTAAATTTAGAATGTATAAAAGAAATTGAGATGTTAATACAATCTATTTTGGCCCATTCAAAAGGTCGAGGATGGTTAAAAAATTTTATTGCATAAATCTGAATTGGAGCAAATTATTAAGAAAATGATAGCTATTGTAGGTTTACAGGTATTTTAAATATAAAAAGGATATTTAAGAGATAATAGTATCAGTAATGACAAATGCAGATTCTAATAAGAATATAATTTATTAAAGTAGGTAAAGATCAAATAAGATTATAAAATAGAAGGCATTAAGAATGAAATATCGTAGTTAAGTAATTTTGTTCCAATAATAAGAAAAATAACAGCTTGAAAAACATGTAATAACATTTTTTGGTTTTATTAAAAATATGGAATTTTAACCCTGTTTTACTGTAATTATTTTGGATACTTTAAAAAAAGTAATAACTAAATCTACGTGGTGAAAATAAAAGTGAAATATTAATAAATAAGTAATAGAACAGAAGAATGAGTTACAGAAGAAAATTGGTATATGGTAAAGCTAAATGGACACAAGAACTGTTATTTAGAAGTGAAGAATGGAAGATTTATATTGCAAGAGCTTTATTTTGAAGAATACAAGTGACAAGTGATTACATTAGTTTGAGTGTTGCTGATTAGAGAGTTCGTCGAAGCATCAAAGAAGCAAGAGGATCCATTCCAAAGTGGATAGCAGCGGCAGGACTGGATTTGGTGTGTTCTGTAGGCTGCTGACGACAATAGTTTTTGGATTTTAGAGCGTCGGAAGATGTGTGACACTAGGAGGTCATCTGTGACAGCTGCCTGACATAGAGCTGTTTGAAGAGGGTCCATTCTGGAAGGTAGCAGGTACGAGAGCAGAGTGAGGCACAATTTATGCTGATAGCTGCCGGGAGTTTGAGATTCGCCAGCAGTTGGTCAGTGGGAGTTAGCTGTCAGTTAGAGAGCGGTGTATTACAGCATGAACTGAAAAAGGGTCCAAGCTGCTGACTTCAAGTGGATTGCTGTCATGGAGGTAGTGTGAGAAAAATACAAGGTGGGTAATTCTTTAGTTCTACCAACACTAAAGCAAATAAAAGACAATTTAGAAAGTGCAATTAATTAGAAACAATTACTTACCGTATGATATAAAGTTATAACGTGCAATTCTTAGAATTGAGCATTTGTCATTGAAAGTTGAGAATTCATGTTGACAGTTGGTTGACATTAGAGGTGACAAGTAATTTGAATGTACAGTTGAAAAATATTTGAAAATCAAACTTTCAGAACAAAGCAACTAGATAAATGAACCCAAAACCCTGAAAGAGTCGCAAGTGTAATCATTTTAATAATTTGAAACGTTTACATATATAAAAGGTATAATTCAATTAAATATAGAGTAGCCAGTGCAGTATATTACTTCACTCGTCTAAAAGATGAAGGAAGTATTGTAATAGTGAACAATCACTATTCGAGATTTCTTCAGATCTTCATGCTTTAGGGTTCCTAGATGGCGAAAAATATGTTTTCTCAATTTCGTCCGTCTGTCTGCCTATTAGTCTGTCTGTTGGCGGTATAATTCAAAACTGCTTCTTGTTGGAGAAAGGCAGGCATGGCACTAAACCGAATATACCTCCGGTCAAATATATATAGAGTGAGAACCTTAAAAAAATGTCTATTTTTGCTCTAACGTGGGAATAGATAAAAGTAACAATTTGCTTATAGCTCAGGATTTACCCTTAATGACAATGGACCCAAAAGATACAGGGTATATACCGTAAAATGGATGGAAGTATGCAGCGATCACATGTTCCTTATATAGAGAACCAGAAACGTTTTGTTCATTTGCAAATTTATGTAATTCGGGCGAGGAAAGTTTTGTATAAACCCTTTTGCAGATTTAGTTTGGATAAAATAATAGTAAAAACTAGTGCTATTAACAGAACTGGTGATATTTTTAATGTCGCCTCTAGAGAAACAGAAATGTTTTATTGGAAAACTAGTATGTATCTCTTAGCATTTGATTCGCGTCACTACTATACTGCAGATCTATACTACCAAAATTCAATGAGATCAAAGACATTATTATTGATTCAAACTATGACATTTTTTCCGTTAGTGAGACTTGGTTGACACAAAAAATTAGTAATGAAATGCTCAATATTCAGAAATATCAGCTTGTTCGGAAGGACCGTGGTTTTGCGAGGTGGTGGTGTATGTATATTTTTTCGAAAGTCTTTTCACTACAAAATAATTTCTGTAAGTAATAACATTGAACAACTTTGGATAGAATTCAAACTGAATAATACCATATTGGAGCAAACACTTGCGCTATGTACTGCAATGGCAGAAAAAATTGTTTGTCTGGGGGACATGAATATTGATGTGTTTGACGTTTCTGATATTAAAACTATTTATTTTAATAAAATGATGGAAACCTTGGGTATCAAGCAAATTATTGAGAAACCAACGCGCTTGACATCACTTCGTGATCATATTTTAATATCAGATTCTAATTTCGTTATTTATTCTGGAATTGATAAGCAACATCTATCTGACCATGACTTAATACACTGTCAGTTATCAATCGTTAGCCCTAAAATTAATCCAATGTATAAAACTTACAGATGTTTTAGGAACTTTGAGTATGATCGGTTCTATAATGACTTGAGCCAGATCCCTTTACATTTAATTTATGAAATGGTGGATGTAGATGAAAAATATAATTTTATAAATTTTAACATACTCTCTGTTCTTAATGTGCATGCTCCCATTAGAACAGTTAAAATTACTAGACTTAAAGCACCATGGGTTACAGATAATATTAAATTATTGATATCTCTTCGTAATAAAGCCAAGCAGAAATTCAATAGAACCAGGAACCTAGTTCACTGGGATTATTACAGATCACTGCGTAACTTCACAACACGTGCCTTAAATAACGAAAAGAGAGCTTATTTTGAATACACTTTACGCAACCGAAATTCAAAAACAATGTGGAAAGAGTTGAAGTCATTAAATGTAACATGTAAGACCAACAGTACCCTTTCTAATGAACTTCTTAATGCTGATGATAGCAATGACCATTTTCTTAATTCAGTTCCAATCATTACCGATAGTGTTGAGGAGCTGAAGGAGTTTTATATAAACAATAAAGTAAAGGATAATCTGCCATTGTTTAATTTTTCACTTTTTAACATATCTTTGATTTCGTCCATTATTAACAAATTAAAGAGCAACAGCAGAGGTGCTGATGGAAGCAATTCACATATAATTAAACTTTGTTGTCCGTTAATCATACCTTACATTACTCATATTATCAATTCTTGTTTGTTAAATAATACTTTTCCAAGTGGCTGGAAAACTGCTGTAGTAGTTCCTATACCGAAGATATCCAATCCTGTTGATTACAAAGATTTACGACCAATTAGTATTCTCCCAACTTTATCTAAAATATTGGAAAAGGTCATTGATTCTCAGTTGAGAGATTATCTGGAACAAAATAATATCTTTCCACAACACCAATCAGGTTTTTGATCAGGGTATAGCTGTACAACTGCTCTAGCTAACGTAATTGATGATATTATCACAGCTTCTGTTCAAGGTACAGTGTCGGTGCTAGTTTTACTAGATTTTAGCAAAGCTTTCGATACCATAAATCATAAACACATTTGTTCTATATTAAATTATATTGGCCTCACTACAGACTCTGTTTCACTTTTAGCCAATTACCTGAGCAATAGAAAACAGATTGTGAGGTTGCCTAGTGGTTGCTCCGGTTCTAGGGAAATTATGCGGGGAGTACCACAGGGCTCAATTTTAGGCCCGCTTTTATATATTATATATATCTCAACTTTTTATAAGCACATTTATACTTGTAATATTCATATGTATGCTGGTGATACCCAACTGTATTATTCTTTTTCTGTTGATGACCGTCAGCGTGCATTGATGCGTATAAATTAAGACTTGGCTAATATTTCTGATATATCTAAGAAGCACTGTCTTAAACTTAACCTTAAAAAATCTTTTTTATTGCTCTTTGGAAAACACATCGATCTGGCACTGCTAGAAAACAATGTAAACTTGACTGTTGATGGTGATACCATCCCAGTTGCTAAGGAAGCCCGCAACCTTGGAATAATCCTTGATAGTAGCTTAAGATTCAAATCACATGTATCTAATTGTTTAAAAAGGGCATATTTAAATCTGAGACTCATCTATCCTTATAGACAATATTTAACTATTCATATTAAAACTTTATTGTATGAAACTTTAGTTCTTTCTCATTTTGTATTTGGTTGTCAAATTTATGGTCATCCCTTAGGTATGATACCGCACACAAAATTAAAAAAATGCAAAATTCTTGTTTGAGACTTATATTTGGTATCAGAGAGTTCGATCATGTCTCACATAAATTAACTGAACTGGACTGGCTCACGATGGCTAATGGGAGGAAATTGCTAAGTGCTTCATTCTTTCATAAAATTATAACTGAGAAGAAGCCTTCCTATTTATTTCGTAAAATCGGATTTAGAGAAGATGTTCACAACTTAAATATTCGATTCAAAGGAATCATTACGCCACCACTGCATAAAACGGCGCTTTTCGAACGAGGCTTCAGTTATCAAGTGTCAAAATTATACAATACCTTCTCCCCTGAATCACAAGCATTATCACTATCTTGCTTTAAAAAGCAATACAGCAAAACTTTAATGCATCAACAGTCTCATAACAGTTACAGGTAAACTATTATTATTAAATGAGATTGCATGTATTATTATTAAAAGAGAGGGCATCGCAGAATTAGTTCTAGGTTTATAATATTAATTAGGATTAGGCAATATGTTTTTTTTTATATTTTGCATTCTTTCTTCCAGGTTATATAGAAGAGCAGACTTTGTCTGAATAGCGCCCTGTGATTTCTTGTATCGTATTGAGAAATAAAGACCTTTATTATTATTATTACTATTATTATTATTACTTTGACCTATTATACAAACCTACATTTTTAATCAAACACATTTTCTTATTGGTAGCTTTAAGTAATAACTGAGCTGCGAGCAGAAAAGGTATAAGAAGTAACAGAAATTATCAAGTATTCAAAGAATTACTCTCTTGCAAAACCAGTTCTTATTAATTATACAGAAGGACACGAAAAGAACCAATTCCCAATGTTTATAAATTATATCTCCTGATATTTTTTAATTCCCAGACTGAAGAGTACTGTAGACAGGTAAGAAATAGAGAGTAGAGAAAATAGAAGAAAAACACGAAAGAGGTCTTAAAGTTAGGAAAACAGATTAGTGCTTCACTTTTTAGTTCTCAAATAGCAGAAAGTTCTAGTCTGATAAGAAAACAAATAGAAGAGGGTTAAAAAGCTGAAGAGAAATCAATTCTAAATATGTGGATCATATATTAGTATATTATTTTTATGAATTTTAAAAACTGTCTACGACAAGAAGAAACAAGAAAAGCAATAAATTCTGAATGTATAAGTGACCCAACTCTATGACCAAACTTCAGGAGTCGTATGGAGAGGCTACGTGGAATATAAAATATTCATAGCTTTTCTCCGATTCGTCTATTCATCTAACTCATTTGCAATGTAAAATTGTAAATTACAGCTACTATATTAATTAAGCTTCTTTTACTTAGCAAAATGATCTTTCGATTTTTATTTTAGTCACGTTGCTAATAAAATACACTTCTCTAGTTTTAAAAAATGCTTTTACTGTTGGTAAAAAGAAAAATTACACTTTACAGTAATTATGCTAATAAAGTATGATTCATAAAAAAAGTTCAAAGGGACGTAGACTTTGCACATCTACCGAAGAGTCTATTCTGACTGCACCTGAAAATTTGTAGCCATTTACTAAAAACAAACGAAAAACAAAATCAGTCCCTAATAATATGCATATTAATGGTATATACTTTAATAACTAGGCAGGGATAACTGATGCATTTGTACATAACTTTCACTCTGTGTACACTCAGGAAGATATATGTGTGGACTTGGAGGAAATGTACAAACATTGGGGGTAACTTTGGTATTGATCATTTAACTATAAAAGATATCATATTAGCTTTGCGTTGTTTCAACCCCAAAATAACTCTGCTAACTCATACTTATCTGGATAAATGAAAAATTGCGAAAGTATGCCCGGTTTAGTGGTGATAAAATCAATTTAATTAAGGATATACCCATCTCTATACTTCAATCAATATAAAGGTATTTCAATCCATCCATATATATAAAAATGAATCCCTATTTCCCTTGGTCACGCCATAACTTGAGAACGACTTTACCGATTTTATTCATCTTTTTTTTTAAGTTTTCTAATACTGTGTAGAAGGTTCTTACGGAAAGAAAAATTAAGAAAATCCAAAGGGAAAGCTGGAAAATTGGAAAATATCGAAAGTGTGTTGTTTCTATTTGCAGTCACACCTGTGCTTAATGGTTTGAAGGGTTTCCCCATAATCTCATAATCCGCATCAGGTAACCGAAGGCGGAAGAGATAAGACACTAATAGCAATTTATGTAATTCCAAATGCTTTACATAAGTCGTCGCAGTCAGTCAGTCAGACATTCAAATTTGGTTTGTACACAAGTGATTGTGAAAACAATTCCGTGTCGTTTTAGTGTCCGTTACAATGCCAAAGGCACGACGAGTTAACATAGGTCGTCGAAGAGAGTCAGCTGCGCGGGTATCTACTTTACGTGCAAACCGCAATGATGAAGAGCGCGCTGCGGATAATGAAAATAGTTGTAGCTATTAGCATGTTTTTAAAATGAAAGAAACCTAAAATTCGAATATCGGAAAAACGTTTGCTGAACCCGCTTTCCGGGCAGGACAACGTCTGTCGGGTTTGCTACCCTTTAGAAGGTGAAATGGGGTAAATAAGCCTAAAAATCGATATGGGTGTCGTTATTGAGGTTTTTTGGGACATTGATTGAGAAAACGGGATTTATTTTTAAGTCCAAGACGATAGACATGACATAAAATTAAAACTTTATAGTGGTTAAACGGGGTTTCAGAGACAAATTATTTTTGGACAGAACAACGTTTGCCGGGAGGGGACGGGACGCGACGGGACGGGACGGGAAGGGACGGGACGGGAATGGACAGGACGGGACTGGACGAGACGGGAAGGGACTGGGCGGGACTGAATTTAACGGGACGGGACGGGACGGGAAAGGATGGGATGGGATGGTAGGGGAGGAGACGAGAAGGGACGGGACGGTACGGAACGGGACGGGGACGGGGACGGGGACGGGGATAGGATGGGATAAGATGGGATAGGATAACAGAAAAGAATTAGTCATTATTTAATACACAAATAACGAACCTCGCGCGTACGAAGTCGCGGGTTACAGCTAGAAAATGGCATACATTTTTAAGTCCAAGACGGTGGACATGATACAAAATTAAAACTCTATAGTGGTTAAACGGGGTTTCAGAGACAAATTATTTTTGGGCAGAACAACGTTTGCCGGGCCAGCTAGTTTTATATAAAAGAGTATTTTCTCAAGTAAGACCACAAATATCAAATACGCAGCATGGGTTCATGCCGAATCGCTCAACCGTTACTAATGTGTATCCTTTTACACAAGGAATATCGAAGGCTTTCGACGATAACTTACAAGTTGATGTTATATACACCGACTTTGCCAAGCCTTTGACAAAGTAAGTCACACTATTTTATTTACACCACTTAGGATTTTCCAACAACTTAATTTTAGTTTTAAGTTCCTATCTTAAAAACAAGAGACAATCTATGGTCTATAAAAGTCACGTTTCTGAGTAATGTAATGCACCATCCAGTGTACCTCAAGGTGCCAATTTAGGGGTTGTTAGTTCTTTTAGGCATTAACGACTTGCTCATTGTCATTGGAAACTCGGAGCATTCATTGTTCGCGGATGATCTTAAACTATGGAAGGTGGTTGAGCAATGATTGTCAGGTGTTACAAAACGATATCGACGATATTTATAAATGAAATTAAGAAAATCAATTATAGTTTTATATCAATTAATGCTCCGCACTAGAAAGAAAAGTATTATTAGAATTCTATATTACATGAATACCAGTGCACTTTCAGTTAAACATGAAGTAGTGGATTTAGGCGTTACTTTTGATAGCTTAGTCACATTTTCCAGTCATATAAATAATGTAGTAAATGTTGGGATTTCTGATATGCAACAGTGTAAACTTTAAAAATAATTCCTTTTTAGTACAACTGATATGATCTCTCTGGATTAGAATACTCTGCGATTATATTGTCGGCAACATATACTGTCTACAAAGTTCAAGTAGAGAGAGAGTTCAGAAGCGTTTCATATGCGTTTTACACACAAATCAATGGATGTATACCCTTTAATAACACCTTCATATGCTCCGTTACGTGACGATTATAAACTGTAGTCTCTAGAAACGCGTCGTTATATTTAATCTGTAATATTTTTACATCGAATAGTACATTACAGGACTGATTGTTGCTGTACAATTTTAATACAACTATTTTTTTGTAATCAGAGCAACTTCGCCAGTGCTTCAGCACTGTTGGCATCAGTTTAAACAATTGAATAAATAAATAAAGCAATTGAAATAATCCACCCTTTGCTTGCTACTTTAAAAGTAGTGTAGATTTAGAAGCGCCATCACAATACTTTAAAAAATTGACCTTTGAAATATATTTTAGTACTCAAGGGTGCCCTATGATCAGAATAAGTAGTAAAGATTGATAATCTACGAATATGTAATCATTCATTGCTAGGTATTTATTAGGAATTTTTTCTCACAACATGCCTGTGAGGTTTTTCTACATAGCGGTGAATCAGCCTACATGAACTAAAAATATATGCGAAACCTATTGGATACGTAAATATTTTTATTCAATCCATATTTATTAACCTTCCAGTAGTTGTTGCGCCTTCTCCGGAAATACAACCACTGGCGCCGTGTCTGTGAAACAGTTATTGTTTTTCATAAGTTTCAGCTGCTATATTTACGTTTCTGCGGATTTGTACGTTATTGCACACATTAAACTATCATCTGACAAGATTTTATTGCCTTATGGGAAGCTTTGTATCATGCTTACAAGAGGACAACAAATGAATGCCTCAGTGTAAAAGTGAGAATAAACAGTACATTTTTCTTTATTTTGAAACAAAAACGCAAACATACAGTGTGTCCGCGGATTGAGTTCACATAAGGTGTAAATGCCAAAAAATTTTCGAGTTAAATGTTAATATTCTAGTAATCGCCCCTGCTTGTTCTCCAACCAAGATTTTGAGAAAATCAATCAAACTGGGCCGTATTTTTCGAAATATGTCTGGTCAATGGTGAGTGATAAAATCCATTTATTTAAATAACTGGTGTATAACTATAGTGTCAGATATATCTGGGACATATTAAATATGTAATATAATTATACACCAATTATTTAAATAAATGGATTTTGTTACCCACCATTGACCAGATATATTTCGAAAAATACGGCCCAGGGAATTTTTTAAATATTTTTCCAGGGTTTACTAGGCATCCCCAAGTAACGCACCGTAGAGTTAATCCTCCATTTTTTGGACACCCTGTATATGCATTTCATCTCATCATTGCTGTATGGATTGAAAGCGTTACTCACCATTGTGCAATATTGTTTCTTCGATTATATATGTTATATTGTTCTTCTAATTCTCGAGCAAGAGACACTCCCAGGCAAATGAAAAGGAAGAAGGAAAATAAAATAAAAAAGTAAAATCTACATACTGAAATTAAATTGTCAAATATTTCAATTTTATGAATTATAACTCACATTTTTCAGTTTTCGCTTTTACACTGAAGGTATACAATGCTACTTAGAACTCTACCATATAAATAACAGATTGAAGTTTATATGTGGCATTCTATATATAAACTAGGCAAACAAATATGTGCCATCTATCGAGTACAAAATACTTTTTAATAATTAGCCTACTTTTATTTCATCCTTATCTGACTTCGATATTAATTAAAATAGTTGGAAATCAATACCTATGTCGCTAATAAAATAATAAATATTTAATAAAAAGAAATTAACACTATACAAAAATTATGAACCAGAAAATTGACTAAAACAACTGTCAGATGTGGAGTTCGAACCCATGCTCCCATTAGGAAATCAGAGCTTAAATTTGACGCCTTTAACCACTCGGCCAAGCCATGCATACTATTATCCCGCGATTGTTTTATGGACTGAATAAGTTTCTCAACGTTGTGCATTATTGTGTAATCGAAAACGCACACAATGTTTATCGCTTTAGTACACATATGATATATAACAATCATCAATCATACTTCAGTTTTTACTTTTCCAATGTTCTACAATATTGACATTCTATATGAACTAAGAAAGTTGTTTCATCTATGGGGTATCCAATACGTGTTAACAATTATTTTCATTTAATCCACATTTATTATTGATAAAAATTAAAGTAATTGGTAACCAGTACCTATCGCACACATTTAATAAAAATAAATCAACTGCAATAAAAAAAATTACGAACCATAAAATTGACTAAAACAACTAACTGTCAGGTGTGGGGTTCGAACCCACGCTCCCATTAGGGAATCAGAGCTTAAATCTGACGCCTTAGACCGCTCGGCCAACCTGACTTGCATAGGTATCATCCCATAATTGTTTTATGAATTATTCTAGTTGCTCAATATTGTGCAAAAGTAAACTTGCTCAATTTATATCGTTCTATATATCCTTTTAATTCTCAAACAGGAGTAAATGAAGAGAAAAAACAAGAGAAAAGTAGTTCTTCCTACTTGAAGATGATCAAAAACTATTTTCATCTACAGTATGATCAAAAATTAATTTCATCTAATATGGCTGCGGAATAGTTCCTAATTTATGAATACAACTAGAAGTCACTTAAAAATCAAATGGCAAGTTTGACATTTAAGTATAATTGTAGTTGCATTCATAAATTAGGAACGGTTTCATAGTTATACTAGATGAAAATAATGTTTCATCATACTTTAGTCTGGCTATCAAATAATTCCTAATTTATGAATGCAACTACAAGCCATTTAAAAATCAAACGTCAAGTTTGACATTTAAATATAGATGTAGTTGCATTCATAAATTAGGAGCTATTCCACAGCCATACTAGATGAAAATAAATTTTGATCATACAATATATTAGCATAGCGTTATTTATTATGTTGTCACTATAATAATAGGAAACGTGGTTCAAGTTACTATAGGGATCCAAGCTTAATTAAACTATGTTAAGGAACACCCGTATCCAATTCCTGTTCGCTACAAATAAAGTACCTCTAGTAGAGCTTTCGTAAATAGCATTTAAACGGTAGCTCAGATCGTAAATTTAAAAAAAGCAAAAGATAAATGTCATAGGGTGCGGATTGGGGAGGACGATGACGACGCATGCGACTTCGATGAATATTTCGGGAGGTCGCGAGAATCATATAAAGATTACTGGTGAAATGCGGTTGAAAATAGATAAATTAGAATCAGAAAGATTAACATTTTCCTGTTAAAATTATAAGACCAAAATGGTTAATCTTGTTATTTAGTGAAATAACGATTCGTTTAGAGAAGATACCATGGATCAGCATGCAACTCACCTTATGCCGTTTATCCATACAGAAACTTTGGGTCTTGTATATAATCATATCTTTATCATGACCATCAACATGCCCTTTTCCTTGGTGCTAAGTCGTTGTTTCCTATCAATTATGTTTTATAAATTCTTTTCATACTCTTTGTTTTTCTTGGTCAGTGTCTCCCTTCCCACTCTATTTTGAATATGTAAACTCTCATCATTTTGGAAAAAAAAATTATTGTCGTCTTCATCGTATAATTCAATCACAAATTTTTTCAATCTGAAATTCTGCACTTTTACATACAGTTCTTACTGAGCTGAGCAATAAAAATAAACTCTAAAAAACATAAAACATTTCTTTAATTTCAAATTTAGATGTCACAGAAAGGTTTGTGTGATTGTTGATACGTGTAATACAGTAACAGACACTTCGGCACCAATTCCTTTAGGTCTTTGGCGTGGTTACTGAAAAACATATTCTAATACGTCTCTAAACGCAGAGAATACTTGTACAAATAGCATATTTTGATTCTAGGTTGGTTTATCGGAAATCTTAACCATATAATCTTAAAGTCAATTATATTACATTCTGAGGGCAATGCATTAATGTTCTGATGTAAGTTAAGATTTTATTATCCCAAACTCTGCCAGTTGGCTTAAACAGTGCCGTTGATTTATACATGCTTTTGGTACAGTTTACCGCGCTCTACATTGTTAATTAATGATATGGATAATTTATATTTTTCCGCAAGTCTGAACCATCCGCATTGCGTGATATAATTATATTTTGAAAGTGAGCTCTATGTTCTAAAAATGCCCAATTTGAAGAAAATACTTAAACAATTGGAAACGAAACTGAAATTGAACTAAACCAAAGTATTTGATGGTGACTTCTCCATTGAGAGTCACTATTTAGTTTAATACTATTTCAAAACATGGAGCTAACAACAAAATTATGAATTGCAGTAGTGTCGCAAATGCAACCTAGATCGCCAGATGACGATGAGTTTTGGGCATGCGAGGATGTGAGATATACTAAGACTATTTGCCAAGTAATGAAGGATTGTAAAGACAAAGGCAATTATGATACTATTAAGAGCGGAACCAAACGGCTTCATAAATGAGAGGTCGGGCTTAGACAATATTTTCTGTGTTAGGCAATTGAGAACATAGATACGAGCTTCATTGACTTATAAGCGTCCATAGAAACAAACAATGGACGGCTATAAGTAGCATAAATATAAGAAAAAATAGGTTAATCTAACAGAACGCAAGCTCATATAAAGATACGGAATAAAGTAACAAAGAGCAGAAATTACAAAAGACTTTAAAGAGGCTGTTATGGTGTTTGAAGCAGGAAAAGAAACCGTACACGCGTTGCTTTACACTAACGATCAAATTATATGCTCACATGATCAAGAAGATATGGAATCCATAGTAAAAAAGCTCAACAGAAGTTACAGCAAATGGGGATTAAAAGTAAACTTAAATAAAACAGAGTATGTATGCATATGAAGTGAAACTGCATATTTGGCAATATGAAATAAAGTAATAAGTGTTGTGATTATAAATATCTACACACCATAGTCAACATGTAACGGAGACATAGAAAAAAATACAACAACACGGCATGGTTTCACATAAAACACCAAGAAAACAAAAAGAGAATAATATCGTAGTATAGTTCAAAAAATTCTACTTACCATCTTCTTCTTCCATTTATTAGAGGCTGAAAGCCTGTTACTAACTGTTCAAAGTGCAGTTCTATGAGCCCTCTTCATCCTTGGCCCGCATAAGTGGTTAGCTTACACCGTTGAATTTAAAGGAAGGATACAGCGGTGCCGACCACCAAAACTGTTTGAATGGTGGCTGGAGAGCGTAATATGAAACCAATGTCTGGATGTGAGGTTCAAACTCCCTATCTGCCGATTGCGAGCGCAAAACGCTTTATCTATCGGCTACTATCTCTCTACCAACTAACAGAACCAGAAATATATATAGTTCAGGAAAATTAGTCAGCTCATTATCTTCTTATAATAATATCTTTGACGTTTCGTCAGCTCAGCACGTGTTGTGTATTTTCTGAGGAAGTCAGCTAAGCTGACAAAACGTCAAAGATATTATTATAAGAAGATAATTAGCTGACTAATTTTCCTGAACTATATATATACCTAAAAAACAGCTGTTATAAACAAATATAATTTTAGAACCAGAAATATGATTTGAGCAATAGAAGAAGATGTGTGAAAGTCATTTTCTTCGATGGGCTCTTCTCTCTGCTTAAACCTTTCTGATTTTCTAATGAAGATGAGAATACCGGCTCAGGGTAGGGGGTTCAACTCTTCCATTCGAAGCGTAGCAGCTTCAAAGGTTTTGAGTAGTGAAGGTATGTTTCCTTATTCCTTCCACATTTCGGACAAAGGGGATCTTTCTCCACTCCTATCAGTGCTAGGTGTCTATTTAGTTTACAGTGGCCTGTCAAGATCCCTATCAAAATATTTGTGGTTCTTCTGCTTTTTCCCATTAGCCAGACCGATTTTTTTGAATCAAATCCTTCTATGTGGTACTTTGCCTGTCGACAGCCCCTGTAGCTTTTCAACTTTTCCTCGCTGGTCCTGTAGGCTCACTCGGTTAGGGCAGCTGAGACCTTCTGCCTTGTTATATTCAGAAGGGGTTCCGGTCCAGAACAAGTTTCCCCGGCTCCGAGATTAGCTAGTTCGTGTGCCTTCTTGTTGCCTTGGACCCCTGTGTGTTCCGGGACTCAAACGAGCTCGACGTCCTTTTCCCTTGCCAATTAGCTAAACCGTCTCCACATTCCTGGACAAGAGCTGATCTAGTCCTGGTCAAGAAAGTTGATTTTAGTGCCGCTTGGCTATCAGAGCAAATACAATTTTTTTGATCTGGCGATGTCCTAACCTCATTCCTTGTTGCCGCCTATAGGATGGCATAACTTCTGCTTGGAATACCGTGGTGAATCTTTCTAAAGCATAGCTTTCTTGTACCCCTCGGGCTTCCATATAAATTCCTGCTACAGAGGATTTGCCTTTCCGCCACTCAAGAAGCGTTCATGTAGCATATCAAGGCATTCGGCTGGAGCTTAACCCTTTTCTGCTCCCTCCCGGCTACTCTTTACCAACCAACAGAACCAGAGATATGATTCGAGCAGTAGAAGTAGACTTCACGGAAAGATGTCTGAAACTTTCTTACCCGAGAGTATGAAATAAGAAATAAAGTCGTATGGGAAATAACGAGAACTGTTACTAGAACTCCAGAAAACCGAGCATTGCAATGGTATGAAGAAAATAGTTTTCTTCTTCCTCTTATTACAGGTAAGTGGCCTGTTTCAACCACAAAGTGGTTCTATGAACCCTCTTTGCCCTTAGGCCGGGTAGGTGCCTAGCCTTGCCCGCCGTAAGTGAGGAAAAGTTCCCTTGTGTAGGGGTTAACGACTACCACAGGTGTTAGAACCTGTGAGGCGAGCATTTGCTAGCGGGGGGGGGTCATCCGCTCACTCAGAAAATATTATAGTGTGAAAAGTGTAGACCTGCAATGACTTGGGGTAACTATATATATAAAAATGGAAGAAAAGAAATTACAGGAAAAGCTATTTATAACTAGCTTTATTAAATGACTTCTGAAAGATTTTGGATTTTAAACTACGTGAATCTTTCCCATCTTGCTATGACATTATGAACATCCTTTTCCATTCCTTCGACATGAAGGATATTTATAATTAGAAATTCCTATTTCAGTTTTATGATTATAGACGGTTTCTTGCGCAACAGTGTTCTCCAGTGTTATTAAAATGTTTGTGTGTGAAAACAATTTGAGTTTATAAGCCCATTTTATTAATCCAATTTTAAACTGGCATCCGCATCATGGGTCAGATCCCCAAATATCCAAAATCTGGCTGAATGTTTCCACTCTAATAAATTTGTTTGTGTATTGCCAGAAGCACTATAAATAGGTTCACATTTAATCTACCACATGGAATTTCATACGCTTCAGTTTTTTTATTAATGCCAAAACAACTTACTTTTTGCATGAAATGCTGAATATGAATTGTCACAAGCGTTTATTTCTTGGAAAATGTTATTAAGTGCGATGTCGCGACCTCCAGTTCATTAATTTGTTGACAAAACGAACTTTCCAGTTTGAAAAAAACAAAGCCCACGTCGCAGAGCAAAGCTTGCGGAAGCAAGCTTGCGCAGTATAATTGACTAATTATGCAAGCTGGATCTTCAGCTATTTTGGTCTCCTATTGGAAGTCATTTGAGAATGAAACTTGCGAACCGAATGGGAATAGGAAACATTTAGAAGATGATTTCCAAAGCGCGGTGTGGATCTCAGGGACTATAAATAAGCACCTCTGAGTAACATATATTATAATGTTCCAACGAACACATACCTGTGGTATAAGTGGTATTACTTTGCCTGCTATAAATTGTGGTCATGTCAACTTGCATATAGTGCTAATGTTTACTGCATCCCTCCGCCAATGTTCTGCTAGTTTTGACAACTTGTCCTCAAGTTTCTCGGGAGCTAACAGACATTAAATTTAGGCACTCGCGGTTTGGAAATAAGCTGGAACCGGTGCGGCGCTATCAAGTCGGCAAATCATCTCGCTCTTTATTAGCGAACATGTGCATACGTTTTGCCGAGAAAATTAAGCTTTAACAGGTTGCAGGCGAATGCCGAGCGGGAGATTGTTTTCTTTAGGTTTACGCTCGAAAAGTTACCTCGTTTTAAAGGTTTCGCGAGAAAATCCATACAAAACACAATATATTCTCTGCCGTATTCGCGAGTACTTCTAAATTTTTATCGAATTCTGGAAATTGAAGTATAAATCAAATAATGTCTCGAGATAGAGCAGACGAGAGTAAAATTATATTTTGCATTTTCGATTTTGTATCTACATGGTAGGGCAACCCTTGTCATTTGTATACACATACTTCGAACCAGTCAAAAAGAAACGCGTATAGGAACATTTTGACGGATTTGATTGAAGTTCCGCAAATCCGGAAACGTAAATCTCGTTAATTCTAGCAGAACGAATTATCCGCCCTAAAAAATAACGTATTCCTCAGTATGGGAGTCAGAGACCGCACTGCTATTCTTGATAAATGATCAGGTTAAATTCCGCCGATTTTGAATGTTTCCTAGCCTTTCGAAGAATTTAGCGAGATTTCATTTATTAGTAGCAATCACCTTGGTCATTAAATGCAATTAGTACGGTTCCATACAAAATGCAACCCTGCCTGTGTTTTATGCTCCAGAAAATTTGCTGAAAAGCTTGTGGCAGTGCAGTCTGACTTTTCGGTCAGTTCTTAGCCATCGTGTTCTGCATCGTTGACTTAGTGTCAGTGGGCGCAGCATGCGGGATGGGCCCCCGTTTAATTTATGGTACGTCCATTCAATAAATAGTGAAGGCTTATTGAAGAGGTATTTTCCAATATGTACGAGAAAATTAAAAATCGGGGCAATTTTTACAGCTTCCACATGTCAGAACGAAATCATCTTATAAACAACAGCAAAGATGATATTTGAAGATAAGCCAATTTATCTTTTAAGTAATGGAAATTTACAAATAGCTAGGTGTACAAATATGAGTAAAAATAACGGACGGGCATCAAGTATCGAATTCCAACAGGATGTAAACTTCTTTTTAAAATAAATATAACCAGATCAACATTATTGCGCTATACATCAGCCATAGCTACATATTATTCAGTGTCAGTAAAATAATTGAATAGCCTCACTATAATGATTCGTTTTGTAATATAACTTCGTCAGATTGTTTCACTGATTACATCTCACGGTCACACGGTTTTAGCTAATCACTATTTCAGAGCTACTTTGAGATGAGAGAAGTATATCCTGAGGATGTCTTCTTTTGAGTCTACTGTGTATATTTCTTCTTCCAGTGTTACACATTCTTGCACTTATTTATGTTATTTTTATTTCCTTTGACTCAAAGACGAAGGAAGTATTTTAATCGCGAAAAAATCACCGTCCGAGACTTCTTCAGATATTCACGTTTTAGATGGCGAAAAACAGATTTTTTCAATTTCGTCTATCAGTTTGTTGCCGACGTAACTCAAAAAATATTTGTTAGGGAACACCATATTTTGATAGCCGGTTATATATCTACCTGGCATAAAACCGAGAAAATTTCAGTCAAATATATATATGAAAAATGTATATTTTTAACCGCATCGATAAGTCTAACTGCGCCATCCAGCCTTATTGAAATTAGTGCGGCGCGCCTCTATTTAACGGAACGGTCTTATTGTTGAAACGTTTCGACTCGTTTGTGACATTATCCTGTATCTGCCCTATTTATTTTCGGAAAGTGTAAAGCCTTACCTATGTGAAAATTATTGTTTCTTTCTATTTCAAAATTAACGCAAAAATAAACAAATTTTTATTATTTTAAGGTGCTCACTCTGTATATATTTGTTTGAAATTTTCACGGTTTCATGCCAGGTATACAGATTGTCCGGAATGTATTCGGGACATGGGAAATTAATGAGTGCAACAGGGATAAACAGATAAAATGAGTAGGTATGACAGAGATAAAACATATAAAAATTTATCAATATACCAATGGACACCAATACTTTTCATGGATGCTCATATTTTAAATAAATTATACGCATGTGTCATTAGAAATTTCAAAATGCAGTACACGGTAGCAGAACATGTTCAAATTATTAAATGGATTTATGCTGGGAACTCACTTAAGAAACTATCAATTTATTTATAATTGCGTTTGAAAATCGTCCCATTCCTTCACGTTCAGGCATATCCAGAATAGTTTGTAATTTTGAAGAAACTTTTAATGACACTAATGGCAGCTGAGCTTAATTTATTTTAAAAACTTGTATATCCATGAAAAGTTTTGAAAATGTCCATTGGTATATTGATAAATTTGGATATGTTTCTTCTCTGTCATACCTACTCATTTTATCTGTTTCCCCCTGTTGCACTCATTAATTTCCCATGTCCCGAGTACAATCCGGACAATCTGTATATATAATGTGTATGCAAAATATAATCTTCCTCCGACAAATAGTTTTTGAGTTATACTGCCAACGGGCAGACAGACAAACGGAATCGAGAAAACCTCTTTTTCGTCATCTAGGGATCCTGAAACGTGAAGATCTGAAGAAATCTCGGAAAGTGATTTTTTCGTGATCACAATACTTTCTTCGTCTTTTAGACGAGGGAAGTGAAAATAAAACTTTCTCTATTTTTGCCTCAACTCAAGAAATATTACTTAAATGAACGTAATATTTTGCACATAGCTCAAGCTTTTACCCTTGATTAAATAAGTCATATTTTGAACCCAATGTTCAAGGGCCAAAAGCTTCAAAAAACAAAAATTTTGTTTTTTTTGCTTCAACTGAGAAATAGATAAAAGTAATAATTTACAATAGCCCAAGCTTTACCCCTCACGAAAATGGAACCCAAAAGATACATAATCAAAATTGTAAGAGACAGTTCTGAAGGGTCCCGCGTGGCTGGATGGGAACAACGAGCGCGCTACGGAGGCTTGCTTTTTTTCCCGTTGAAATTTCTTCGAATCCCGTCCGCAATATTTTTTATTTGCAAATTGATGTAATTTTTATGATGAAGATATTTTTACCACTAGTTGTCTTTAATTTTTCAAAATATTTAGTATCACAACTTCCACCTGCGAGGGAAGTTGTGATTAAAACCCTTTCCTGTTGGTTTTTTGTGAATTTTTCTGTTGTAAGCAGAGTCGCTTCTCGGTGTAGCTGAGTACCACGGTGCATCTAATATGATCGTTAGTATTTTATTTTGAAACATTTACAGCTTTTTAAACTGCGCATTGGATCCTGCTGCCCAGACTTGGCAGGCGTACGTGACTATCGGTCATAGTATGGATTCGCAAATCGGAATTTCACAGTCCTGTTTTAGCGTTGAGTTTTTGTTAAGAATTGGGTACAACATTTCGAGCCTAAAGTATCCTTGATTTAATTTTTTATTAAAGTGGTGGACCATGCAAGTTTTGGTCTAAATAAACTCCCAGGTACTTGAGGATGCTATCTGCAGGGTTCCATTCGATTTGACAGCTAAAAATAATGATGTTGGGTGATATCATTGGTCTTCGTAAAGTAAACATTTTGGTTTCGCGTATAGTAATGTTCATGTTACCATCTTTTGAACCAGTTATTAAGTTGATTAGAGCTATTTTCAAGTTGCTGAGTTGCTGTTGTGTTATAAGATTGGATGATCAGCACACATGGCAATAGTTACGTTGAGAGACTCCGGTAAATCGTGTACGAAGATATTGAATAATATAGAACTCAATATAGATCCTTGTGGAACCCCAGCACTAATCTTTCTGCTCGCTGACAAAGTAGAGCCAATTCTTACTATAAAAGTGCGTTCTGTGAGAAATGACCTGATGATGTGTACGAGGATTGTTCAATAGAAACATGTTTAGAAGATGTAGCATAATTTGTATTAACTCAATATAAAAAAAATCTTTATTAACATTAAGGTATGAGTCCCACTGTTGTACTAATCTCCAGATTCCCTGCTGCTAAAATTCTTGCTGTTGTTGAGGAAGTTTATTTTCTAATGACCGTCTGAATTTCAGCGTCTGAAATGAACGTTGCCCTTTTAGTGATTTTTGCAATGGACCAAAGACATGAAATTTGTGATAAGAGTGCGAATAATTAAATTAGCATTTCCTATATTGATGCTCATCTTTTTTGACAGTTATATGACTTTAATGCGTCTATGTGCACGTAAAGCAATTTCCAAACGCCTCAAACTTTCATCTGAAATTGCAACTCGAATATGCCGTGGACCTGGACGAGCCAAGTCTTTAGTCAATTCTCTTTTTTGTCGACATTTTCTGCACCACTAAACTACCGCCATTTGAGAAAAACTATAGTCACCATCGCCAGCTTTCCTTTCCTTAAGGATTTCTAGTGGTTTACATTTTTCGGCGGTAGGCGAATTTTCTATAATAACGCCATTTCCGAGCTCTATAAAAATGTACACAAAGAAGCAATCGAAAACAAATTTGACAGATACCTCACTAATACGCCAATAAGCGATTTTATTAACTGCATTGAAGTGCTATGATGATCAATTCATGCCTACACGCTCCAAACCTGTTTCTATTGAACAATCCTCGTAGTATTGTAACGAATCTAATTTAAGCTAATAATACAGTTATGATAAGGATTAAAAGAATTCAAACATTTCCAATATTATATTAAACTATTCCATATAGATGTTCAATTTGAAACTGTACTCAAATAGCATTACCCTTGACATAAAAATAAAATACAGAAATAAAACAATGCAAGATCAAGTGGGGGCACAAAAAGTGAGTTGGTGGTTGGCTTCCCACAAAGCCCAAGCCAAAAAGGTAAAATAAATACCGTTTTTTACAATTTAATAAAGTTTTTGATATTAGTGCAGTGTCGTGGATAGACTGCAGGGGTTTGCAATTATTCTTAGCATCTCTGCGGATGATAAAAGTGTCTAGATGTGAGCATCTGGTTCTGGGCGCTTTATCGGTAATTAGTTGGAGGTCGAGTGAAAGAATCGGAGGCCATAGAAGCTCAAGGACAGTGGCAACCTTTGTGCATCACAGCGGAGCCCTAGCTGTGAGCCAAAAACAGGGATTGTAGCTATATCGTAGGAAGTGCAGACACCATTTTACAAATATCACAAGAACTGCAATAAGGCAGTTATGATGCTGCTTCGGAAAATGGAGATAGAAACAACCTGAAGAATTATAGATCAATTTTTCCACATATCGACAAATTCTTCACTGGATGATTATCAGCCAGTGGAACAGACTGAATTCAGAAAGAACTCTAGCACCGGTGAGCGTATGCTAACAATGATAGTATGTTTGATATTGTAGAACACTGGGCTACAACCACTGCAAGAATTGACTACAGATATATATACAGCTGCTACAACAAAAATATAAGAACCTCACGTCAACTGTAGAACTTTACGACTACACAAGTCAGATAATGATTAGAAGAGGTATTAATGCAAGGCCATACCTTAAGCCCTAAGCTTTTTAAGCTTATTTTGAAAGATGCCTTCAGGAAACTGCCTCAGGTATGCAAAAGATATTGTTCGTCTTATTCAAAATCCTGGAGAATTACGTCGAATCTATCCCACCATAATGTGAATATGTCTAAAACCAAAGTAATGTGCAACACAGATCCTTCAATAAGAATAAATGACGGAGATATTGAAAATATTAGTCACTATGCGACCTAGAGCAAAATAGCTGGATGAAACAAAAAGAAATGAAAGACATCGCAGAAGCTGTGGTAGAACTAAAATGGAACTTCACAGGGCAGGTGACAAGGTCCAAAGACAACAGATGATATAACACTATTGACATGGTGACCATACAGAGACAGGAGCGCAAGAGGGTGCCCACCAATGGTATGGCCCTGTGATATAAAACTATCTGCGATGCTGATACGTCATACGTCAATTTAAGTGAAATTCGACAAGGTATGAAGAGGGATTCTTGTGTATTTTATTTTTAAATATTTTAGGTAAACAATTTTGAAAAGCTGTTTTAAATAGTGGTAAAATTTACAGCTCTGTAGCAATAATTAGTCATAGTTTTTATTTAGCTTGTTGAGTTTCGAAAATAAGTTAAAAGCTTTTAGATTTTAAGATGTCGAAGTATAGGGATAAAGTCGCAGCGTCGAAATTTTAAGATATACAGGTTTCGAGAATGAAGTTTAAGCTTCTAGATTTAAAAACTTCGAGAATATCGATGACACTTGGACTTACTCTATATACATATGGTCTCTTTATTTTCGTAGTTTTTGAACACCTTCTCTTTTTTGCATGTAAGAAGTCTTCATATGATTTTTGAAATATCTTCTATTGCGTTCAGAGCAGATATTATTTTAAATGGCAGTTTACTTTAATCAACCTTAACGCCGCCCTTCTAAGTGTTACGTTGCAGCTTAGTGACAGCATGAGAAATGAAATTTTAAAATGTTATAACTGGAATTGCGTTTCTAATGGGGTGTGTTTATCCATTCTTGTTGCATCCCATTTTTTAAAGGATAAACTGGGCTTCCTTTATATTTTTAATTTAAGGTAAAGCGTGCTTCCTTTAATAAATTGGCTCGAGCGTTTTGCTGGCGTTAGGTTTTCCCCGCGAATATTGCGATATTCGACACTGCCACCAGTATGTGATTTACATGGGGAGATTTGTTAGGAATATGAATCTAGCACCTTACATTTTCAGCCGTGTCTCGAAATTGGCTTAGCAACGTGTGCTTCGGGTTTACTCGACGGTCTCTATAATTAATTAACAGATTAAGCGGAGTTAAATTTGTTAATAAATTTTGGATTTCGACTGATGTATAGCTGTTGCAGTAGGACTGACAGTTTGTGTCAGGTAAATATCACATTTCATAGCCTAGGTACTTTATTGGCGAGCAGCTCTACGCTCCTTGCTGTTTGCATTTCCGAAACATCATAACACTAATTTATCCTGACATATTCCCGTGTTTGCAGAGCCCTAATCTCGATTGGCAATATAAGGAGTTTCTCGCGTTTGCCGATTTTCCATTCGGAATTATGTGATACAAAAGTGGTTATTAAGAAGCTCGCGTCCTCTTGCGTCGACTTTCGCGATAAATAATGACGTATCGACAGAAGCCTGAAAGTTGGATCATGTTTGCGAAATTGAAGTATTCAAATTTTCTCTTTGGTAATTCAACAAATCTTGGAACTTAAAAAATCTGTCTGCTTTAGTAATATAGATATGCACATATTTTATGTTGAATCCAATTTCTGTTTCATTATTCCGCCTTCGTTCGATTTTCATACATAAAAGCAAAAAGAACGAGAATACACACAAACTGGAATCTAAATATCGCGGAATCAAGTTGAATCGTATTTTATAGGTGAAGTAAGTTCGATGTTAAGGCGGCATTAGCAATTCACGCAATTCTCCGTTTTATCGAGATTTCTTGAAGGAGGTGTGTATATCCTCGGTGATGTTACCCCATTCTCCATACATCATTCGTAGGCGTCGTTCTTTAACACTTGTGACATATTTATTGGATTGGCGACACTCCTGTCTCGGGATTGGAACTTGGACTAAGTGAGTTCGAGCAACTTCAAGTTTCAGTAAATAATACAATATTCTCGCCACGATCTCAACTTTATTCTTCATCCTTTCGAGAAGGACAAATGAAAAGACGAAGTGACAAGGGTGGAGTCACTATTAAACAACTGCGTATACTAGAATTGCATCCTTTCTTCCGAGTTTACACCATCTTGTTCCTTTGATCATCTGTTCAAGTAGGGCTCTAAACATTTCTCCAGCTTGTTTTAGCGGCGCCCTCCTTTCTTAGCTGCAGAAATACTTGTAGGTGCCATTTAGTTCTTTAAATTCTTTTACGAAGATTGCAATTGGAAAAAATCTATTTGCAGCTTTAATTTTGAAATCACCTAATCAATAGAATAATTTGAATGCTATAAAATGTATCGTCATTGTAATTGTTTATTACTGATCGCATTAATACTATTTTTAATTTTAATTGTTGATACACTGCAATAATATGGAAATAACTATATTTTATTGTAAAGTTAGTAAATTAACCTTACATATATTTTTGCGTATTCACGGTTTCGTATAAGTGGGCAGACATTTCTAAAATTTTGCTGCACGCTGTAATTTTACATTCTGGACAAATTTTTCTAATAACATTTTTTGTAGTGTGAACGGATAAGGTACTTTATTGTGATTCTTTCTAGTAAACATGCCGTTTCTTCTGCTTGTAGCTCCAAAAAATTAGGACGCCGGCATCCCAGAGAAGGAGACATTTGGTTTTCCTTACAATTTGTCTAATATGCCTTGGCTAAAAGTATTTTTGTGGTAATACGGTATATAAAAGTAAGCTGAAAATTTTAAAATTTTGACGTATTTTAAACAACAAAGATGCTTTACCTGAAAAGAAAATGCTTTTTGTCTATTGCTCGTGAGGGTGCATGCTGTGCAGCTTCTCGTAAACCAAATAATAAGATCTTGTTAGGATTCTAGTAGTTGTGTTCTCTGAATGACGTTATGTCTCGGGCGTTTATCACACGACGTTTCACGAGTTGCTGATCTACTCCTGTCCTCAGGTGAATGAACTCCTGGTTCCTGGAGGACTGATTTTTGTGCGTCTTTTTACGTACACTTGTGCCTACCCCGGGGTTTGAACTTGTGACCACTGATCGCTGTGATTACTAGCCTGTCACTCTTACCACTAGGCCACCAGCCATATATTTTAGTTATAAACTTATATATACAGGGTGATTCAAATTAAGTGCGCACCATTGCTATCTTTGTTATTATTAACTTTACAAAGTAGGTTAAATAAGCAAACTAGTAGTGTTTTTGGCGCTGATTAATATGCATTTAAAAAAAACAGTCGAATTACGAGTTTGCGACAAAATTAGAAACTTTTAGTTTTTTTAATGGAACACCCTGTATATATTTCAAAAACTTGAAATAAAAATTAATTTGTGATATAAAAGTCTTAATACACTATTGTCTTAAAATGAATATTAAAGAAGTTACGGGAGATTTTAGTTTACCTATATCAACAATACACCGTACTTACGAAGAATTCATAGTAGGCTGCTACTAAAAACAAAAACAATAACGTAAACATCAGAACCATATATCTAATACTTACTATATTGCTAGTGGCTATGAGTGGGAAACTTGCCAAGGAAGTGAGACAGACAACCAACTCTTCAATGTATACGGTGAGCTGTGCGCAAGCGCGGCGGCGTCGTCCGGCCAATGGGGAAGTGGTCAAATTTAAAATTCGCTTCTAAAGGCGGAGTTCGAACTCTCAGGCATGCGCACGAGACGCGTTATACTCTAAGTGAGACTATGTCGGCGCCGTAATGTTTTCTGAAGTTTCCAGGCCCTACCAGCAATATATGTGTATTATATATATGATCAGAACTGTCAAAATCAATTTGTCGTACGTTTGGTTGTCGAAAGTAATTAGTGTTGCTTATTTATTTCTTATTGTTTTGTTACTGTTTTTGGTTATCAGACTTAAAACAAGCCTGCAATGAATTTTTACAGTAGAATAATGTATGTATTTATCTATAAACTAAAACTTGCGATAACTTCTTTAGTATTTATTTTAAAACAATAGTGTATTAACCTTTTATATCACAAATTCATTTTTATTTCAGGATTTTGAAAAATATACAGGGTGTTTTATTTGAAAAAAATATTTTTTAAAATTTTGTCGCCAACGAGCTATTCGATTGTTTTTTTATTAATTGCATATTAATCAGCACCGAAAACACTACTAGTTTGCTCCTACTTTGTAAAATCAATAATAATAAAGATACCAATGGTGCGCACTTAATTTGAATCACCCTGTATATTGCTATGATATTATGGAGTATAACTCATTAATTAGTAAAGAAAAGAACATATTATTATATTAAAAGACTCAGAGAAGGTTCTTGATTTATTATTAAGGAAATGCACTTGAAAAATGTAAATGTTGGAAATAATTTGAGAACGGTCACGTTGACATAATTTTTAGTTGATTACGTTTTTTAATAAATTTTATAATTAATTTTCAAAATAGCCTTAATTCTTTTCATATTTACACAAATAAAGAATGTTATTAAATACTGGGTTGAATTATAAAATACAAAAGTGTTATTAATTTGGACATTTATATGGAATTTATCACTTACGGTGCCTAACAATTAGAAAATTAAAATGTAACCATGTAATTTAAAAAATGTAACCTAAGGGATAGAGAGGTTTGTTGATAGAAAGGCAAGTAAAAAGTAAAATGAAATTTTGAAGGAAGTAAAAATGTATTTTCTTTGATAGTAATAGGAAATAAACTCAATTAAATGAATGGTAAAGGTTTTCATTAGAAAAATGAATTAACAACTTGAACTGTATATTAGTGATATAAAATAATAAAAAGAAATAATAATTATAAATTAATTGATGGTATTGGAACCAGTTCAAGACTAACATTAAGGTGGAGTAATTCGGAGTAAGAGTAAGATAGAAAACTGTACTGTACTGTTTCCAGAGTTGGATCATTGGATATGCCTAACTTATCAGACCATCGATTAGTGTTTGCTGCTCTTCAACTTAGAATCAACAAACCTGTACCTCAGTAAATTATTTATCGCGACTATAAATATTTTGATATGCAAGAATTCGCTAAGGATGTATCTTTGATTCCTTGGGGAAGAACATTTATTATAGAAAACATAGACCTAAAGACCGCTTTCTTTACTGACGCTGTCAAATTTGTTTTCGACATGCATGCCCCAGTACGAGAGGTATGCATAAAGAAGCGCTGTGCACCATACATCACTGATACTATTGTGGATATTATAAAACCAAAAAAAAAAGTATTACAGAGAATACCGAGCATCAGGATTGGACCGTGATAGACGATTTTACATGGATATACGGAATTATCCTTCTTTTGCAAATAAACAAGAAACATTGGCTTATATTAAAAGGCTACTAACAATAAATAAAAATAATCCGAAACGCTTATGGAAAAAACTTGGTGATTGGAATGTTCACTCTCAACCTGCGAATCGAATTAGCCCTGAACTGATGGAATCTGATGTGCTGAACAATTATTTTGCAAATACAACTCGCAATTCAGCTCCCAATGAACAGACCATAGTATACTTTGAGGACCGATCTGCATCTGAAGTTGCAAACCAGCTCAGGTTTGATGAAGTATCCTGTGAAGAAGTTGAAAAAGCTTTGATGAATGCAAATCGTTGGCCTATGTTGCTGATCAGATTAATTTAAAAATGCTAAATATAATTGTTCCCTTTTGTAGGGATGCTCTGGGACATATCATAAATGTTTCCTTCTCAACTGGAAGTGTTCCTGCTGGCTAAAATTTCGAAAGCGACTGAATTTTCCCACATAAGACCTATAAGTATCCTTCCTGCCGTTTCAAAAATTCTGGAGAAAATTGTGTACAAGAAATTATTTAACCATCTAAATACGTACAATCTACTGCCTACGGCACAATCTGGATTTCGCAGACACTATAGTACTAGTACGGCTCTTCTAAGAATCACCAATGACCTTGGTAAGGCTATAGATCGTTCTCAAGTATCACTTCTGGTTCTGCTGGATTACAGCAAAGCCTTTGACTGCATAAATTACGAATTATTACTCGCAACAACTGCAATTTTACGGATGTAGCGATGTTGTACTGCTGTGGAGGCAAAACTACCTCAACGGACGCAAACGGATGGTTAAAATACAAGATATGCTATCACAGGAATTACAGATAACAGAAGGTGTGCCTCAAGGAAGCATTAAGGGACCTATTTTATTCACAATATTCACCGCTGAGCTACCTCAACAGCTATCTACCAGTTGCAACATCCATCTATATGCTGAGGACACGCAGCTTTACGTATCTTGTGAACCGTCACTAATCAACTCTGCAGTGGGAATAATTAACACAACGTTACAATGTATTTTAACTTGGTCCAAGACTAACGCTCTAACCATAAATCCAGCAAAGTCGGTGTGTATGTGCGTTGGTTCTGCGGTAATGCATGAAAAGGCACTTGCTAGTTTACAATCAAGTGTCATGATTGGTGAAAGTGTAATTACATTTACAGAAAGTGCGAAGAATCTCGGAGTGTTGCTCGACTGTAATTTAATTTTTCAAAACCATGTTACAAAAAAGTCTAGATCGTTCTTTGCAAAACTTTAAGAATGTTCTACCATTTCATACCAAATGGGTCATTGTAAACAGTTTAATACTCAGTCAGCTAGATTATTGTAGTTCGGTTTACTACAGTTTTCTAACTCAAAAATTTAAAAATAAGCTGCAACTCCTACAAAACAGCTGTTTTAGATACTCTTTTGAAATAAATCGTATGCAGCACGTTACACCTCACTACAATAATCATGGCATACTGAAAATCGGAAACAGATTTATGCTGCTATATAATGTTATCGTTTTTAATGTTTTAAGTAGCCATGCTCCTTACTATTTATACGCTCTCTTAAATCAAAGAGGAGATTCTCGTAAAAGAAATTTAAGAAACAATGAACAATTCTCGTTACCGACTCGAAATTCTGCCAAATTTGAACGTTGCTTTGAGATAATAGCTCCATCTGGAATAAATAAATTTCCCGAGTTGTTCATTGGTTCTGGCAGCCTGGTATTTTGCAAAAATAAAAATAAAGCACTTTTGTTAATAATTCAAGCATCGTAATTAATACAATTTGTTTTACATAATTATCTGATAACTTTATTAATTTTTTTCACATCTATTTTTCTGGTAGGGTTGAAAAACGGCTTGTTCGATACCTCGCCAATTGGGTATTTAAATATATATATATACAGGGTGGGCCATTTTAATCGACGCATCCAAATATCTCCGTTGGTAAGGCGAATAAAAAAAATTGTGCAGACAAAAGTTATTCAGGACGATGGGGGTCATTTGACTGTACTAATAACTTTGACTTTGGCGTAAAATTTTAAGGTCATTTGAAGGTCAAAATCATTTTTTTAAATGAGAACCCCTATTTTTGACACCGGATTCGAAAAGAGTGGAAAATTTGATGTCCAAAATAATAGTTTATGGCTCGTTGGAGTTACCTTGTAAAGGTCAAATTAAGGTTAAATATTGAAAATTCGTCCAGAAGCTGTTTTTCGTATTTGGATGATTTAAGGGCGAAAAAATATTTGAGTAGACTTAGGGGACAATACCCTTGACCATCTTGTCCTTTACGTCAACTGTGAAGGTCATTCGAAGGTCAAAGTGATTTTTTTGAAGGAAATGTTGATAGACACAGCTATTTAGAGTTACTAAGAGATCGGTTGCCAGAACTGTTAGAAAATGTTGATTTAATGACAAGACGAAGAATGTGGCTTCAGCAAGATGGTGCACCACCACACTTTGCACGAATAGTACGTAACTTTTTAAATAACAATTATAATGAGAGACGGATCGGAAGGGGAGGTCCAGTTAAGTGGCCTCTTAATTCTTCAGACTTGACATCTCCAGATTTTTATTTATGGGGCTTCCTAAAAAATGCTGTTTTCACACAACGTCCAACAACTGCAGCAGACATGATAGATCGTGTCAATCGGGCTTGCGCAGCAATTACCGGAGAGACTTTGCTAAGAACAGTGCGGTACTTTCAAAAGCGTTTACATTTGTCTCTTGAAGCAAATGGAGGCAACTTTGAACATTTGCTTTAATAATTATAATGCTAGTAATAGTAATGAGAGGCAAGGGGACTCACGAGAAACAAACACCCCAAACGTGAGAAGCAAGAAGACTCACGGTAAACAAGCACCCCAAAGGAAACAGAGCTTACTACGTCCACGTTGTTGTTTCTGGGTAATGCTAAAACTAAGATTTAAGGACAATAGTGATATTTTTTATTTAAAAAAATCACTTTGACCTTCGAATGACCTTCACAGTTGACCTAAAGGACAAGATTGTCAAGGTTATTGTCCCCTAATTCTACTCAAATATTTTTTCGCCCTAAATAATCCAAATTCGAAAAAACAGCTTCTGTACGAATTTTCAACATTTAACCTTAATTTGACCATTTCAAGGTCACTACAACAAGTCTTAAACTATCATTTTGGACATCAAATTTTCCGATATTTCTGAATCCGGTGTCAAAAATAGGGGTTCCCATTAAAGAAAATGATTTTGACCTTCAAATGACCTTAAAAGTTGACGCCAAGGTCAAAGTTATTAGTACAGTCAAATGACCCCCATCGTCCTGAATAACTTTTATCTGCACATTTTTTTTATTCGGCTTACCAACAAAGATATGCGGATGCGTCGATTAAAATGGCCCACCCTGTATATATATATATATATATATGTATATCTGTTTTATTTTATTTTTTAAATTTAATTTAACACTATAAATAATATAAAATTATTCTCTTACTTTTACTTATATAAAATATTTGTATTCTCAATAAAGATTATTATTATTAAAACTGAAGTAGTAAGGTGGTTGCAGTATTTGAGGTAGAGAAAATCGGAACAAGAATAAAAAAATGCTGTAATAGCGGCAGACGGCATTGCCTTGGTTGTCTCTAGAAAGGAAAGTGGAACCTAATCTGAGAAAGAGTCAGAGATAAATATTAACATATTAAATATAGAAGGCATAATAGCATAGTAATAAAATGAATAATTAATTATATAGTCAGACTCTACAATATGTTACTGGTTAACCTATGCGCAGTACACTAGTTTTCTAATTCTCTGTGCGGTAGTGGCATCCAAATGTGCTAGCCTGGCTTATTAGTTCTTCTCTCAGCGCTATGTATGTAGCTTCTTTCAGCTTTCTACGGAATCGGTTTTCTTATTTGGCTACAATTGATTCGTTTTCCCATTGTATGTGGTGGTCTTCGTTCCAGACGTGTTCTGCGACGTTGGATTTTACTGTTTCGCCCTTTCTAATATCCTTGCGGTGTTCCGATAATCTCAATCGTAGGGGTCGTTGGGTTTCCCCTATGTATTGTCTTCCACACTCGCACGGTACGCTGTAGATATAGTTTCTTGAACTCTGATCGTTCTGAGGCTTGGTATGCGTGACCATGCCTCTCAGAGTTGTTGTGGACTTGAAGGCAGTTATTATGTTGAATCTGTTTCCGATTCTTCTCAGTTTGTCTGAAACTCCTCGGATGTAAAGTATTACGGCCCTGGTAGTAGTTGTATTTCGTTTACTTTTATTTAATTTTTAACTTAATTCCAAAAAGCTATCTGACCAAAGTTAAATCCCCATAGACTACTAAAGCTTTAGTTGCCTTAACAGCTGTGTTTCGGCTTCGATTGTACATAATAGGCTTAAGAGCTACTTCAATTCTAATGTATTATTCCTTATGTTTTTTAGAAAGGAAGCATAGGTAAATAAAAAAAGTTGTTTCTACGAGATAAACTTTTCAGAGGAAATTAGCTTTTATAAAAAAATGTTTTCTTGTTTTATTTTAAATACCTTATGTTTAATGTACAGTAAATTAAGTATGTGTTTGATGTTAGGCAAAGCCGTTGATCGTCACATTTCAACAAAATATTTAAAGCACTTTTATTGTTCTTTGGTATACAGACAGCGACTTATGTCAATAATGAGAAAGCTCAAAGCAGAGCACACTGTAAGATAAACATTGCAGCTTTTATAAACTCTTAAAAACTTATCATTGTTATATGAGTGTCAGCACAGACAAAAAGTAGGTTAATTCAATAAACACCCCGCGAAAGTCTTTTGGATTAAGAAATGTAAAGTAGCAGTTTCAAAGTTTCAAGCAACCCTTTATGCTTTTCCATAATTTAATTACTTACACGTTATATCTGGCCAGCGGGTCTGTAATAAAATTTGCAGAAGTAGATGTAAAAAAATTCGCCGTGTTCAAGGGACAACGGACAAGTCTGAAGCAGGAGCTACGGACCTGAATTAAAAAATGTAAAATAGCAGTTTCAAAGTTCTGAACTACTCTTTTATACCTTTAATTAATCGCGGCCTGAAATTATTTTAAACTTTTGGAACTTTCCTCATAAATACAGCGAAGGACCTCGTAGAAAATTTGGCGGCGAAGAAAGGACTTGCTCACCTGCTGATTTAGCTGCCTCGCGTTCGGCTTTGCTACGTATTGGTCCCTGTTCGGGCATTATGATTCATTTTTCCAATAAAGCAATATATAAATAAGAATCTCTAGAAAATAGGCTCATATATCATGCACGGGTAATCGCTTTCCGCAAATATATCAAAATGTACGGCATAAAAGCCCTCCTACGTGCACGATGCATTTGCACGGTGGATGCCGAGATGAAAGTTAGAAAATCGGCAAGAATCAATTACTGCTCATCGGGAAACACCAAATATCGCTTTAACAATTTTCCGCTGTTTGTAGGATCTAAAATAAGCCCAATAAATTCGAGGAAGCATGCGAATACCAAACCAGTTGAAAGAAATAAGCGAATACCGGAAGAATGTAGGCCGGTTAAAGAAAATAGGGTAAAATACCAGTAAGGATACGCGTCAATCGATACCCAGCAAATTAGCACAAATTTTACAAATAAAACGACTGAAAAGGAATACGTCTTAAAGCCAAGTAGACATCAGTTATGGTTAGAACCATTAGGCTACTTTCTAGAAAGTCTGATGTAATACATGGATTCGCTTGGGGGTAGTTATTTCATGTTATGCTAGTTTGGAAGCGTAATAAGTTACTCTCTTAGCATACGAAGAACGCCTTTACTTTAAAATATACGGAACGCGATAAAATTTAAGGTATCCCTAGTTCTAAATGGGGGTGTGCATTTTCCCCTCTTTAGTTCAATTCTGTCACGATTTGTCGTTACGCGCCTTACGCGAGCTGTCGTCTGTTTGTAACAAATTTTTGCCGCGCATTTCGCTACGGGAAGATAGATGTATGAACTCGCCAAAAGGAAAACTCCGACTTGGCAGAATGTAAACCCCTTCAGATTCTTTGTTAGCAGATTCTAAATGAGGGTTGGTTCGGCTTTTTCGAGTAAATTAAGCGAGCAATGGTTTTCAAGAAATCTTGTTCTAGTAGCACACCCTGCTAGATGCACACTAGGAGGTCGATCTAGATTCTGTTCTGCATGTAATAGTAACGTATTTAACATAAGTAACATATACTTAGGTTCTATAAAACTGACAACTCTTTCTAAAAGTTCACGAACGTGAACCAAAAAAAGTTTTATAGAGAAGCTATAGCCCTTTAAACTAGTTTCATCCACCTATTTTCCACAATTTCTATGAGCAGTGAGTCACTGTTTCTCCATTTGTTGTCGAGCATGAGGGTACAATTTTTATATTTATATATTTAGTCGGGTACATTTGCGGGTTCTACTCCACCGATCTTTATTGTTCGCGTTTTAAATCAATAATAGATGGATACATATCTTATATAATTTCTTTTATTTTACTAATCAGTTTGTTGAAATTGGAAAGTATTTACGATTTTGTAATACGCTTAGAACTTAGCTACCCCTCCTGTATCCAAAAATGAATAACCAAATTATTAAAACGAAGTTGCTCGATATTCAATAGAATTTCTAAATAGAATTAAGCAGGCTGCCCCCAAATAACTTTAAATTGAAGATTGGAGTAATCGTGATGTCTTTAAGAAATTTAAATGTATCCAGGGGACTACTAAATGGAAAAACATGTTTTGTTCGCAATAGATATGGAAATTGCTGGACCCAAAATGGGACAAAGAGTTTTACTTCCTCGAATTGACTTAACGCCATTTGTTACGAATTTCTTGTTCACACTAGATTGTGTCGGTTTATATTTACAGCAAACGGTTTTCATCAAAATGTTCTCTTCATAACCAGTAGAATTAGTAGAACGATGAAAACTATTTGCACTATTGCTAAGTTGAAGAGATTGGCAATTTATCAATTTTACTATTAGTGATTTCTATGGAAAACAAGTAGTTTATTGAAAATGAAAGATATAGTCAAGTGGATAACATCTAGAAAAAGGAAAGAACATGGGACTGAAAATAGTTACCGGTCCAATGGACCTAGAAAATTATTCAAGAGCTATACTAGTGTAGTATGGAAGGGAAGAGAAATCTCTAACCATGGAGAGATACCATGGATTTTATATACGAACTCTTGATTTATTAGCAGGATGATAACATAGACATATAACTAAGAATGCGGAAAACTATTTTTTTATTTTATAAATGATTTTTAGACAGAAAAAAGTAAATTCTGACAAAATTGGCATAATAAGACGAACCCTACACAGTAAGACCAACTAAAATTCTATAAAGTAATAGCTGTACCAGTACTATTGTATGGGAGTGAATCATGGGTAACAATAAAAACAGACCATGTCAACATTCAACTGACAGATATAAAGCTCTATCAAATGCTTAAACACGACTAGACCAAATTCAACACACAGAAATAAGATAAGAAGTGGGAATCTTTGATATAAATGAAAATACTAATCATAAAACTTTATGGAAAAAACACATGCACCGGATGAATTCTGCAAGATGCTCAAAATAGCCTTTCAATATCGTATAAGAAGACCGTAGAAGATATGGTGCCAAGATCTAGCACAGCCGGCACACTTGTACAGTCCAACCCTTGGTTGAAATAGAAGAAAACTGCAATACTTATGAGGTGAATCTTTACATTTGCAAATTAAATTGTTATGTGCATTACGTTTTGGTTTACATATTCTCATCTTCGATGTTGTTTTCAAACTTTTTATGGATTAGTACACTTACTCCTCCTTGTGCTCTAGATCCCTTAGCAACTCCGCTGTAAAGATGATGTAGTTTTGCTATCTTGCGTTGCCCTTACCTTTCTTCTTGGTTTCTGGGAGCAAGAAAATACCTATTTTGTGCTTTTCCATTTCCAGAATAATTTCCTAATCTTTATTGTGCTAGGATGTGATGTTCCAAAATTGAAGCCGGATATATTCTTTCTCCACGATCGTTTTTTCAGTTTCGGCGCCGTGTTGTCATTTAGTTGGAACCGTCCATTATCCGAGGCGGATGTAATAGTTCTGTAAGCGGTGTCAATTTTACAAAGAGTAGGCTGCTAACCTTGCCCTTCAACCCTTCTCCTTCACCCGAGCTTTCATCTTATCAGATTTTATCGAAGGCGGAGTTCCCATGTTCATATGTTTTGTTGATCTAAAACAGACATTTGACCGGGTGTGATTAAACGATGTAATCACCTTCTTAAAACAAAAGAACGTAAATAAGTACACATATATAATCAAAGAACTTAATAGTTCCAATAGAACGAAAATAAAAATCGATTACTGCCTAAAGCTAGAAATTAATATACAAGCAGGCATCAGACAGAGTACAGCTTAAGTCCTCGTCTCTTTAACGTCATTATATGGATCAAATCATCAGAGGTGTCAATGAAGTCGATGCCGGGTATATGATGGTTAATCGTTCTCTAAGAATATTGGTAGGCGGACGATGCCATCACCATTGCAGAGAATGAGAACAATCTACAGCGCTTGCTCTACAAGCTGAAAAATATGCTCATATCCTACGACAAAAGCTAGTCAATGGGAATCTCCAAAAATACTATTAGATACAAGGTAGCAGTTGACGATCAGATCATCAGACAAGTAATGATTTTCAACTATCTGGGAGTGGACATAGCAAGTGATAGATCCCTAACGGACGATGTAAGAAAGCAGATAAATAAAGCTGCTAGAATCGCAGATTACGTTAAAGATATAGTATGGCGGAACATAAGAGCATGATGAGCAAGATCCGAATATGTAAAATCTACAGCAGACCTGTGCTTACTTTTGCAGCGAATAGATGAGCTAAAACATCAGAAACAAAAAGATCTATGAGGAAAACGGAATTGAAAAGCGTTACACTTGGCGGCAAAATAAGAAGTGGCACAATATTAAGAGAATCTGGGACGTTGTAAGACAGACAAGAGTATGACGCCGCTTTTCGAGAGACCATGTCGATAGGATGGGCCCAGGACGATTACCTAAATGCTCAAAATTACAGCAACCAGGCATCAAACGTCCAGCAGGCACACCATCTAAACACCGGTATGAAAGTTAGACATCAACATCTCAAGAGGGAAGGTAATAATATATTAACAGGACTAAGTTCTATTACAAGAGAAAGACACATACAGTAATACGTAGAATTTTTTATATATTCTGATTTGTTGTAAAACAGGGTGGTCACGTAAATTATCACAATTCAAAAAATCTTTAAAGGGTGTTATTCGGAACTTTCCTAGCAAGTGGACTTTGTGACACTAAACAATTTTAAAAATCAAAGAAAAATAGAAGTAAAAATATCTTCACGTTTATAATAATTTTGAAAAAATTAAAGGAAACACTTGGTAATGCAAATTACATTAATTTTCAAATAAAAAATATCACCGGCGCAGGGATTCGAACTTCAGCGCCTCTGAACGAACCTGCGAATGTGATTTCAACAGTTGGCGGTAGCCGGCAAGTAAACCGCCCGTTCGTTGCACTTGGCCACTAAGTACCCCTCGCATCGGTGAGATGCGGCTGCCTTAATTACAACGCATCTATTGTTAACATTTTTTTTCTTTTACGACATTTACCCTGTATCTATTGGGTCTCATTTTCGTCAAGGGTAACGCCTATGCAAATTCTCACTTTCACTTATTTTTCGATTAGAGCAAAAATAAGCAACATTAAATTGTTTAAGTTACTCACCCGGTATATATTTGTCCAACATTTTCTCGGTTTCGTGACAGGTAGATATCGTATAATCTGCATGCAAAATATCGTCTTTCTCAACAAATAGTTTTGAAGTTACACCGGCAACAGTCAGACAGACAGACAGACAATCAGACATTTTTCGTCGTCTAGGGACCCTGAAACGTGAAGATCTGAAGAAATATTGGAAGGTGTCTTTTTGCGATTACAACACTTCCTTTGTTTTCTAGAGGAGAGAAGTAAAAGGGGTCACGAGAGCTAAAAGTTTCGGATACGCTATTTTGATCTCATGATCTACTATAAACTTCCTTTTGGTGTGACATAAAGATACACATACGCAATAATTGCATCCATAGGATAACAATATATTCTGTTGAAGACTAATGGTTGTAATCTAATTCTTATACAATTTCATGAGGTGTGCTAATATACTGTTACTTATTTTTTATGCATATAAGCCTGTTCAATAGAATGTAATGCAAATTTTGTTTATATAAGTGGTTTCAAAATAAAGATATTGTTTGCCAATCGCCCCCGGACTCGTTTCTGAGGAAGCTTTTACTTTATTCCTACAGGGAAGTTTGGCCTTAGATTTATAAATTAGTGAGAATTTGTCAGAACTTTAGCAGCTGTGTTTCGGTCTCAAATTTACAGAAATGATTGATGATCTACTCCACTTCAAATATAATATTTCCCTTAGCGGTCAAGTAACGAAGCATATACATTCAAAGAGTCCTTTAACAGAATGACAACATTTCCAGTTAAACACTATTTTTCCACTTGATTTCAATTAAGTTTCATGAGAACTTTTTTTCTTTTCCTTATCTAAGCTTCTTAATAAAAGTTACCCAGGATTGTGCTGTAGTAAATGGCTTAAAAATAAAGTTGGGTTTTACAGTCGCCATCGGACTGCTTTCGAAGGAAAGTTTTCAATATTCAGCTTCCACCCAAAACCAAGTTGGTCGAAATTAAATCCAAATAGGACAGTATAGCTTCAGGATTATAAAATAGCCGGGATTTGGGGGTCACGTGATACGGCTCGGCTACGTATCAACTTTTGTAGCAAAACTGGGTCCTGCTGCCATGGAGTAAAGGCGACGATCCGCTCAGTTCTGGTATTGATTGGGCAAGTGTTTTCTTTCCATATCGCCTATAGGCACAATCGCCACTTATCTCAGCCGAGTGGCCGCTAACGTGCTACGCTTCACGGGTCGCCGCCTGCCGGAAAGCTGCGTCTCAACGCCGCCGGCGGACGTCGAAGCTGTCACATTTTACACTCATAAAAACACAATACTTTCAGCTATCGGCTATACATCGTCAGCGGGCTTCCAACGCTGTTGGCCTGAATCGAAAATGACGTCTTTGGATTCTCCGTTACACCTCCTAACTCCATCCCGGAGTTTTCTGGCGGCGAAAAGCTCGGCACCTACAAACGGGGCAAAATCGACCGATTTCTTGCGAAGGAGGATTTCCCGTATCGACTCGCGACGCTGTCAGAATTCACATGTAATACGCCAATTGCTTGGAAATTATCGCTGATATTGGCCATAGGCGGCGATGGGCAAAATTTCGATCGAGTGGGCTAACTTAAATTAGTTCCATATCCCGTATAGATTGCAGATTCAATTAATATAAAAATATGAGCTAGAGTGAAATTTCATGTATAATTACAGGAATGCATGGAAGAAACAGAAGTGAATCGAAAAATAAAGCAGAATTTATCTTGAAAATTATTCACATTAGTGTTCCATGATAGATACAAACAACTGAAAAAGGAAAATAAGGGTAAAAGTATTTTAGGAATAAATTCTAACAATTTGAGGTTTGTTGACGATATTATCATACCATAAGACAACCACGTATTGAGATGGTCGTGATACTTGTGTAGACTGAGAGAAGAACGACAAGCAAAGATATGTGCGAGACGACAGAACACAGGAAAATATTAAGAAAAAGACCACTCGAAGCTTGGAATAGCGTTCTCTAAAATATTAAATAGTAGCAGGAACCAAAAGAAATACTCAATACCCAATAACTGGATAACAGAACAGCCGACTAAACAAATTAATAAGGATTGGTCAAAGAATACCAGTCAAAAATACAGTTAGCTCTCTAAAATAGAACTTGTTTCGATACGCAATCAAACGAAATAACATATTGGGTGACAAAATAATGAGATGGAGACCATCGAAAATAAAAACTAACTATTGAAGGACTTGATCGTATTTCTTCACCAGTGTGATTACTTTGCTACAGGAAAAATCTCGTTCAAAACAAGTAACAAGCTTTAAGGGGACTAGTATCTTAGCGTGAGAGGCTGGTCTTAGACAGAAATAAAAGGGGCTAATGATGTAATGGCAAATTTCAACGAGGAAAACACCCTGGTTTGATGGAAAACGTGCGTCCCCAACTCGAGGTACGGGCAACTTATCTTTCTGCGAGAATACGTGGAGCTGCACTTCGCTTCGCAAATTAAAATCAGACAGTAACTTTAAAATCATATTAAGATAATAGATGTGATAGCAACAATCAAGAAATTTAGCCTGCATGTGACGTCATTTCGCGCAATAAGCCAACACTTTCATATGTGTTCACCTAGGACTCAATTCTACTCCTAAAAACACTTTTCTGAAACAGCAAGGAGTATACCATAAAACTTATTTCACAATTTCAAACTTACAAAGTACATACAGGATCAGCGAGAATTTACACATGAAAACCTAGCTTAGTAAATGCCACATATATAAAATTTACGATAAATCCCGCATGCAAAAGTAAATAAATAAAACATATAACTTGGTGCAGAAAATCAACGGCAATGATGAGAAAATAAAGGTGATCAAGCACCGGAGCTGAGCAAAGATCCTTGGCCATGCCTGATGGCCCGGTAGTGATCAAAAGCTTGTCGAACATGATCTTTGTTTCAGTGGTGTTAATTTTAAGACCTATTCTCTCAGTGACCGTCTGCAATTGTCTGAACATTAATTCGATGTCAGGCATGTTGTTTGATAATGGCACGATGTCATCTGCAAATTGTAAATTCAATAGAAATTCGCCATCAATATCGATTCCCATGTTTGTCCAGTTTTTTTAAGTTTATATGAATAATTTGGGAGAGATGGTAGCCCCCTGATAGATACCTCTGTTTGGAATGGGGGAAGTTTCTTCGTAAGTTTGTATTATAATGGTGGTGTTTTTGTATAAATCCTCAGTTAGCTGTAATACGTACAGCGTACAGTGTAGTCAATTCGGTATCTCTGTAACGCATTGATGGTTCCCAATTCTCTATGGTGTCTATAAATAACAGATATAAAGGGTGGTTATATTCGTGGGAGTTTTCTATGGTTTGACGTAATGTATATATGTGAGCGATCGTGCTATATTCTCATCTAAATCCCGCTTGGTCCGGCGTATGGTTGACGTATAATTTGTTTGAGAGACGGTTAGCAATGATTTTTTCATCAATTTATAAAGAGGGGAGAACAGTGCAATGGATCTACAATTTGCAAATTTGTTGTCGTCTCCTTTTTTGAAAATCAGTAGAACTTTTGAAGTTTTCCATGCTTCAGGTATTTTGCTTAATTCAATACACCGATTATAGAGTAGTTCGAGGTAGTGTAAGAGTTTATTACTATTCATTTTCACCATTTCTATTAATATTCTATCCAGATCAGCTGTTTTATTATTTTGTGGTTGTTTCATTGCTGCTTTTAATTCGTCCTTACAAATTGGTGGGATGTGTTCTATGCTATGACAAGTTAAAGTTGTTTTCCTTCCATAAGGGCTATTTTGTGTCTCAGGTGCTACAGATGTTTATAAGTTCCGATGAAACTGCTCGACTTGTTTTAAAATTCCTTCTCTATCATTTATGATTCTCCCAGTGTCGTCTTTTATGCTTATTATCTCTCTTTTACCTTTGCCACGCTCTCTCTTGAATAGTTTAGGTACTTTGTTATCTTCTACTATATTCTGGACCACTATTTCGTTGTATTCTTTAACTTCCTCTCTTATTTTGATGTTAATCTCTTTATTTACATCTTTGACCTCCTCTTCTGTCATGCCTTGTATTATTATCCTTGTCCACTTTATAAGATTTCTCGTCTCTTCCCTGTTTTTGCCTGTTCTCTATTTACTCTGGGCGTTCTCTTGAATTATTTCTGAGGTGTCTATTAGTTTTTCTGTTATGTACAACCGCGGCCATCCAAATGTGAACTTTTTCTTTCATACTTTGATTTTTACTTTAGGCGTCCTAAAATGTCACAATTTGACATTAGCTTTTAAAAAATATTGAAAACTGCCACGACATCTCACTCCGATTCAGACAGCTAGATCTATTGCAAAGCTAGAAGAAAATTAATCTTTAGCTGCTGTGACGAGAGGATTACATTGCAGTAAAACTTGAATCTTCAATATAAAGAAGCGATGACAAGAAAACAGGCTTGTGGGGCCAATAAGAATAGGTGTTGGAAAGGTTTCTGAACTCCAGGAAGACAATGCTTTGGTAAATTTCATGCGTAAAAGTCCTTTTGCGACTTCTGTAAGAGCTCGGGAAGAAACCAATTTTCCGGTATCTGTCAGAACAGCTCGACGGCGTATTAAACAAGTTGGTTTAAAAAATTTCGCAACCGCAAGAAAACCATTTCTTACCGAGGGAAACAAACGCTATAGAGTCGAATTTGCAAATAATTTTCTTAATGAAAACGACGAATTTTAAAGCTCTGTGGTGTTTTCTGACGAGAGAAAGCGGAACTCACGGTTCCATGAACGTTATATTCATCTAGTAACAAATTGTGGACCATTTTCTGTCAACGTTTGAGAATGGATTAGTGTGCATGGACCAGGAATTTGTTGGAGAATAGATGGATGCTTCACAGCAGTGCATTACAGAGACATTCTAGAAAACATTATGTTACCATCTGTTCAGCAGATCTTAACAATTTCGTTTTTCAACAGGTAGTAAAATCAATGTAATTTTTACTGGTTTGGAAAATATGTTTACAGGATAATTCTCCTGTTCACACTGCTGGGATTGTAAGACAATGGCCTTCCAGAAGCCCAGATCTCAATCCGATTGAGAATATTTGGGCATATACAGGGTGTCAGGGAAGTCAACTGTGTTACTTCTGGAGATGCTAGGGGACGCTATATGGAGTCGAAAAGTCCTAATCCATTTTTGGCTTAGAAGCATAGTTTTCGTAAAAACGAATGTTGAAAATTAAAAAGAAAAAGTTGAGAACTGCTGTACTTTGCCTTAAAGTGGAGGCTTGACGCAGTGTCTTGAGATAGGCTGGGAAAACAATTGTCACATATGCCGTCTACATACATAATTTATTAAGTATTGCAGGGGATTATGATATGAGGACTCTCATTCTGTCCATGAAGAGAAGGTTACAGCTTGTTCTAGAAGCTAATGGTGGTGCTATTCGTTATTAATAGTTTGTAAATTTTTCTTAAGTTAAAATAATTTTACATTCACTTTAATAGTGTATCTATTAATTACTTTTCAGCCTCATTTTTATTATTTATTAGAACTTTTTATTATTAAAATAGTAACTCCTGGTGCACGAACGCCAATGGATTAAGCCTAATTTAATCTAACGAAACATACTGACATTTTTGTAAGATATCGTTCACTTTTGGATGGCCGCGATTGTACTGGTTTAGCATATCGATGAAAAAAATTTTGACTAAACGTAATATTGTCTTGGGCGAAGTTCAACTTGATAGAAAAACAGATCTATCCGCCGTTCTTCCACTTAACCCGGTGAAAAACATAAAGAAAAAAAAATCCAACGGTTTACGGTTTGGCTCCAGGCGAAATATTACCCACAAAACAGCTATGATGGTGTGTAGTGATATAGCAATTTACTAAGCGTGTTATTGTGACCCTTATAATTAATTCATTGATGTTTATCCATAAAATTTTGAAAAATAGTCTTTTTAAATTTTGATGTACAATAGCCTTTTACTACAGTTAGAAAATAGTGATAGAATTTAGATATTCTGTAAGAAAACGATTGCTTGAAAAATTCTGACTTAGGTTGAGGTGGATTCAGCATTCCTTTAAATCTTATATTTAACGTACGTCGGTTCTTCATTTTGTTGTATGTATAAGTAAATCGGTGATTTACTCAAGATGATCTTGTGGAAAAAAACATGCAGAATAAAGAAGCGCATTTCTTTCATATTAAGCCAGTTTGAATCTTTCAGATTATAAGAAATTCTTTCATATTTTCGTAAACACGAGCTCTGAATCTTCTGAGTTCTAGCAATATTAAAGCAACTTAAATGTGAATCATGAACACCGTAACAATAATCAAAACAGGACAAGATTAATTCATTACACAAAACGATTTTCACATTTACACTTAAAAATTGTCGATTTTGATAAATAAGTTTCAATTAACTATATGACTTTTGCAAACATTTTGATATATGTTTAGTAAATTTAAAATCATTATCAAGATAACGACCCAAGTTTTTGACATCATCAGAAGCTGAGATTCTATCTTGACCCACTAATAAATTTACTTGATTAGAAGTTTCCTCTCGACCACGCTTCGTAACAAAAAGTATAGCTGCAGATTTTGTGGGGTTATGATGAGGCAATGTTTATTTGAATATTGTAACTCTCTAGATCAAAATTAATTGCAGCAATTGCCTGTTTAACTTCATGCTGAAAGAAAGACAAATACAGCTGGGTATCATCCGCTTAAAAATGATAGTCGCAAGAAAATATTATACGTGTACACTGAAAACAATAGTGGTCCTACTATTGACCCCTGTTGAACCCCTTTGTCTATATTTTTGAAAGACGATAGATTATTCGAAAATTTTGCACACTGACAACGGTCAGTTAAATAATTTGACAATAGCTCAACAGAATTTGTTACCATTCCGATATAATGCATAATAGCGAAAAGTAAACTATGATTTAGGGTATCATATGCCTTCGAATGATCTAGCAGTACTAAACATGTTACTTTGCCTTGATCTTGGGCATAAATTATGTCATTTGTAATGTGGAGAAGAGCAGTGCTAGAACTGTGGCCAGGACGAAGCCCAGACTGTGCTGATGGGATAATATTAAATTTATTTAAGTGACTACGTAATTGTTCTTCCAGGATTTTGTCTAAAATTTTTGAAAAAGTAGAGAGTATACTGATAGGTCGAATGTCTTTGAGAGCCTGAGGATTAGATATCTTAGGCAAAGGAATAATATGAGCTTTCTTCCACATATTAGGAAATACTGAATTATTAATACAAAAGTAGAAAATTTGCGTTATATATGGTAGTAAATAGGGTATACATAAGTGAATTGTGGATATGCTAATCCCATTAGCACCGACGGCTTCACTCTTAATTGAACATATTACTTCGAAAACCACACCTTCATTTACTGGTCTAAAGGAGAAAGGCGCTTCAATTGACTGCAAAAAATTTGATTTATAAAAACTTGTTAGCTTATCATCTACCGGTAGTTGAGGTACAGAGTTCAGACTGCAAACAGCGTCTGTATCCACAATGGGCGGCTGAAATAACACTCGCCAACACGCAATGGGCAGCGCGGCATTTTATTGCCCAAATACCCTCATGCATTTAACACGATAAATTTTAAAACACACGAAGGAAAACGAACCCAGGTGGGTGGATCCCACATCGGAATACGGGTCTGCCTGAGGATTCTGGGGTTCGTCAGTTAGTTACAATAGAAAGAAGTACTTAAATAAACCCCTAACAATAAATTGTTTCAGCTAGCCATGGGAAAAGCAGTGTCCAGCAGCTTATTGTATGTAAAACCGTCAAAAGAGAGAGAGAGAGAGAGAGAGAGAGAGTCGTCGCCAGGTCAAATAGAGATGAACTAGGTGGCAAGAAGATATCTTGGACAGGAGATGCAACAGAAATAAGCTGGCGGCGGTGGAATGTAGCCGGCTTCAATAAAAAGACTTTGTCGTGAGATATTTTAATTCTAAAATGCCGCCTTTGTTAGTTTTCTATCGCGGGGCCGAATAAAAAAAAAGGTAATACCTCACTAAACTATACTGACTTTGATTTCCAATGAACATGCCGGCGTTAGCTTCCTGAACAAGCGTCTCTCTGCGATAAGCTAATATTGAGCGCATAATTTCTTGAAAACAAACGGACAGAGGACGACTAATGGCATTAAAAATTAAAATTAACCTAACACATTCGCGGTATGTTCAGTCGTTATTATTAATAAATTTCTAATCTTATAAGCTATACAATATTTTAATACTATAAGCGAGACATTAAAATGCTAGGTTAGAAATAATAGTCTACTTCTACTATGATATATGAAATATCGACTAGTTATAACTAAAGAACGGATTTTATGCAAACTACATATTCTATAATTTATGCAAATCTTAGGATATTATTAAAAATGTGCGCAAATTGAAACCTTTACAGTCAATTGACATTAATTAATTAACACATATTTTGCAAATTTACGTATTTCATGTATATTTTAGCAGTTGCTTACATCCATATTTTTCTGCGAAAATTACCTAGGACTGCTTTCAGATATTCGGAATATCAAAAAATAACGTGAAACTGGTAGTTTCTGGTAATCTTCGCAGCAAGCAAGTGAAATATTAGTTTCTTCAAAAATGTGACCAACATTAAAGACGTCAAAAGCGTGGTTTTGAAATTTATTGATTTACTAGTATTGCAGAGAGATACTTAAATCTTCAAAAATTTCCCAAAAACTGGCAACATTAAGTACGTATTCTTTCCTTAATTAAATTGTATTATAGGTTTTTGATTAATCGTCATTAGTTAAAGGGTTTTTAAATTCTGCATATCTTGGTAATAGTGGGCTGCATATATTTGGTGCTGTTGTTATAACATACAATTATATCTATTATACCAAACTCATATCAGGCGATCAAAATGTTAGAATAGTGGAAGGTTAATTATGTTTGGGTTTGAGTTGAGGAATCCTTGTACCATAGCGAATAAAACAAATTCATTGGCGGTATAATGCTAGTATTGGAGAATCGAAAAATTGTGCTAAAATGGCAATTCGGCCAGTGGCGTAGAATTTGGGAAGAGCCAACCACTCACTTGCTCCTGTGGTACGCCTCTGGTACTAGCCAGAAACGTTTATTTAACATAATTTAGCATGGTTTACAGTGTCTACACTTCCTGCTAAATATGATACGGATACGTCAAATAGTTTTAAAGTAATGGGAAAAATAATTTTTAAATTTTTAAATAGGAGCCACATTTTATCTAAGCAATTTGGGTGAAATATTAATATTTTGAACCCAGGATTCTACAGTTAAAATATTTCCAATTATTAATGAAACACCCGTATATAAAGAAAAGTCCTGGCTCACTGACTCATCAACGCACAGCCCAAACCGTTGGACATAGAAAGCTGAAATTTTGCACAGAGGTTTTCTTTATGATGTATACAAGGAATAAGCTTGGATATTTCGAAATTCAACCCCTAAAGGGGTAAAAAGGGGGTTCCAATTTTGTACGAAAAAACAATATTAAATAGACATTTCGACTTGAAACTTCGTAGGAGTACTCCTAAAAACAAATAAGCAAACACGTATTTCGTGATTTTCCGAAAATCAACCCCTTAGGGGGTGAAATGGGGTAAATACGCCTAAAAATCGATATGGGTGTCGTTATTGGGGTTTTTTGAGACGTTGATTGCGAAAATGGCATTTATTTTTAAGTCCAAGACGGTGGACATGACATAAAATTAAAACCCTATAGTGGTGAAACGGGGTTTTAGAGACACATTATTTTTGGGCAGAACAACGTTTGCCGGGTCAGCTAGTTTTATATAAATTACAAGTTTCATAAATATAAATGTGACTATTCTAAAATTGTAGTATTTCTCTTGCTACTATTTTGAATTCTTTTAAAAGTTGTGGGTGGTAATTATACAGGGTGAGGCACATAAAGTGTTACAGAGCAATAGCACTCAAACTATTGATCATATCCAAAAATCTTTCAGACAAAAGTTTCAGTGTTCGAGAAGGCCGTCATACTGGACCACCCTATTTTTTTATCGGTGGAGGCGCTGAAGCTTCGTCAAGGTCAACTCCACTTTTTTAAATGGAACTATGCATTTTTTTTTCGATTACATTATTACCGATTTTAAGACGAATTCAGCGACCGCAACACAAGGTCATTCCAGTCACGCAAAGTATGAAGATAGTCGAATAATCGAAAAATATCGGAATAATCACTTTCAAAGGATCCACTAACCTTGGTTTAAGTCTACCTACAGAAGATGCTCGAAGTGATGACCCTCGACTTGTAAGCACTTGTTAATTGGCTGATGAAAAGACCGTCTAACTTCAGCCAACATTTGTGGTGTAATTTCGGTACATGCTCGGCGTATTCTGTCTTTCATGTAGTCAGGCGTGGTAGGTGCTACCTCCATTACGCGATCTTTGACAAAACCCCATAAAAAGTAATGTGGTGATGTTAGATCTGGCGAACGAGGTGGCCAAGCTACAGGACTGCCTCGTCCGATCCACTTTTCGCCAAAAATCTCATTCATCACTTGTCTTCAATACAGAGCATAATGGGGTGGTGCACCGTCGTGTTGACTCGTGTTTGTTGCACTGTTGCATTTTTCGATTTTTCGACTATTTTCATACTTTGTGTGACTAGAATGACCTTGTGTTGCAGGTCGCCGAATTCGTCTTCAAATCGGTAATAATGTCGTTGAAAAAAAAATACATAGTTCCATTTAAAAAAGTGGAGTTGACCTTGACGTAGCTTCAGCGCCTCCACCGATAAAAAAATAGGGTGGTCCAGTATGACGGCCTTCTCGAACACTAAAACTTTTGTCTGAAACATTTTTGGATGTGATCAATAGTTTGAGTGCTATTGCTCTGTAACACTTTATGTGCCTCACCCTGTATATTATTTTATTGGAAACGATGAAGGAAAAATGTGTATTATTCATAAATTTCTACTTTTACTTTTTTCAATTTTAAAGCAACCAAACTAACAAACGCATATAACTAGTTAATGATGTTATAATATTACCTTACATTAGTATTATTGTCATTTTTACACGTGTACATAGATTGTATATACATACCGTCATTTACACAAGCAAGTTTTGTTGCTTTTAGAGAGCAAATATCGGACAAAAACTGGGATTGGGTAAAAAATGTTTCCAGCACCAAATAATCTGGCAGTTGGCGCTTGTGCAATTTATTGTCTGTGTTTACGATATTTGTGGCACTGTAAAACTTGCAAGCACGCTCTGACAAGAGACATACTGCTCTTTGTTCAACGTCTGTTTCGCCCGTTTTAAATACATATTAACCTGTAGCGTAAATTTATCTCGACTGTAATGGTTTTTTATTTTCCCTGCTGTTCGTTAGCATAAAGAGCGTTTAAAAATTGATATCTCTGTTTGCAATGCAATTTGTGTGTTGATAATTAAGACTCTTGATGGTTTAATCAGTTTAAAGATAGAATCTGGGTTTATTTAACTAATCATTTTAGAAAAGGTTTTTAAAATGACCCCAATCTTATGCTATCATCAGGACCTATAGTATCTATATTTTAATAAATATTTTTTTAATTTACTTGCGCTTTGGGCTTTTTCATTTTTTTTCAATTTTTTTCTTTTTCCATCGCTTATGTTGTGATGGAAAAGCTCCTAGAATCATCGCTTAAAGTAATTTGGGAAAAGCGCCAGATGTGAACAGATATAAAATCTTGAACTCGAACCTTCGCCATTTACTTTATTTTTATAAAAGGACTAAGAAATATGATAACAGACTCAAATCTTTTGATGACATTCCTCTTTACATTACTATTTTATTGAATGTACAGAAAGAAAACTAAAGAACTTGCGTTCCTAACGAGGTTTAGCATTGTAGTAGCAAAGATTATTTATGTGTTTTTATAATTACCTACTTCGTTGCCGTACAAAATCGTTGGGGCAAATTTTCCAAAAGCCAAGTTTTAGTGCTTTTCATATTTCTTTTGCAACAGATGCATATATACACATGTTTTGATAAACTGTATCCTCGATCATTTGTCACAGCATAATAATCGTGGGGAAATGGTCCACATCCACTGAAAGAAAACCACCTTTATAGCAATCTAGTTAAAAAGTAAGGACTGCTGTACAAGCTAAAACAACTACTCCCAAGCCCATATTACTTAATCCTACAATCTTACCTATCCGACCGCTACTACTTAGTGAAATACATGAACACACTTTTCGAGTATTATTCCATCAAGGCAAGGCAATGTATTGGGGCCGATCCTCTATCTTCTGTTTACGTCTGACGTATATTTGCCACCTTCATTGACGACACTGCCATCTTATCTGTTCATGAAGATCCAAAGTTAGCCAACGAACGCCTACAAGACCAATTAAACCTTGTCACCGAATGGTTAAATCGATGACGAATAAACATCAATAAAACCAAATCTACGCAAGTTACCTTTACCATGAAAACTACCACATGTCCGCCAGTCAATATCGATGGTCCCCTCATCCGGGTCTAGGACATCTCGGCGCCGCCATCTCGGTGCGGGGCCAGCTCGGAGCGGAGTCATCTCGGCGCCAACCAACTCGGCGCAATGCCATCTCGGCGCCGAATTCAAATTCGCAAACTACAGTGTACACTACGTAAGAAAATTATTATAAACAAATAATAAATAAAGTGATCGCCAAGAAGCTGGCATGAAATGAAAAAAAAAAAAATCTTTGAAAATCAAACACTGACGACCAGAGGTGGTTGCAAAGTGATTACAAATGAGCCAAACAAAAGTTGTCACGTGACTTCCGTTATCAGTAAAATTTTACATTTTTTAAAAATACTTACGAAACATGCACACACAATAAAAAATCGTATGGAAATCTTGCTTAATTCCCGAAAAATTGTACTTTTTGGATTTACACAACTTCGGAAAACGCAATTTTTTAACTAAGTAAAAATCACTCAATATATCTAATACGGGCTAAATAGGTTTTCGGACAAGCTGTCATCCTGTATAAAGTAAAATGTAAACATTACCAGTATTTGTTTATATATATTTATATACAGGGTGATTTTTAAGTTGATTCTTTCCGTTTGCCAGGAAATAAAGCTAAAAAATAAGCATTTTTTTTATTTATCACTTTTCCGAAATATCAAAACTAACGGAGGTACAGGGTGTTAAAGTTTCAAATTAAAAACTAAACTTTGGCGCAAAGGCGGCTGGACAATTTTATTTTTGTTTATTTCTGTTGTCAAGCAATGACCTGTCAACTAGTTTTCCATTGCAATTTTCTTAATTTATTGCTACAATAATGACTCATGTTTATGAAAATAATGAATGAGTGAATATGCTTATTATTTACTAGGAGTGGCGTCAAAATGCCGCTACCGCATCGCTCTTATATGTGTGTGTAGAAGCGAATGCTGAGAATTTTGAATATATCATTTAAGTTAGATTAAGTTTAGTTTAATTTTTGTTGTACCTCCGTTAATTTTTTTATTTCGCAAAAGTGGTAACGTTTTTTTAGCTTTATATTCTGGTAAAAAGAAATCACCCGGTATATACAGTGTGTCCCCGGATAGTTGAAACGACTCTTGTAAAAAGTAACAAATTTTTTATATATAAATTTTCATTTTTTATGGTTCAGCCCTGCTTGATTAAAGGCGAATTTCTAACATTCCAGTTGTCAAAAGTGAAGCATGCCTTGAAAATTTTCAAAAAACCTATTTTACTGTAGAGTAGTGTGCCTTTTATGTAGCAAATACGACAAAAAGTTATTAAGAGAAGTTGTTTAGAATCAACATCTAGGCTCCTATACCAAATTTCAAACTCCTCGGCCAACTTTGATCTCTTACATTTTCTTTTATGTTTAGGTCCCATATCAAAGAATTTTACTTTCAACAAAGACTGCTATAGAAAAATAAATATTTTTAACAAAGTTTTTTATTTCATAATAAAAAAACCTTTGTTAAAAATAAAATTGTTTGATTTAGGAAATAAACATTAAATTTGTCACATAAAAGGCACTTTACTTATTTAGAAAATGGCGTTTTTCGAAATTGTGTAAATCCAAAAAGTGCTATTTTTCGGAAATTAAGCAAGATTTCAATGAGATTTTTTATTGTGTGTTAGTTTTAGCTGACTGAACAATCTCAAGGCCTGAAAACTTTGGCACATTTGTAATCACCTCTGGTCGTTAGTGTTTGATTTTCCAAGAAATTCTAAATATATTTTTTTCATTTGGTGCCAGCTTCTTGGAGATCACTTTATTTATTATTTGTTTATAATATTTTTTTTACGTAGTGCACACTGTAGTTTGCGAATTTGAATTCGGCGCCGAGATGGCCTTGCGCCGAGTTGGCTGGCGCCGAGCTGGCCCCGCGCCGATATGGCGGCGCCGGAAGTGGCGGCGCCTAGATGGCGGCGCCGAGATGTCCGGCTTCAACCTCATCCCTCTGAAAAAAGAAGTGACATATTTGGGACTTCACCTAGACCAGAAACTAACAAGGAGAAAACACATACAAGCAAAAAGACAGAAATTAAACATTAAATTTAGGCAGATGTATTGGCTGCTCGGTAGAAGATCATCATTGTCAAATGGAAACAAACTACTGCTGTACAAAATCGTATTAAAATCAATATGGACATATGACCTTCAGCTGTGGGGATGTGCCAAGAAATCCAATATCAGCATTATCCGGAGGTTTCAATCCAAGATCATATGCTCAATAATCAATGAGCCCTGGTATGTTATAATAATAATAATAATAATAATAGTAATGTTTATTGAGCATAATATAATCATCGACGTTTCAATTTAATAATTAATTAACAAAAATATGAAAGAAAGAAATATATATATATAGGTATATACATCAATCAATGCATATGCTCAAATGGAAAAGGATCAGCTCAGCCGTTTTTCACCTTTCCCATAACAAAATGCATAAATAATGGTAAATAGCAAATAAAAGCGTGTATTATTAAACTTTCTGAAGATAGCACAATTGAGCTCAGAATGCTTTTCGAAATTTAAAAACAGTAGGCTGCGAAAATGCCAATATAAAAGAATTAATTAACTTAGGAGCTACGCATTCAAAGCAACCCTCAAATTTCGATGTCAAATGCTTTGGTATAGAAAATAGCTCGTTGCCTCTTAAATTAATATTGGTCAATTGTATTTCTGAGCGCTTGATTAGAAGGTTATATAAATATGAAGGCTCCTTTGATTTTATAATTTTAAACATCATTGTACCAAATAACAACATAAATATATATTCTATCTTTAGAATATTTAACCTAATATAGTGTGGAGCAACATGGTCCCTATAAGGAATTAAAAATGAAAACCTCAAGCAACAATTTTGTATAATTTGTAACTTGTTCTTCATATTGTTGGTAAGAAAGTTGTAATACACACTGCTTCCGTAGTCAAGATAACTTAACATAAGTGAATTGCTTAGATTCCACTTCACATGTTGTGGTAGTACGTATTTAAATTTCCACAATGCTTTTAGTTTTGAGTAACATTCACTACGTTTTCGGATAATATGCTTTTAAAAATCTAAGTGTTGGTCAACTAATAAACCCAGATCACGAGCGCTCTCATTAACCTTTAAAACAGTATCACTTAAAATTATCTGTTGTGTTAAAGTTGCACTTACTTTGTTCACTGCTGATTTCGAACCAATACACAGTACTGATGCTTTAGTAGCATTTAAACGCAGACCATTTTTTCTTGACCAATCCAGTATACGCTCCAAGTTCGCTGAAAAGAGTATTCACTTTCCCATGCAGGATTTATACAACTGCGTATCATCGGTGTACATATGGCCATTCCATTGATTTACTGTCACATATGGTAGATCTGCACTAAAAATTGTAAAGAGAGTGGGGCCCAATATGCTCCCTTGCGGAACACCATGGAAGACCTGAAGTTCTTGTGACATACAATTATCTATTTACTGTTTCATACTTCTCTGATAGGTAATTACAAAACCATTGTAAAGTTCTTGGACTGATTCCGTAGTACTGTAACTTGGCTAGTAACAATTCTCGGTTAATAACGTGAAAAGCCTTACTGTAATCGAGGAGAGCTAAATAGGTAACTTCGGAGTTATCCATGTTGCGAGCAATATCCTTTGTTATTTTTAGCATAGCAGTAGTTGTGCTGAACTTATTCCGGAATCTTGTTCGGTAGCAAGCCGTTTAAGAAGATATGCTGTGTTAAAAAATTATTAACTACTTTTTCAAGTACTTTGGATAAAGTGGGCAGTATGCTAATGGGTCGAATGTCTTTTAAGTATTTTGCTGTAGGTACCTTTGGCAGAGGGTTAATAATTGCTTTCTTCCATAATAACGGCACAGTATGTTACTAACCAAACCATCCACGAAGACCTAGGAGTACCTTTCGTTCAAGACAAGATCCACGGATTTGCTGCCAACTATCACGAAATCTCTCACGGACACCCGAATGAACTAATGGGCCACCTCTCAAACCAAGAAATTCCAAGGAGACTACAGAGAAACAAGCCAACGGATTTATTGATGCAATAAAACATACTCTCCACAATTAAAATACATATCATAGTACACTAACCTGTAATATATATAGGAGTGATATCAATGAATTACTATCTCCTTCAATGTATTGTACTCTAACAACCCCTTTGGTTAATACTCATCCAGAGTAGATATAATATCAATCAAAGTCATTAAAAAAATCAACATGATTTCAGATCTGTCGTGAGTCGTAGTTATGAAATTAGTTAGAATCGTATATATTACGGAAATTAACGATTTTATTATGCATAAAACAATCTACTTGAAACCCTAAATGAAATGTGTGAAATTAAAATCGTTTAATCCTTTAGTTTCTCTGCGATTCTGGATATAATTTTTGAAATTTTCGATTTCTACGTTCTTAAATGTCGCTTTACTTTAACAACAAACCATCAAACTACTTGTACTGGCTGGACAGTCGTTTGCTATTGTATCTATATGAAGTTACCAGAGTATGTTTTTAAGGCTTAGACTGGCCAATCGCGATCTGTAGAGACATACTGGAGCAAACTCACCTGCAGGTTATATAACGAACGACTTCCGGGGATTGGACCGTGTCATTGTTGTGATAGAAGAACTCAACGTTTCGCCCACTTTTATAAAGGGCTTCATTAAGAGAGGGCCTTTCTCCTGTCATAGTTGAGTTCTTCTATCTCAATAATGACACAGTCCAATCCCGAAGACATTTGTTACATAACGACAATGGCCGTGGAAGCCTTCGAAATCATTGCGTGTAGATTTTTATACGATAATTATTTTCATTCTTATATTCTCCAGAAGATGGTTATAGATTTAAGAAATAGCTATACATATTATTTTAGTGTTGTAACTATTTTATTTTCATATTATTTTCTTTGAAAAGTAGTGCACGTTGCACTGAGAAGTGCGGAAGGTAAGGGAATATACAAGATTCTCCAATCGGTGCCGGTAGTTTTCAGTGGGCTACAGAAAAAAATAGTTAACGGTTTGAACTGCATGTATTTTTTGTATTTATATAGACCAATTTCAATAGTTATGGGTTATGTTTCGTTAAATTAGTATATGTTTGACATCTTAAGCGTACATTTCAATTTTCCGGAACCTGAAACTCAATTGTGCTTAGGAGGGCCGATTTAAGACTTTTAGGATCTACTCGCACCGTATGGGCGTTGAGAAACATTAAGACAGTACAACATGCAGTCCAATGTGCTCCATTTGCGGAGTATGTGAATATGCTGCAAAGTATTGTCATTATGTAACCCCATATTTAGAATGAACAATCCAATATTTCAACAAAATGGAGCAACATCACACATGTCAAGGGAAACAATGAATTGTATGCGAGATATGTTTCCTGGCCGATTAATTTCAGTGACTTTCCTTTCACAATTCTTCCTATGGAGTTCACTTAGATTAAAGATTTAAAAACATCCTCTAACTACACTGTACGAACTTAAAAATTCAATTTCAGTTGACATTAAAGACATTAGGCTTGATTTATTACGCAGAGTAATGGAAAACTTCATTCAAAGGTATCGAGAATGTTTCAGTTGTAATATTGCCAACTTGAAAAATAATTTAAGCTAACAAATTGCCTTCTCTAAGCTTCAAAAACTATTTGTTGATAATTCTTACATAGCAGATAAATATAACCATACGCCAGCTGGTTTCAAACCGATACTGATTGCCGAAACCTGTAAAAGAAGAACATACTTTTTTCTATATTGCTGTTCTTCTTATACGTCTAAATTTAGTAAAAAACGATTATTTACTTTCATAATTTAAATATTATATACAATTTTTATTTCTTATTGTATGGAAAAGTAGTTTAGTTGTGTTACCACTTGCGAGAGATAAGCAAATAAATACTTAAGATTCATAAAACAATGTTACAGGGTTCTTCCACTGGTTTATTAGAATTTTTATTAATCTGACTATCAGTCTTTTATTGCATTTAGAATATGTAAATATTGTATATACTTTGATTCACTAGTGCATGGGCTCTGGAAGAGTACTTCAATTTCTACTATGAGTTGTGAGATTTAAGAAAAGGGTCAGTTTTTTATTAGATTTTATTGCAAAATTAGCTAAATGTGTATTGGATTGGGTTTGAGTAGATTTGTTAAAAAGTATTTTTCTGAAAAAATCAGTCTCACATATCCAGCAGTGGCGGCTTGCTATAAGAAGTTATCGCTCTACCATAACAAACCAGTCATTCGAGTTTTTTTATGTTTGGAAGGAATAATCTTTTTGTACTTATCATTCTTCTCATTTTCAACCTTAATCGAATAACGAGTAATTTTTATTTCATGAATATGAACTGTAGCATCAGCACTGCGCGCTTTCAAGGTCGCATTAGTGCCAGATCGAAGCGGCTGTTCAGCTTTTTGATAGATTGCAGTGGGGGCCAACTGCAAGAAATAGGTCAAAAGAGAATAATATTTTAAAATTCAATGGGAGCCACCAGAGGTAAGCAACTGAAGCACTTTGACTGCGGCTAATAGTGCGCATTTAAACTTACCGGTATCAATGCTTACAACTTTTGGCCGTACCATGAGTTCATCAAGATAGTGTAGTCTTTCATTCGTACGCAAGGTCTCAAACGTGTTCGTTGAATCACATTTATTTGTAAGAGTCCAACAACTGGATTGGATGGTTTTTGGTAGCTCGCTATGGAAATGTTATTGATGTGACGTTTATCAATAAACGATTTATTTGTACATTTATATTTAATGTTTCACACTATGGACGAGTATTCGCACGAACCAATTGAGCTCACACAAAGACTTTTTCGTAATTTTCCTCTTTGGAATTGCTGAAGTCTAGAGTTTACCAGACATACTTTCAAATAATTTAAGAGCTGAAAAACGGAATTCGTGAATAAATACTCTTGTTAAATGCTAGCGAAAATTTACTTCAGCGTGTTATGTTCAATTTCCAAAGCAGATTGTAGCAATGCATAGAAAGGGGTGGTAGATATCTTATAAATATGATATTTGGACATTAAAATTGTAGAGAGAGGTATTCGATTCAGTTCATCTTTAATTGGCCTGTAATTTTGTTCACTGGTGCTAACTTTTGTCAGGGAAATATGGAAAACATTTCCATCTTGGGATTCCGGAATCTGTCTTTGTCTGTGAGGTGGTGAAAAATGCATTTTACATTCAGAGAATTTTGAATAAAATAATTTCATAATCGATTATATTTGTTAGTATTCTATTTACAACTTGTGCGGTGAAATGAACGGACTACAAAATCTTCACTGTATAATAGCCTTTAAAGCAAGACCTTAATACTCTACCAGTGTGTTAGAGAATGGATTTTAACAAGAAAGCAACATTTGAATTGAAAAGTATGTTGCGACCAAAATTTCATAAATGTCAAGTTGACACAACCCGATTATCAGAAATGGAGCGTTACACAAATGAACAGGGCATTTTAATTATTAAAATTTATTTTAAAAAAGGCTAAAGTTTTGGGGAAGCAATTCTCAGATTACTTGCAATTTATGGTAGAGAAAACGTACCAAATCGTTCCACGGTTCAGCGATTGATCGAAAAATTTGAGGAAGCTGGTTAAGTTGCCAATAAAAAACACTGATTTGTCGTCGACGAGGCCGGTCTATCGAAAATATTGTCGCAGTGACTGAAAGTGTTGCTGCGAATCCAAAAACCTCGACTCGCCACCGTTCTCAATTGGCAATTGCAAAAACCACTTTACAGCGGATTTTGAAGAAAGATCTTCATCCCCATCTTTATAGGGTCCAGTTAACTCAAGAACTTAAGCCGGCAGATCATGCGCAGCGCCGTGCATTGGTCTACTAGATATTGCAAAATCAAGAATCAAACGTTGATTTTTCGAAGAAAATCATGTTTAGCAATGAAGCTTATTTTCATTTGAATGCGTATGTGATCACTTAAAACTTCGGCTAGTTCATGAGAAAAAATACACCCACAAAAAGTAGCTGTCGGAGTTATTGAGCCATATTTCTTAGAGGATGATGCCGGCAATGCAGTTACAGTCAATGGCGACCGTTATCGCAACACGATAAGGAAGTTTCTGTGGCCTGCATTGGTCGGTATGGGTCTTGACCATATGTGGTTCCAGCAGGACGGGGCAACCTGTCACACTGCATAAGAAAGAATCCAGTTGTTGCAAACGAGATTTCCGGACCGTGGCATCTCATGCAATGGCAACCAAAATTGGCCACCGAGATCGTGCGAATCACGCCATGCGACTTTTGGCTGTGGTGTTTTGTGAAGTCTCTCGCATATTCTGTTACACAATGAAAACATCGTTACAACATAAATTTGACATCCAAAATATTTAACCGTGAACCGTCAGTTATCTGATAAAACAATACAAATCCGAAAATTCTCGGATCCGTTGCCCCAACTACGTTACAATGGGCTGTAACAGAGGTTGCCGGTTAACACTTAGAAAGAGAAGAGGAGTTTTTTACATACTTAATTAGTACCACGACCCGGTAAACGAAATAAAGATGTTAAATGCCAGACGCCACCACTTTTAGATCTGTAAATCCGCTCACTCAAAAGTGGAAATAGTGAACGGATCTTTCCTATCCAACCTTGGCAGTGCTTGGGCGACGATCCACGTACAGCTGTGTTGGACCTACCTTGCTTGCATTTGCTTACAGCTACCTGAATTCCTTTGCAGAGGAAAAACATCAAAAAACACGTATGCAAACGTTATTAATTTATTAAAGAAAAGCACAACTGATTAAAAAATAAACTATATTAACGTAGAAATATGTATGTAAACAATGAACAGTAAATGAAATACTCAATAAAGACTAGTGTGGTGTGTAGTGTGTAGTGTGGCGCAACGTTTCATCTAAATACAGACAGTAAACTTGACAGTAAACAATCTAACTGACTCAAAAACGGTCACAACTTTAATTACCCAACGATTATACTACTTACACACAATAAATATTGACTGTAAACACTCAAATCTGACTCAAAGACTGTAATTACTTTAATCCGACAACGTTAAGCTAAGTACAAACATTAAAACTTGATGATAGATTCTCAAATTGACCTAAAGACAATAACAACCGTTAAACGCTTAATTTTAGACCAGCAGCGCTCCACAAAATGGTGACACTTCAAGAATCACTTCACTGCACATTGTAAAATTACTACACAGAAATAGCAATATCTTTGAGGGGTTCAGCTGGCTACAGTTATGATGTGCAACGGAGCTGCAAGCCATGTCTAAGCGACTGCTCCAAAATGCTTGGGTGCGATGTGTCAATTGGGTCAAGACGCTGTTACTAAATCCCCAGACAGTAGAACGAAGAACGAAACGACAGGCAAAGGTACGGTACACGTAACTTCATCACAAACGATTAGCACAAAAGAGGATCCCAATTAATCATCCGCCCCAATGCGTCAATCGAAGCTGTCAACTCCGCAATACAGGAATTTCTCAGCTAATAAATACATAAAACGTCACTTAAATGATCAAAAAATTTACCGATAACACCCAGTTACAATTAATTTCGACTTCGCACGGGGAAGGCACAGGGACTCTCGCCGAGCGAAACCAACGACCACACGTGTTGTTTTGTTGAACTCGGGCGGGGAAATGCTGAAGCCAAAGGAATGCGCGCTTACGCTACTTAACGAACTCACTCTAACTCATACAGATTCCGGATTGCGTCAAGTTGTGCAACAACAAGACCATGCCTGTATGAAACGGCCGCCGCTCTGGAACCAAAAAGCAATTAAGAATGAAACGTCATTCATGCGCTAAGTAAGCATATATAAATTTGAATCGACGATCATAAAATAAGCTCGGAAATGCCAGTATTTGAAACTGACGTTATTGAGTCTTAACGCATAACTAGACTATCGATTTAGGCCTGAATAAAACGGAAAAAGTACTAGAATTTTAAATACAAATGCGGGAAATGCGGAAGAGCCATAAATTCAAAAATTGTTTTTACAGTTCCAACCATCCAACAACAATTGACGATATTAAGGATGGAATTCGACTCTTCATTGGTACAATTGACCAGCAAATGTGCGAAAAGTATTCAAAAATTTTACCAAAAGAGCAAGCGTGTGGCAGCAAAGTCGTGGCGGCCATTTGTTGGATGTTCTGTTTCATACTTAATGCGACTTTATGTAGTTTAAGTTGCATTAAAAATATCATTTTTCGAAAAAAAAGTTTTTTATTAAAAAATTAAATGCTGCGCTTTTGTTGGGCTACCCTATACAATAAACAATAAATTACTTTCGAACCAAGCGAAACTTTATTTAACTAATTGATTTTAACTAGGTATAAAATTAAAGAAAGCCTTTATATGTATTTTACTAAATTAAAATAAATGTGTCTCTTGTTTGATTAGGTATTAGGTATTGCTTTATTAATATTTTAGTGTGGTGTAGTAACAAAGAAAATTTTAAAAACTTGTGAGCTAAATCCGTTTTGATGTGAAACCACAAAAATATTGCTTTTTTAATTGAAAAACTGTGAGAGATTAAATGCTACTGTAGTAGCATTGAACTTTTGTTAAGTAGAGTGTGCAAAGAAATCTCCAGATTCAACTCCTCATGTAGCAGTTTTAACTGCAATAAATTAGACAACCCTAGCCGATAGTAATTGAGAAGTATCGGTGCTTGATCTCAAATAAGTGTTCGTAATTTATTATTTCCTTTTCCGTATGGCGGCGAGTTTACATGAACTTCTGCACAAAGCTTGCAATAATTGCTTTTCGAGTACAGTCTGCACCCTGCTTCCTTCGTTATTAATATAATTTGCTTGTGAAGTGCGAAATGAATTTAAGTTGCAAATCCAGGAAGGCTGTGACAGACGAGGCATCACAGCCTTTACCAAAATTGTATGTATGCGAACGAAAGCTCGCTGATGTCGGAAATGTATGAAGCTCGCTATAACGGAGCCCTAGTTATCCTGCGCTATTGTAATTTCTAAAATAAATTTAATCGGGCTGCTGGGGAGCCCGAAAAATTATAATCTCTCTGTTTCGCGATTCGGAGCTTTTTTATGGACCGCATTCACGACGCGGAAGTTCAGTCAGTAGGAGGCGATGTCTGTATCACTTTAAAAAATTAATAGTTCCAGCAAAGGAAGGCAACGCATGTCATTAAGTGCGGCTTTTCTACGCGAGTTTTCCATTCCCATTGTGCTGTTAGATACAGGAGCCATTTAGCAGATGAATTATCTTAGTTTCAAGGTTGCCGCTGCTAGAATCCTTTTCATGCACATCCTCGAAGCTGCACTTAGAAGTTTTCAAACATGAGCAATGGCTTCAATTAAGCATCGTTGGAAAACGTGTGCGGGAATATAAATGCTTGGAAATTCTTTAGTACAATAGCGGCTCGACGATGATTAGGATCCTTTTTTTATTCATGCGCCGCAAGAATACAAATACTCTTAGAGATAAACCAGAGTGAGTAGCACATTCAAAGAGCAAGGATATACAACACGCTGCCCTCATTTTCGCTGCGGTTTTTTCAAACGGAATTTATCGTTATGAGTTCAAATTCCCGCTTCCAACCAATCCAATCGCATTGGATTTATGTAGTAAGCACTAAGGAGTTATTCAAATGAATAGGTACGTTCGAATTCCAGATTCATGGAACATTCTATATAGTGAAATTAATTTTATTTCCGCCCAGGCTTATTTATGAACTTCTTGTGTTCGTACCGTTTTTTAGACAGGTATACAATCGGAAAAGTCCTTTATATCTCGATCATGTCTGAAATCGATTTAGCAGTAGAAAGTTAATTAGCTTAGAAAAATACGTGTGCGACCAGAATCCTGGTTTTACAGCAACGTTGCAGTACTTGTGCTACTTCCTGTATTTATTTTATTAAACTTTATGTAGCAATAGCGTTGAAAACATTTTATGGCAATGCTTTCAGTAAATACAGAAAACTGCTGAACGTGCTGCAAAGTATTTAATTTGAAAGTCCATTAAATAATACTATCTTTGACTACATTTTCAGAATAAAAGATTGTAGGAAATAGGATCAATATAAGTTAGAAGCATTACAACATAATTATTGTTTTTATACTAAAGCGTTATTGGCAAAGACGATTTTGTGCACAGTACCTGAACAATTAATTTCAATTATTAATAATAATTTGAGATAAGACTTCAATAATGCTCTCATGCAGAAAATCCGAATGTTTTAAATATGTACCTGCTCAGCTCCAGAATTTCACTTCAAAGTGCGCGAAACTGCGTTGTGCTTTACAAGTGCGAATCATACAGCACTCTCCTGAAATAACTTTCATAAAAATACTGTTAAGTGGGTCAGGCCTGCAGCTACAACTGCAACAAAAAAGGCAACAAAACAATTGCTAAGAATTCTACCTGATTGTGACGTCACGTTTGCCTGTGAAAAAATTTCGCAAGAGAACACAATATTGATATACTGGTGTAGATCATGGCATTTTTAAATTAGTTGTAAATCACACATGCAATAAAAATAGATTTAATTTAGCTGGGTGAAGCGAAATCCTAAACGACGGGCGATAACTCGATAACGAAGAGGCCGTGTCTGGCGGCCAGGCTGTGATGAAATCAAAATCGGTAGCTTGAGGACTGGTTATTGGCAGTTGGCATCATGCGATGCAAAGGAAACCGTTTCCAGTGCTTCGTTAGAAAGCCAAAAAATGGTTAAAAGTAGTTTAAAGGTTAGTTACAAGTGTCGGCATCGATCTACACGCTGACAACAAGATGCCTCTTCGAAGCTGCGTCGGGATTATACGAGGGTTTCTTTAAATATATTCGAACCAGAATCGGTATAAAATTTCGCGGTACTATAAACGAGGCGGAGACGATAGTAGAAATTTCTAGAAAATCACGGTAAGAGGCTTCTCAAGCAGCTACATTCACGGAACGGTAACGCTCCTATCACACACACAAAACTTTTTCCTTGACATTACCTGTCCAACGAAATATCTGCTTCCGTCGCTTAAACTTGGCCCGACGAGCTTTGCGATCTCTTGTACCGCCTGCATTAAAAAGCCATTGGCGACGGGAAATATCAACCTCGCCTAACAAACCTTTAGTTTATTGCTTTACTCACACATGAACCAAAAAAGGAAGTGAATATATTAACACAACTAGTTTATATTTCAAACGTATACAGATACAGACTCGTCGAAACAACGACAGCAAACAAAGTAAGAGACCGATTGAACGCCGCAAATCCTTTTCATTTAGCGCTGCTCAATGTGTAGTTCGGAATTTAGTAAGTTTTATCTGCTTGCTTTCTCAGCAACGGGCACTCAAGGATCTCAATATTGCTCAAAGGATTACGATGTCCATGAGTTGTTGCAAGGTCCTTGTTACAAACCGTAAAAATTGCGATAATTTAAATAACAGTTCATAGTGAGATATAGAATTTGCAAAATTACGTAGGAAAATGATCAGGCAAACAATCACACTAAGACGATAATATGTAACAGAAATTACAACAAAAAATTAGGCTATATACATATTAAAATTACACAACATACCTACATGCACATATTTCAAACTAATGATCAAATATTAAAAATGAAAGGGTGCTAAAAATGTGAAAATGCAAGAAATTACAAAAAATTTAAATATAATATTCATAAATGTAGGTATCGTGATTAACATATGACGAAACTATAATTTTTGGGCGATAGTGATGGTCGATAGTAAAATGTACTCTACATATCGCTGATCACACTATTAGCTGCTTCAGATGTTTGTTTAAGGCATCCTAGTTTTTAAAAAAAGGCAATAACATGTGAATCACAAAGTGAAAGAAGTTTTACTAGCAGACCTATTGTGAACACTTTACAAGTAATGAAAATAAGAAAACTTATGATTCTACCGCCGTTTTCGAAAAAATATTCCCCATTTCCAATTTGTAGTAGACAGTTAGCGAATCGTAACTTTTCTACTTCCGTACTCATATTCTTAGCTAGGTCTCTTCTTGTTCTTCTTCATACGTTAGATCATTTACCTCTGTGTTACTAGTTTTGATAGTAAGATTAGAATGACCAACTATATTTTCACAGTTTTGGAGGCTTTCTGTGTGGTCTGTTGCCCTGCAGTGTACAATCTTTAGCGGTTCTCTCCATTCTGTCATTGTCCATTCTCGATATATGGTTATTCCACTTCCTCTTCCTCTTTCGCGTCTCCATCTTACAATGTCTGTGTTGAGTATTCTTGCCTAATGACATCGTTGCGTATTCGGCCATGCCGTTTTTCCTCACTATTATAAATCGTAGAATTTTTATTTCTGTTGTTTGGTGGTCCTTTTTAGTTTTTATTTAAATTACGTCTGACATGGCATTCGAGATAAAGAATAGCCTCTTTATTTGTTTTGAATTATCTAGATATAAATTACCGCTACTCGTTTTATCGACGTCTTCGTTGCTGGGGTATCAAGGGTTTTGTAAACAACTGACGAACATTCTAATCCCATGAAAAATTCCATGAGGCTGCTCATTGTCTGGAAAACCAAGCAGATAAAATTTTACCAAATTTCAAAGGAACAGACAATGGGCAGCATTGTATAAAGGTGTTTGCAAAGTACATCCAGGATCTTCTATAATTTGTTTGATATACTGTAACTGTAATCGGGCTCTTATGTTCGTTCCAATTATTTTCCCCTCTATTATTATTTTTAGTATACATTCTCTTCGAAGAAAGTATCATACTAATCGATTTCGCCTTCTTTATTTGTATCCTGATTTTCACGCAGCAGAAATCGAACACTATGAGATAGACATAATTCACACGTTTGTAATAAAATTTGCAACAGAGGCCACTGATTTATAGCTTGGAGAAATGCAAAAAATGTTCTCAGAAAAAATATGAAATCTACAGATCAGTTGTACTCAAGTAAGGTTACTCCCCTAAATATAAAGAAATGATTAAAAATATACAACACAAGGCAAACGACTGTGAATATCAAACAAGGCATAGAAAAAGCTAAAGAACTTTCCGAGGGATACTAGTAAGTCTATCTTGGTTATCAAACCCTTGGTCGGTGAACTGGAATCAGTTTTGGAAGGTAACTAAAGAAACAGGTATTTCAAAACTCATACTACTGCTTACATACCTCCTTTACACAGACAATGAGATGCGACTAAAGGTTTATAATCGCCCATTGCAACCCTTCCAAGTGGTTTTAATGGTTTTATCTTGCTCTGAATACTCTGCAACTTGCATGGACAGAAAGTAGGAAGGAAGAGCATGTTTAATCTTTTTATTCAGAAGAGGTTATGTAAAAACTCCTGTGAAACACACGAGAAGAAAGTGGCAGGTTAGAATTACAAGTAAATCTAGATAAAACAAAACTGACAACAGACCGTAACCTGAATACAGATTAATAAACTGATCTTGGATCTGTTATTACGAATAAAGGGGATGCCAAGAACAAACGTGATCAAATTTAGTAACATTTGGATAGACACCGAGAATACAAAAATTAGGTTTATTGCCAGCCCATACTTGAAGAAATAAAAGCGAACGATAGACTTTCATATATTCTCAGCTGAAACATTTTAAAGCATTTTGGACATACAATAATAATTAAAGATGAAAATCTGGAGCAGTTCATCATCCAAAAAAGGGAGAGGGAGTTCAAGCACAAGAAGGAAGAAGCGTGTGGTTCAACTTTCACCATTTTTCTAGTTCACACGAATGACGAATGCTCTTGAACAATGGTGGGACGTAAAATCAAGTTAGAAGATTCTATGACCATGACGATCGGAACTTCGTTCCACAACGATGTGTTATGGAGATAAGTAAAATATCAGCGCGCTTTCACTTAAAGTAAGAGAAGTTCCAGTGTTGTAACTTTGTTTTACGTAAACCAAGGTACGTAATTATTGTAATAGGTTTAATTAAATATTTGGAAAGCTTTTCTTTATTTTACTTGCTTTTATAATATAATTAATTTTGAAAGCGCCAACAATTTCGATATGTTTATTATTTCGATACTTGCTTTCCACATTTCCATACTTTTGTGATGTTTGTGTCTGTTCATGTCTAGGAAGTCTGAAAAGAGAAACATTTAAAAGTTTTCCAAATTCTAAAGAAACAGACAATGGAACTTCTCATCCGTAATTGAAACATTTTGTTGCTTTCGATTTGAGCTAATTGACTTCAAAAATAAAAAATCATCTTGTCACTATTCAACAAATAACAATTGCAACATTTCCGTGCTTTGGATAGTTTAAGACTTCAGACTTCAAATTGTGGATATGCAATGGTTTATTATAGTTAAATGTTTCAATATTTTGGGTACATAAATACTGCAATACTTTTGTTTGCAGCTGTATATAAAAGCCAAATGGGTTCGTTTTAATAATTTAGAACAAAAGAAGAAAACGTTCAATTCAAAGATCCTACCTTTCGATTTTCAAGAACTATTAGTTAAAAAAGTGATATTTAGCACATAGCTCAGATTTTTAACCCTTGACAAAATGGGCATAGAACGAGCCCCAATTATACAAGGGGAACACCTTAAAAAAATGTAATTCTTTGTTTTTCTTTTCCTGTTTCAAAGCTTCCACTTGTGAAGGAAGTTCTGAGTAAAACCCTTTACTGATTTTTATAATTATAGTTTCTTAGCCTCGGTATACATTGAATAAGCTTCTGGTAGCATAGATTAAAGCCGTTTACTTTTTTAGCAACCATAAGAAGAACAGAATGTTATTTAGAACCAAAATGCGAATACTGGTAAAAAATTAATTCCCCTGTAGCATTACCTTTTTAAAAATCTGCTCCTGTGGAAGACCATCAAGACGCACACTTATTCTTTGTGGCGAGGCGACGTCATAATTTTAAAACATCAGAAGCATAAAAGAAGCTCAAGAATTAGCTTTGAGCGGCTCGCAGAAAATACACGTGAATTATGAAAAGCAATTATTGATATTAATTTTCCGGCTTCTCCAGTTAAACACAAAATTATAACAGACGCAGATGTTTCTAAAAGGCAAAATAGCTTAGCGCAAAAAATTGAAAAGAAAATTAGGCTGTTACAATATTGTTTTTAGGCTCGGTAAGTCGCGAGTCAAAATTTGAAATAAATTAAGACAGGAGCTTTCTCTTAACTAGATTGAAAGTCTAAATATGTTGGGCGGGTACTTCTATTGTTTGAAGAAATGGGTGGACAATTCAGTTTAAAACGATTAGTGGAAATATTTAGCACGACAAAGGTAAACGTGCAGTTTCAGAACTACTTTACGCATTATATCGCGTTTCTCTTTAGATTTATTTTGATACTTCTTGATAGTGACACCTTAAAATTCCAACAGTTACAACTAAAAACATCGATTCGTTAAATACGTTTTCTCTTATTCCGCAAAAAATATAAATGTCAGAATTTATGTATGGGTATAAAAGCGAGTGGACGTGCGTGCGTGTGTCTGACTTACTATCTGGCGTTGTCCTTTCCACTTGCTTGTGTTAAAATGCGTTCCTGGTCGAGTGTTTAAGGCCTCTAGGAGCAGAGGTTTGATCCTACTGCCATTGCATTATTAATATAATTCACATTACTAAGAGTTTTGCTTGACTATTTCAGTCTTATTAGAAACATTAAGTTAGTTTTACCTATTCTGTACATAATTATGAACACGTCGTCCGGGATCGGGCTTAGCTACATCGTCACGGATTGGATTTACTCCGTCCCCGCCGATCGGGTTTACTTGCTTCAGCGCCATCTAATGCTACAGGATTCTGTACCATTGTAGAATGCCTATTCATTTAAGTACAGGAACTGCTACAAATAACCAATAATGACAAACTCTACTTGCTCTATTTATCAATATGTTTAAAGTTTGATAAACAAATAGAGTATAATGTAGCCCAGCTATAATCAATTCAAACTATTCGACCAGGGAAAATACCCTTGTATATATTCTAAATATAACAAACGGAATGGATAAACATTGTAGAATACCTTAATGAAGACGAGATATTTGCATCAAGTGACATTGTCAATATCCATAGGAATACAAATTGCATTATGGTCACATTACAAAATACCTCATTTTGGCAATGAAAATTCATATTGTAGCTAAAATTTGATAGTATCGATTTGTATAATAGTCTATGATTCTTCATATTAAGTATCTTAGTTTAATTACCTTCAATGATAATTGATTTGATATGGGCCGTCTTTTAGGCTTCTAAAAGTTTTACTTCGTATCATAACACCATATTTACTGGCTGAAAGTTTCTATATTTTATTTTATACTTCTTCATCTTTGCTTTACATGTCTTCATAATTTCAACCATAAACACCAAATATATTAATGGACTCAGTATCTCTTCCTATCGTACTCCGAGGTTTGTTACAAAGTATCCTGACATTTGGTGTCCTGTTCTAACGCAGTTGATTGTGGTTCGATAAAAACTTTTAGAGATTTCCACCAATTCTAGATATTTTCTTTTACGCAGAATATCATTCGTCTAGGAACGTTGTTAAACAAACTATCCAGATATGCAAATTCAAAATACATTGGTCTGTTTTTTCTAATCGCATTTTTTAATAACTACCATACAACAAATATCAGCTTTTGGGTATCTTTACCTTTTTTGAATCCACCCTGATCTTCAGGTTCAATTAAAGTTTTCAATATTCTTTCGTAAATATTGCCTGGCATTCTCAGGAAGGATATATCTCTATAGTTACTGAAAACTGTAGGGTCATCTTTTTGTGAAGGGTCGCAATTATAGCCCTTTCGCAATTCTTTGGGATATGACGTTATTCCGACGCGAAGTTTATAACTTTTACGAACAATGTATGCCTTTGCTCTGGTAAATATTTTAGCGGTTCTGGGTCGATGTTATGGTAGCTTGTTAATTTTTCTCTTTGTCCTGTCGACGTCATTTTATTTACTTCTTGCTTTTCCCGAGTAAAATATGACCACAGTACTTGGTTCGTGATCTCTTAAGCTTATACGTAGCATATTTCTTGTTATGGTACTTGTGTTACTTGGTGCATGTAAAGCAGTTTTATTCTTAATGGCTGCCTATGCTATGTTCGGTAGTATTCCTATTTATTTACTTATACCCTTACCTGTTCTACCATTGGTGTATCGGTGATACAGTTTCTCCATTTTTTTCCTATCTTTAACCTCTTCTTTCTCTTAGGATCAGTTAAATCTTTTGGTATTTAAGTATATTTGGTATTTCAACTGTTTGATTTCTGTTACGTTTTCTTCTTGTGTTTTTAATTCAACCTAATGAGTCACGTTTGCTACAGTCATTATTTCTGTCTCTTTCGGGTTTATCTTTAGCTTATATTGCAATAACGTTGTCTTATATTTCTGCATTCTTCCTTGTTGTCAATCGTGTTGTTAGCAAACAAGATGAGATCGTCAGCATACAACAGTTCGTTTATTTTAACATATTGTAGTTTCCTGTATGATAAGTTATCATCTTTACATGCTGGTTTACTTTTCCTACTATTTCTTCCATTATCATAACAAATAAGAGTGGGCGTAGGATGTCTTTTGCTCTTTGTTGTAATACGTTTCTTGGTTATGTTAATTCCTATTCGTATCGCATTTTTCGTTTTATAGTATAGATTTCAGGTTATTTTGATCACCTTATCCCCTGTTCCTCTTTCCGCCATTATTTTGCAGGTGTTCTCTGTCGGTCTTTTACTAAGTCTATTGCGTAGCAATAAATCTTTTTGTCTGTAGTTAATACCTTTTCAGCTATCTGTCGAATCACAAAAATCCAATCCAATCCAAACGATGCCTGTCTATCCATCAGTGTATTGTAAATTTTTGGACTAATTTTTTTTTTTAAATTCTCTCATATATCTTGTAGGCGACACAAAGGGATAGTCTCGTATAATTATTACAGTTGGTGAAATTCCCATTTGTATGTATTGGAACTATCCCGATCGCTTCCTATTTCTGGAATTTTGTTTTTCATGACAGTGATATTATTCTGTGTAGTCCCTAAGTTTTTTCTATTACTGTAAATTTAATAACTACCTGTCGTAAATCGTCACTACCTGGAGCTTCTCCACTTTTAATATTTGTCACTACTATTTCCACTTCACTTAGCTGTATGTCTTTTTTCTGTTCCTTGTCTGCTTGTATATTTTGATCTTGTCTGTTATCCGTTCTGCATCAGCTCCTAATAAGTTCTTAATACTCCCTTTTTCTAAAATGCTATTTTTCACAAATTATTTTTACTTAGCAGTATTTACCGGAAATCTTCCCATATTCAGTTTCACCTCTTTCACTAACTTTTTAGAATTTTCTGTGTGATTTCTATATTTTTGGTAATATTCATTGATTAAAAACCTTCAAAAACTTCACTTTTATATACTGACGAAATTTGGATCGAACTACATTATTAACACATCCTCTCGTGATCTTTAGTATAGTGTTTTCGTATGGTTGATGCAAGCCCTCAGTACTATTCTCCGGTCATCTACCATTTCCACTCCCAATAAATCTTAGTTGACTCCTTTCTTATTCCAAACCAGTTTATAAAAAACATCTCCATATATAGTATATACTGACAAAACTATAGACGAATTGGTATTACCTATTCTTATTCTCCGTTTAACGTTGATCGCTCGCATTTGTTAAATGTTGTGTCAGTAGCCCTGGTGTTGCCACATAAATCCTAGATTAGTGTAATATAGCGATAGTCATCTTTTCGACGATTTCCCATTTTTCAAGTAAATCTAAGGTTTTATGAAAATCAATGAAAGCTAAGAATAAGCTTGTTATACTTACTGGATTCTTGTAAAAGCTATTTTAATGGATGAATGCGACCTACCGTGTGCTTTAAATTCTGCTTGATTCACAGGCTGGAAACCGAGCTCTGTAGGTTAGTGGTTAGCATGCCCATTCGGGAAATGGTTGGTTCGAGTCCGGCGGCCGGCTGCTCTGATTCAGGTTTTTATGTGGTTTCCTGAGGCAACAGAGTACCTTCGCTGAGGCGAATGCCAAAACAGTACTTTTCCATCTTTCTGGGCTTCCTTCCATTTTCCACCTCTCCTTTCTTTCGCCCATCCTACAATTCCCGTTCTTGGCAAGGTCCCTATAGCAGCCTGCCCCAGTTGAGAGATTTGAAATTACCTTGAACCTTTACCTACCTTTAGGTTGGAATTCCTTATAATTTTTCAGATATTAGGTTTGTATATAAGTGGATAGAAGTGTAATTAATCGATAATTTTCTGAATCATTAACGCTATTTTTCTGTGTATCAACACATCCTATTTTGCTATGTTAACGGAGTTTGTTCTTTTAGTATACAGTAATTTTAGTCTGATTAGGATGTTCTGATTTATTGATTGTCGCAGATTTTTATCGCTTGTTTAATGACGTCTGCTATATCCTTTATAACATATTTAGTTGATTTGCGATTTTTATCATTTTTAAATTTTTTAGGACGGTTTACCCTCGATAAGTGAAGCTCTTGGTGAAATGTCTCTATGCTTCATAATGTTGCAGTTTTGCTCGTTAGAATTGTATTTTTTATCTTATCATTGTCGAAATTCGTCATATTTTGTCTTACTTCTTCCACATCATTTTATTCTACTATTTTTATCTATTTTTATTTCTTCCTCTTGCTGATAATAGGATTCTTCTTTCTTCAATAAAGTTTTAAGTATTCTCACTTATTTAATGATTGTTTCTCCTTCTGAACTTTATTCGGCACTTTATTAACTGATATGATTTGGCTAACGTATTTTTCCCATATCTAGGTCTTTCTTGAAGTTTTATAGCTGTTCTATTTCGTTTTTAAGCGATTTTAGTTTTTCTGCTAAACTTTCAATATTATAAGTACTGTTATGATCGCGTCGCGGATTTGTTGACGCATCAAATAAAAAAATGAACTTGTCTATTCAGTTCACCTGTCATCTGTCAAAAAGTAACCAATAAAAATCGACAATTCGGCATTTCTTGACCAATCAAAAAAATTTCAGCGGATATATCTTCCTAGAAGGTATTTAAGTGAATATCTTAAACAAATGTGATTTTTATTAGAAAAAGTCAATATTAGTGTTCTGTTACTATAGAAATTGCGTAGTTTGTTGCTAGATTTACTGAAAACTAATATGAAAAAGTAGTTTGGTTCATTGAATAGTCTCCCGAATGCCATTCTTAGTAAAGTTAAGTAGAATATTTTTGGGGTGGTATCACTACTCATGTCCATTGCGCTTAGGTTCGATTAAGAGGAGTGCGCTAGCACGAGTCCTAATCCTATGGGCTTATGCTCAGGGTACCAAAGATGCAGGGGCAACATCAAGTTTTAAGTGATGATGATTATGCAAATTGGTCGACTTGACTGACATGATGTGGTAAAACAAGGAAAATGAAAAATGACCGATATTTATTTTCGAAATACAATTATTTTCGTGAATTTCGGTGTCGCAGTTGTAATGAGCTACTAAACATATCAGCGTCTATCATTATTATTAGTATTTCCTACGAGATAAAAACACTGGCGAGTCAGATCATGTGGACTTTCCCATATTATTAAGGTAAATTAGACGTCAAATTTAATTAAATATATTTAAAAATAGAAAAGAAACGCAAGGTTCATACTTACCTATATACAATTGGATAAATTACAGCAGCTTTTTCCAAGTTGTTGCTGTAAATAACACGTTTACTGAAAAACGAGCGGTTTGGTTTTGTTTCAGGCAAAATTTGCAGTAAACCGTGTAGTTTACTTTTGTTTTAATAGTTGTTCTGTGGTGTACCTTAAACTATAAAAGACTTTAATTTTGGAAAAAAGTACCACCAACGGTATTAAAACATTTTGACATTACTACCAAAATGCGGCATGTTAACCTTAACCTGAGAATGTGCAGGTTAAAGAAAGTCCCGAAAATATTAAAATTAAATATTTAATATAATTAAAGTTACAAAACAGTTTCATTTTGTGCCTGATGATGGCATCTTGTTAAAAAATTTTTTTTTCATCGAATTAGATATGTCGAAACAATTGCAGCGGTTGGTTCTCATTAATAAATGTTTGGGACTGACTAAGTCAACCTTATTGGACCTGCTTATGCACTTCTGTAATTAGAATTAAAAGTAACTATGGGGACTTTTCTGCAGGTCGAAAAATGTTTACTCATACAAATTATAACGTATACCAAATTTAATATAATGTAACACTAATTGTTGCCATTATACAATTCTTAGCTGCGACTGAATTGGCCACGTAATGCCACAAAATTCTAAGTATTCATTCGAAATCCAATTCAAATCTTGAACTATTTGTGAAAACATGATTTTGTCGTGTAAACCTTGTTTTGCAGTTCTTGTATGTGCTACTATTAAAAATAGCTCCTGAAAAATGTTATATCGTGGAAAGATAGCAAACCTTATAGGTAAGTCGATCTCTATTCATCCATAATCTTTAGCCTCGATTACCTTTCGGTGTCGGATATACCAAAATATTGACGAATTAGATTTGCACTATCTAGCATAATTAACTTTCAATATAATGCACTACAACTCAGATGTGGGTAGAATACAAAATAAACCCCATGCAATAATACAATAAACTATATGGATCTAGAAATCGCTTCCATTCACTGCTGCAATCATAGCATAGATTTGATTATAATGAAATCTGTGTAAGGAATTACTTACATAAAAACCTCGTTAGCCACTCTTTCATGTTGTAGAAATAGACAATATTATTTTTTTAGGATTAGTAGACAAAAATTATGTTGTTAATGATTATTAAAGTAGCAACTTTGATTCCTGCATGTATTTTATAAATAGCAGAAATATTAAAATCTAATATATACAGGATGTTTCATAACGTACGGAGGAGTCTGAAAGGGTAGCTAGAGGGCACCAAAATAAAGTTATTTTCTTAACAAACTTCAGACCAAAACCCACCAAGAAAGTTACAGCAAGTTAAAGTTGAATAAATTAACGAGCATTCATTACAAATTGAGGAAGTAATTTACGTTTTAAGTTTAAAAACGGGATATTTTAGAGTTAACTAAACAATCTTGAATTAAAAAAAATAATAAAAAATAAATAACATAAAAATTACGGCCATTTAAATTTTTCTTTTAAATGTTTAAAAATTAGTGTTCGATGATGGAGAACTGCTGATGATTTAATAATAACTAAAAAGCAAGTAGCAGTAGACATCTGTTTGAGTGTTAATTGATTCAAACGTCAAAATTAACATACATCAACTATTAAGTGTTTAATTCGACTTAAATGGTTAACTACACTAACAAAGAATATCTAGATATGAAAATTATATATGGAGCTGTTAAAAAGTAAACGCTGCAAGTGCAAAACGTAGGTATGTATTCGGAAACATTTTTAGATCGTCAAACGCATTCCGAAAATATGTTTCTTCAAGTAGTCCAACGCGGAAGAGAAACCGGAAATGTACAACCTAAGAAAGGTCATGGTAGCAGCAGACCAAATCAACATGGGGTGAATGCGGAGGAAGAACTTTTAGAAATGGTTGAAGCTGATCCAACTACAAGTACACGTCAAATTTACCACGAAGTTGGAGTTTCTCCATCCTTTGTTTGGCTCACATTGAGCAGCAATGGTTTGTACCAATATCATCTACAAAAGGTACAAGGACTGACTCCTACGGACTATCCACTACGGCTGCTAAATCGCACTAATAGGGAAGCAGAATTTTTAATACACGTACTGATGACGGATGAATGCTATTTTACTAGAAATGGTGTTTTCAACTTCCACAATTCTCACATATTGACTGATCAAAATCAAAATTCGCCAAGGTAACTTTCAGCAGCGTTTTAGTTTGAATCTGTGGGCTGGTATTTTGAAAAACACCTTAATAGGGCCTTACGAATTACCAGCGTTAATGGCCATTATTATTTGCAGTTTTTACAAGAAGTTCTGCCAGAACTCCTCGAAGATGTTCCTTTGGATGTGCGCCATACCAGTTGGTTTATGTATGACCGCTGTTCTTCATATTTTAGTCATGCTGTACGAAAGTACCTCGATACCATCTTTCCGCAAAGATGGATCGGTTGGGGTGGACTTTTCATGGCCCCCACACAGTCCAGATCTCAACCCAGTGGACTTTTTTTTATGGGATTTTATGAAAGAATTGGTATGTGCCACCGAAGTAGATGCAATCGACGAATTGCTCCGTCGCATCAACGCTGCAACAGAGCAGTTAAGCTAAAGTATCGGAAAACTGGATTTGTCGAGCGCAAATGTTCGTTGAAATGCAGGGTGAGCATTTCGAACACCTAATGTAAATGTTTTGTATGGTGAATTGTTTGTAGCTTATTTAATAATAAAATTGTAATTTATAAAATAACGTTTTCTTATTTAAACAGGTATTTTATTTTTACTGTGTTTTCTGTATAATTTAAAATTAAACTACCTTAATAGCAAGTTATCAGGTGTAAGAAATATGTTTTTACAGAAACGAAAACGTAATTCTTTCTAATTTTTCCTCATTAATCCCAGCGGTAGGTATTAATTTACAAGAACTGCTGTTATTTTTATGTTATTGGGTTTTGGTCAGAAGGTTATTCAGAAAATAACTTTGTTTTGGTTCCCTCTATCTACCCTTTCAGTCTCCTTCGTACGTTATGAAACACCCTGTATATGAAGTTTCTGCTCGAGTAGTAATTTTTTATACAGAAACCTTTATTAAATGCCGAAGTGTACAGTCGTGGTGCTACAAAAAAGCATTTATTTCGACTAGAAATTAATGTATATGTGCCCAGCTGTCCACTTAGTTACATCAGAAGTGGGATTACCTTAATTGATTAATTAATCACTACCCTATATTTGGACACATTTAATTGCGCCAATATATTGTGTCTTCCGACATATCCGCAAGACACTTTACGTACAAGATAAAAAGGTTGTATCCAGGAATTATGTCGATACCGCGAATTCAGTTCAGTGAAGTCAACTTTAGCTATAAAACTTGCTTTGGTTCGCGCAGGAAGAGCAAATCGCTGCGGACACACAAAACGTCTTCGTGCTACCCTTTCTTCTGCGGAATTCGCATAATTTTCATTCAATTTACAAATTACTGATACAACATGCCGCTATTTTTGTCGCCGGTGTTGAAAAGCCTTTCGTCCAAATTACGCCGACAAGGAATAAACGTTAAGGAAAAATACGAGGCGAAATTTTACAGAAGTTTGCCACAATAGCCACTTTTATCCCCATTACGAAACAAAAGCGAAAACCTAATCAAACGGTAACTTTTGTTCACATCGTGTTTTTACGACATTGTGTCCTCTCAGCATAGAATACGTCCGAGGCGGCGTCTCCCTGTCTGGCTGCAGTCTTGACAAACAAACCCCAGTTTATGCTCCGAAGGAAATGAACAAATCTACACATGGGTTTGCAGGGCTTTGTATCGAATTTGCAACATTGTCATCTATTACAACGATTCGCGGTGACATTGACAGATTGTTTCGCGTTGTACGAAACGCATTTCGGCGAGTTTTTCGGTGCGGAGTTGCCCGTTTTGACCGCACGGTGGAGAATTTACATCCCTGTATCCCGAATTGTGATTAGAAGGAGGTAGTTTAAGACCTCTGGGGTCCCATAGAGATGCTTATAGAGCGGGCCCCAATGCTATTTGCAAATGACACTAATGAAAGTTGCACCAGAATTTACAGGCATGCTACGCAAAACAAGATAACGTGGGCCGACCTCTTGGGACGGCAATAATTTCCACAAAAATTATCTAGCAAGCCTGAAACAATATGCGCCACTTTTCATGCACTAATATTTTTATAAATTTTAAGTTATCGTGTTCGCCTTTCACACATTTCATATACATAATTTGGCAGCAATAAGGTTAGTCATATAGTCCTAAAAATGAAACACCTTCTATTCTTCGCGGCACAAGGAACAGCACAAAAATAAAAGCTATCAACTAATACCAAAGACCACGTGACCACTTACTTTAACGACATCGGTGATTTTAAGTATCTTGAGCTGTCAATGGCCACATACTGATGGTCCATTTCAGTTATCTTGTTTAGAGTCGCTGGACTGGCACTGTGATATCTCCATTTGCTTCCATTAACTGATTACATTCAACTCTTTTCTAGATTTACTAACTCATTAAAATTTCGACAAATGTAAGGAAGCTCTTTAATTCCACATCGTTTAAAAGTGTTAATAAGTAATTGATATCTCTTAAATGCAGATATGAACAACAACAAACGTTTTACTTTTCAAAAAACATACCCTGAACTTGGTAGAACCCCAGAGCTGCATTGATAAGCGTTTTTCATACCATTGGGGCACCAAGAAGATGGGAAGGGCTGGTGGAGGGAGGTATATTTTGGTTGGCGAAAATATGCTAATATCTCTGAAAAAAGAGCCACTACTGATCGAGGGACGAAGACATTAATAGAGAAGAAAACTGTAGTTGTGTTAGTTGAAGTGTTAGGAAAAACAGCAAACAATTGCTGCAATTGTCGTCGCTTAAAAATCTTCACCGAAGAGGAGGTTTGCGTATCTTTATTCTAGAGCCAGTTCCCTAAACCGGGCCCAGAAACGATTACTAAAAACCAGACGTCTCAATTTCAAGTTATCATTAGAAGGTGCCAAATTTTTTATATTGTGAAATTTTTAATTTTCATGTAATCGCCCACGGTATCTGGTAAACGAATTCACTCTACTGTATCGAAGATATGCTACGTTACGACCTTTCGTGCTTGACTGGTTTTCTTGTAGGGCAAACAATTGGGCTGGTCTTTACCTTTAAAATAATATTGGTGTCAGTTTGAACAAAATAAAGTAGAGAAAAGATTAGTAATGCATTTTGAAATCTCAAGTATCTTCCAGAAGGTACTCTTACAGAAAGAAACAGTTCCCAGCTCTTAATCGTTAGCTTGCTGTGCATTGGCTTTACCTAGTTTCTCTATGTTAGTTTTTTTGTCATATGCCATTATTTTCCTGATATTTGTTTGACATTTTCAGGAGGCTATGGCTATTTACACTGCTGTTTATAGCTTTACCTTTGAATAATGCAGTCAGATTACTCATGAGGTAGTTTTGTTGCCCCATTTACGACATGTAACAAGCCTAACGGTAGCTTGAAGTAGCTGTAGTGGGAAGGGGTGGACCTTACACTGAAATAGAATGGAGCTCCCTCAGGTTAGTCAAACAAATTGTACCTGGAACGATGAGTAAAAAATTCTAGTTGTTTCGAAAAGCACCACCTGGTGTATATCTTGTTTCGTGGTTTCTAAGAGCGTATCTTACTGTAAGAATACGCAGAAATGCAATTTTTACAATAAAAATTGTACAGTAAATTTAAGAACTCTGTTAAAATAACATTCAGAAAATAATGCATTTATGCGGGCACCAGCGGAAAGCCAGAACCGCAACAAACAATGGTAACAACATAATTCCTAAGAACTCTACCTGCTCTTGACGTCACCGTGCGCCATAAGCAAACCTTTACATGTGTTCGCCCGTGAAGCAGTTCCACAGGAAAAACAATATTGATAAACTGGCACAAAATACTTCAGGCGGGGATACCTTCAAAACTTACTGCGCAACCGTAAATATAATACTTATATAGCACACACAAAATTTGAGGGGCAATTTACGCATGTCAACTTCGCTTGGTATACATACGACATATTCAAAATTTGCTTTAAATGACACATGCAATACACACAGGTTCAACTTAGATTGCGCAGAAAATAAATCGGCAATGATACGGAAATCCAGTATCTACTGGGGCTGGGCGAAGATCTTCGATGTAACCAAAATGAACATCTCCAAGAATATCGACTGGCGAAATTTCTTTAATCTACACGCGATATTTTTTCCAGTATTTTGTTGGGAGATAGGGCGTCAATATACAAAGCACTGATGTACAAGGACTTGATATACGAAACGTCAGCGGAGCGATACGAGGGTACCATTAAATAATATATCCGATTGGGGATTGAGACGAAATTCCACAGCGTTCCAAAGAGGCGAAAATCGGAATTTCATACTGATAAGCTCCGTTTTGAAAGCTGCAAATATCCGACAAGGGTTGTTATTTGACAAAAATGGCACGGTAAGGCTATTCCAAACAGTTGCATTCACGTAACGATGAGGCTAACATAACGCTTGACAATCTTAGGTCAACTATTTTCTACACTCCGCGCTAATTTGGCGCGAGACGAGTTTCATGGTTTCCTCACACCGTGAGTAAACAAGTAGCTTCTGTGAAAAAAGGTTGATTCAGTTATTTCACTTATTTCAATTTCCCCAACTGGGAGCGGCCTACAGTAGCGCGGACAACAGGCACTACGGGATGGATTAAAAAAAAAGTTAAAAGTGAAAGTAATATCAGGGTAGAGAGAGAAACATTGAAAAGGAAATTATCTCAGAGAAAATTCTCTATTGATTAACGAATGTGACCTTAATTAGAGTAGGCGGTCATGGTAATAGAACCCAGAACCTTTTAAATTTAGTCGGTGTTCTCCTTCAATTGCTCATTTTGTTATTCCTAGTTTGTCAATGGAATCTGTAATTAAAGCTGTAGTATGCCTAGTATAGGTCCATCACTTACAAAATACTTCAATCAAATATTTTCCACTTTATGTATATACTGGGTGGTTTACAAATATAGTTATTAAATTTAAGGGTAGTTAGAGGATATCAAACAGAACAACTTTGCATAAAAAACTATACGTCAAAAATTAATAATAATCCCACAAAAAAATCAAACATTTAATTCCTTGAACTGATTGATGGTCACTGGAATAAATTTCTATGAACACAAGTTTGCACAGATGGTTGCTATAAAACCGAATTTTGTTAAAATGCTGAAGCAAAGAACACGTTTTTGGGTATTTCAATCACATTTGGTGCATTAAGTTAATGTACTCTTACTGGTTTAGCCATTGGTTCTCAAAAGTCTGCATCAGACCCTAATTCGATTTCTTCCCGTGAGCGATTAATTTTTAGTCCAATGTAATTCTACTGAGGTCATTATGCACCCTTTTAATTTAAGTTTATTTCCATTCAAATTCTAGTATTATACCTTGCAAGCAAATGCCATGTTTCTAAAAACAAATAGCTGTAGAACAACGTCTAACATGAACGAATTTTGATATTCGTCATTAAGTTGAGACGAATCTTCCAGTGAATCTGAGTTCAAAAACATAATTTTCTTTGCACATTTCTATTGAGATTATTACGAGGAAATGCCCATTTACGACTCCTCACAACTGAAAGGGTGGTCCAGTTAGCTCAGTGGGAAGTGGTTGCAGGCTGATTTTTTTTGCTTACAATAGTGAAAGCAATTGCACTGTGGTAATAATGCAACAAATTCGTGTTATTTATGTTAGGCGCCACCTGATGTGTCTGCTTGAAAGGATGGGGTTTATAGCAAGACGATTTTTCCTCGGATGCGGGAAGAGTGCTCCAAAATGTGACTTACCTAAATTTGAGAACTACGTATACTGAAGTGGTATACATAAAAATACAATACAATTCTACTGAGACAAAATATTGAAAACTTGTTCACTTAATGCATTACTGCGCTTCCAACTGGGATGCACTTAAAACTCGGGTCCGTAAAGTAGTTAATTCTTAAATATTTTCAAATAACAGACACATTACTGGCGGTGGGATTCGAACTTTAGTGCTTGCGAATGCGATTTCAATACTTAGCAGTAGCCCTACCGTATGTCGCATGGCGACCCGCAGGTTCCTTCGAATCTCCGCTATGCAGCTGCATTAAACATATCGCACTGTATCAGTTGGGCCTCATGTTTGTCAAGGGTAAAGTCTGAGCTTTCTGTAAAATACTACTTTTATCTATTTCTCAGTTAAAGCAAAAATAACTACAATTTCATTTTGTTAAGGTGGTTATCCTGTATATCTTACGTCCAAAATATGTCCTTTTATGTCAAGGGTAAAAAGCTGAGCTATGTGATAAATATTATATTTATTTAAGTAATAGTTCTTGAGTTGAAACAAGAATAGGCAGAATTCTATTTTTTAAGGTGTTCACCCTGTATAAATTTGACCGATTTTTTTTGGTTTCATGCCAGGTAGACATATAATCCGCATGCAAAATATTGTCGTCCTCTCACAAATAGTTTTTCAGTTATATCGGTAACAGGCAGACAGATGGACGGAATTGAGAAAATCTGTTTTTCTTCATCCAGGGATACTGAAACGTGAACATCTGATTAAATCTGGGAAGGTGATATACAATACTTCCTTCGTCTTTTAGACGAGGGAAGTAAAGAGGTTTGAAGGAAGAATGATTCAAACCAGAAAATAAAACAACCGTTTTTTTTCAAAATTATTAATTTAAGGTATTTACGTGCAAAAATGTTTAATCTCAAAATACGTATTACTGTCGGGTGAATGCTTTCTGAAATTTGGCGAGACCATCTTTAAATTGGCTTCTACTAAAAAGCCCCTTTTCCTTTATTTATTTAATGCTGGAAGGGTTAATCCGCACAGGTAACATGTTAACCAAGCAGAAAAGCCTACACAAATTCCTTTTATACGTTTATTTCAAATTTAATGAAGCCATCACTGTCAATTTGTAAGGTGCGACCACTGAGATGGCAATTCATGTATACAATTTTAGTTTTTTCCAAAGCCAGCGGAATTATTTACGAATGTGCCTGGGAGGCAAAATGTTAATCAAAGATTTAACGGAAGAAACAGACAGTTAATTTTCTGTTAGTCTTACTAACTTCGCCACCTTAGCAGTTTTTGTTACTCAATACAAGCGAGTCATTCATAAGCAATAGTTCTAAATTATTTGAGATAAACTTTGCTAGGTGTTGATATAGTCTTCATCGAGCTGGTTGCGCTTATAACTTGATGAAGACGCATACACACATTTTGTAAGAAAGAAACTACAGTGTGTGAACACAGGGCACCTGGGAATTGTGTAATATCAAATGTAAGTAAATGTAACGAAAAGTTAATATTTTTGTTAGATATACAGGGTGAGGCACATAAAGTGTTACAGAGCAATAGCACTCAAACTATTGATCACATCCAAAAATGTTTCAAACAAAAGTTTCAGTGTTCGAGAAGGCCGTCATACTGGATCACCCTATTTTTTTATCGGTGGAGGCACTGAAGCTACGTCAAGGTCAACTCCACTTTTTTAAATAGAACCATGTATTTTTTTTTTCGATAACATTATTACTGATTTGAAGGCGAATTCAGCGACCTGCAATACAAGGTCATTCTAGTCACGCAAAGTATGAAAATAGTCGAAAAATAAAAAATGCAACAGTGCAACAAACACGAGTCAACACGACGGTGCACCACCCCATTATGCTCTGTGTTTAAGACAAATAATAAATGAGAATTTTGGCAAAAAGTGGATAGAACGAGGCGGTCCTGTAGCTTGGCCACCTCGTTCGCCAGATCTAACATCACCAGATTAATTTTTATGGGGTTTTGTCAAAGATCGCGTAATAGCGGTAGCACCTACCACGCCTGACGACATGAAAGACAGAATACGCCGAGCATGTACCGAAATTACACCACAAATGTTGGCTGAAGTTAGACGGTCTTTTTATCAGCGAATTAACAAGTGCTTACAAGTCGAGGGTCATCACTTCGAGCATCTTCTGTAGGTAGACCCAAACCAAGGTTGGTGGATCCTTTGAAAGTGATTATTCCGATATTTTTCGAATTTTCGACTATCTTCATACTTTTCGTGACTAGAATGACCTTATGTTGCAGGTCGCTGAATTTGTCTTAAAGTCGGTAATAAAGTCATCGAAAAAAAAATACATAGTTCCATTTAAAAAAGTGAAGTTAACCTTGACGTAGCTTCAGCGTCTCCACCGATAAAAAAATAGGGTGGTCCAGTATGACGGCCTTCTCAAACACTGAAACTTTTGTCTGAAACATTTTTGGATATGATCAATAGTTTGAGTGCTATTGCTCTGTAACACTTTATGTGCCTCACCCTGTATATTGTTGAGGCTTCACTTGATTGTATATGCCTAACCATTTATTTTATATATCAGTACCTACACAATGCAATGTATTTGATTATTATAATTATTTTCAAAGTTTTATAAATATCAAAAGCGCCTTGAGACTCTTATTAGGGGGTGGATCGATAATCTAGTAGTTTATTAATTGAAATTTTATTTTGATAATGACTTTTAATTATGTGCTGACACTAACTGTCGCCCTGCACGTCAAACAATGCTCCAACACTATTCTCAATTAAAATGACAAATATTCTTTCTACTCACATGTAATTGACTAAATGGCCTAAGGTAAGTACCGGGAGATCGAGAAAGGTTGTCCGAAAAAAACTACTTTCTACAGCGAGTATATCAATATTTACATCCTCCAACTGTCATCATAGACATCTGCTGTCATGTATGAAATGAATTTAGCAATTTATGGTAGATTCAAAATAGGAAAACCATTATGACAATAAGAAGTTATTTGCAATCAGTTTTAATTAAGGTTAATAATTAGAATATTAAATTTTACAAAATTAAATTATACTCTAATCAGTAATTATTACAGTTCATGTTCGAAATGAGCTCCATTATTGTTGATACAGCACTGAACTCCTCTTTTCATGCTGTTAAAAACATTTTGTAGCTGTTGCACAGTTATATTTGCAGTAGCGGCAGTAATCGCATCCTTCAGTTGCTCAAGTGTGTGCATGGGGGTCTGATAGATCGTGTTCTTTAAATGTCCAAATAGAAAATAATCCAGGGCTGTCAAATCGGGTGACCGTGGAGGAAATGCAATGATACGATCATCATAAAATTGTTGTAAATGTTGACGTGTTCGAAGGGCTGTATGTGCAGGTGCACAATCATGCTGAAAATATCCCTGATGTAACTCATCATCGTGAAGTTCATTAATAAATCTGTCTAGAATTGTGATGTAGCGGTCAGCTGTTACGGTATCTTCAAAAAACACAGGGCCAATTATGCGTCTCCTTGACATAGCAATCCAAACGCCGATCTTTATTGGATGCAGTGGAGTTTGTAAAAATTCACCAGGGTTATGAGCAGACCACATCCTGTAATTTTGTTTATTTACGTAACCGGTCAGATGAAACCACGCTTCGTCTGAAAAGAAACTTGAATCTAGCATTTCATCGTTATTTAAACTTCGGTTAAACCAATTGCAGTACTGCACACGCTTTTCATAATCAGGAGGAAGTAATTCTTGCATTACTGAAACTTTATATGGGTGTAAATGCAGTTTTCGTCTTACTGCCTTTTGACACGTTCCATAGCTTAACCCTGCAATTACAAATTAAAATAATTTTTTTATACAAAAATTTATAGGATAAAAAATACACACCTGTTTGTTGCGCTAACTGTCGTAATGGTTTTTTAGGGCTGTGTAAGATGCGTGCCTGTATATCCTCTAATGTGTCCTGAGTTAAAACGGTTGGTCTTCCAGGAGATTTTCCTGCATCAACACTACCCGTTGTTTGGAAACGATGTACGATACGCTTTACATGCCTGCTCAGATTATCGTAATCAAAGTCGACGTCAGGGAACCGATTAACGAATTCATTTACACATAAATTTCCTGAATATTTCCATTCACCATTATCCTCATTGCGTTGGCCATTGCGGAAATAAGATTCAATAATAAACGTGTTGTGTTCAAGGGTATACATAACCTAAAATTTACAAACATAATTATTACCATTTTCGATTAATTGGAAACACTGTACTTACTGTAAACTTCGTTTCACAATGGCTAATTAGTATTGAAAAATACTGTTTTGTATAATAATAACGGCGTTCAAGAAAAAAAAGGAGAAGTAAAGAAACGTAAACACACAGAACAAGTGAGAACATCTGTCAACAGGAGTGTGGCTAATATCACACTAGAAAGAAATATTGATAACTACTTGGAAGGTAGTTTTTTTTGGACAACCTTTCTCGATCTCCCGGTACTTGATTATATTAATTACACTCTTTTAACTGTATTTTATCTAATATAGCTTCAATAGGATAAACTTAAAAACCCACCTGAACAACTTTCACTTTTGCTGCTTGAATGTCACATCCAAACAATACTCCTCCTGACGTCTACTGCCTGGATCTCTTTACTAGTCCTCCAGTGATGTCCCGCTCAATGACAAATATGTGCCGATCACCTTCCAGACGTTCCCTCTGCTCCAATGGCTCCACGGCAAATAAGCTATCCTAGATGATCCTTGATTAATATTCTTCTTTTATAGCTCCAACTTTGGATATCTCTGTCGCCAGCAACCAACAGAATCTCCCGTATCCTGTAGTCCCTATGCTATCCTACCTGGTCAGATACTCACGTCCTCAATACTCCACCGATATCTCACGCAATGTAGAACTTTTACTAATGTACCTTCTTATCACTTGTATTAATTAAAATAAACAACTATATCCAAATCCAATTCTCTTCTTATTGCTTCTACTTGCTTGTATCTAATTAAATAACCCTCTGATAATCTTCAATAACTGCATCTTCATAACTAATAATCTTCTTTTATGTTTCCATTTATATTTCACATGTCAATTTAGCAATAACCCTTTTTTAAATGCATTTTACTACCTTACACATTAAAATTGGGGTAAATTTCTATATTTTTATTGTACTCGAAAATTCATATCAAAATTACATATTATGTTTTTTTTAGTTGTTGATTTTCTAATAATGGTAACAAAAACTGCTTAGCTTCTAAGTTACAATTATTTATACCCTCTACAAATTACAATAATTTGAGTTCTACCTACTCATCTTATTATTTCAATAGAAATTATATTTGTCATTTGTAATCTGGGCATATATTGATCTTATACCTTTTAAAACCATTAAAGAATACTCAAGTGCTACATATAGCATCTTAGTTTGCATCAAAATTAAATTCTATTAATGACTTTCAATTAAACAGGCAGTTCTTTTATAAATTTTTCTTATTTGATTATATTGATATACCAAATTTTATATTTAAATTAATCTTCAATATAGACTGTCCTTTATGTATCATATCAATATATATATATATATATATATATATTTGTCAAGTATATGCTGTATTTGAAATGTATAAATAGTAATTTTGCAGACAACTAAAACCTATTTTTGCAGAGAGCCACCGTAATAACCGACGCTATATTTAGCTAGTTTTTTTACTTTTGCAAGGATAACGTTTGTTTGGAAATACTTTATTCGATAAACATGTCTTCATGATGCGCTTTGTGTTGAGAGCTTACGACATCAAATTGCCTCGGAAAATGAAATACTGCAGTTCCAGGTTTTCTCGATTGAAAAGTCCAAGTTTTAAAGCACGTGGAGGCTCAATATAGGGAAAAGTTCAATAAGCGATTGTTCCTCAAAATTATATCAAGCCAATTGTAACGGTGGTAGTCGTATTGCTGTTTTCCGGCTGAAGTATTTGATGATGTTTGTCTCGCAGATTCATTTAGAAATTGTTCAGAGGATTGACACAAATATTTCGTTTAAGTTATTTTTCATATAATTCCATAAATAATATTACAAATTTTATGCATTGTGCACACAGCATTAAAGGTACTTTAGTTACCAGAAAATATGTGCGAAACAATAGTTTCTAGTAAAACCAGAAGCTGTATTGTAGCTAAAGCTAAGATTGGTTTATATCGTGGATGTTCTTTTACGATGCACGTGCTTCAATATGCATTTTTGAAATTTAATAACACGTTGTATAGCGCTACATTTGAGAAGTTTAATGTTATTTGTTAGCTATATTAGGTGAAATAGCACCGTATAACTGAGCACATTTTATACAGTTTCGTTTGCATCCTGGAACTTGCATACAGACTGCGCCTGAAACTGCAGTTTGTAGTTTAATATCACTTGTTAGAAATCGGCTAGGAAACACAATTTCATGATAAAGTTTTGTTTGCATTCTGCAACTTCCTGTATTTCTAACATACGACTCGGTGCTTGGGACGACATTTGAGAAGTTTGGTGCAGGTTCTTGTTAGAAATCTTCCACGAAACAAAAAGTTTCATTGCACAGTAATAAATTGGAAACCATTGGATGCATAATTGGTATGAAAAATTATATGTTGCTGGTTTAGTAGTATGGAATGAAACACAACCATGACAGAGCTAAAGTTTAAATGAGTTGTGTTTTAGACTTCTTTCGCTATACAATATACTATGCTGGCTGGTCTTATTTATAAATTGAATTATATCTTTGAATATCAAATTATTTAATTATTAAAATTGATAGCGCCTTGAGACTCTTTTAGGGTAGTTAGATTATCTAGTTACTTGTTGATTAAATTTTATTTTAACAATGACTTTGAATTGTGTAATGACATTAACTGTCACCGTTCACGTCAAACAATGTGCTATTAATAATATCAATCAAATATGACAAATGTTCATTCTATTTATATCTTCTTCTTCTTCTTAAAGTACCGTGACCGCTATCGATCGTTGGTTTATATCTTATTGACTCAATATTATACGGTAAGTACGTGATTATAGTTAATTGCACTTTTTAAATTGTCTTTTATGTACTATATCGTCGATAGGACAAAACTACAACCCACCTTGAACTGCTTTCACTCTTTCTATTCCTATATCACCTCCAAGACAGCACTCCTCCTGATGTCAACAGCCCGGATCCCTATTTAGTCCTATTGTGATGCACTGCTTACTGACAACTTGTCAAATGCTTGGCTGCTAGCAGGAAAGACCCCATTCTACTTCACTAGTGTCACTGCTACCTTCCAGAGACTCCCTCCTTCCGACAGCTTCACGGCAAGTTTGTTATCACAGATGATCCCCAATTAATATCCTTCTTCCTTAGCTCCAAAATTCAGCAACCTCTGTCGTCAGTAACCAACAGAATAGCTCGAATCAATCAGTTCCTCTGCTATCCTCCGTCAACAGCTCCACGTTTCCTTAGTTCACCCTCAACAAACCCATCACTTGACAATTCTCAAACCAATGTAACTTATTATCAATTGTATTATTCAAAATAAACTAATTCCATTCAAATCTTATTTTCTTCTTGCTTCTATCTAGTTTTACGACCTTCCAATTCTCTTCAATAACTGTTATTTCATTAATAATAATCTTCTTTATATTTCTCTTAATTTTCACCTCTTAGATTTTGGTAAACCCTTTTTAAATGTTTTCACACACTAACATATTAAAAAATAGGGTAATTTCTATGTTTTTATTCAGACCGAAAAATTATATCAAAAGGTACATCTTATTTTTCTATGAGTTATTCTCTTAATCGTAACAAAATCTGCTTAACTACTATGTTCTAATTATTCCTGCCATCTATAAATTAAATTTATTTGGGTCTTACCTATTTCACTATATTATTTTAATAGAAATTACATTTGTCATGTGTGACATGAGCATGTATTTACTTTATAATTTTCAAAACCCCTACAGAATACTCAAATGTTATCCCGTTCATCTTAAGTTGCCTCAAATTCGAATTCTTTTAATGAACTTTATTCAAACAACCAATTGTTTTTAAAATTTTCTAAATTGATTGGATTGATCTCCCAAATTCTATTTTTACATTTAATATTCAGCTAAAACTGCTCTTAATGTACCATAACAATACATACGCTTGCTACTTCACAATGATTAATTAAGAGCTTTGATACAAAACGAGTACGGAACGAAACTTGGTGGCGAAAATAGTATCTATTTCGCTTGTATCCTAGTACTTGGATTCACTGATTAACAGCCATTTTGCATCTGATGTGTGAGTGTGATACATAAATCCGTGAGTATTTTAGGTTGTGGAAACTGAATGGGCCTGCACTAATTGAGATTTTTAAAATATTTTAGATTTTTCTTTAATTTGCGTTTAATATACAGCGGAAAGATTCTCAAAGTAGTCAACAGATGGTAGGGTAATTTAATTGTGGGTAGAGGCCCTGTATAAAAAGTAAGATTAGAGATGTTGTCATTGCCAAACTGACATTTACACCTAGATGCTAAACAGCCAGTCATTCAAGTTAAATTTGTGAACAATAAGAAATAAAACCCGTATTTATAAATCACCCAAAGAATGCCACTTAGAAACGTCAAATTACATTCAGCAGGCCGTCATCATGTCAGGTCTTACAAATCCACAGCAAGCATTTTTAATTTTAGATAGCCATGGACATGGTTTCAACCAATCCGCATTGATCATCTTTAGTTGTGAGTAGAGACCCTGTTAAAATATAAGGTAAGGGATGGGACAGATGGAATCAGTTTCAAAGGATATCTGCATTTACTACTGCTAAGCAGTTAAAGTCAAGTAAAATTTGTGAACAATAATGAATAAAAACCTGATTTATCAATCACACAAAGAAAATGCCACTTGTCATTATATCAAAAATTCAAAACGTCAAATGACATTAATAATTTTCATGGCCTGCTGAATTGCGTGACAAACATCAAAGTAACGTTAGTCACACAATTCAGCGGGCCTTGATCATTTCAGTCATTACAAATTCATAGCAAGCATTTTGAATGTTAGATAGCTATGGTTCCAACCAATTGATATTTTGTTTTTCCCATCCCTAACCTTAATATACAGGGCCTCTAGTTGTGAGGAAGGGTTGTTATAGGACGAAATAGTCCTTACGACATCAATTTGACATCAAAAATACTCAACCGTCAGATACCCTATAAACGACACAAATAGGAAGATTCTCGGGTCCGTTGCTTTAATTATGATACGATGGGCTGTAACTAATGTTGCCGACTAATACTCAGAAGGAGAAGGGGTGGTTCAGTACGACCTTAATTAGGGCAACGACCCGATAAACGACATAAAGATGTTAAATTCCAGGCGCCACCACTTTACTAAATCGAGAAAAACAGAGGTCGGCTCACCGAGAAAGTGGAAGCGATAGAAGATCTTTCCAAACCAACTTGACCGTGCTTGAGCGATGGTCCACGAACAGCTGCGTTGGACTTACCTTGCTTGCATTTTTACAGCTGTCTGAAATCCTTTACAGAGGAAAAACATTACAAAAACACACATGCAAACGTTATAAATCTACTCAAGAAAAGCACAACTAATTGAAAATGAACTACATTAACGTAGAAATATCTATGTGAACAATGAACATTAACTGAAATATGCGATAAAGGTTAGTGTTGTTAAATGTGCAGCGTTTAATCTAAAGGTTGGCGGTAAACTTGACAACAAATGATCCAACTGATTTAAAAACGGTAACAACTTGAATTACACAACGACTAAACTAATTATATATACAGTAACACTTGACGGCAAATAATCAAATCTGACTCAATAACGGTAACAACAGTTCAAACGCTTAATTTTAAATCATCAGCAACGCTATGTAAACGGCGACACTTCAAAAATCACTTTACTGCACATTGTGCGCTTTAAAATTACTACAAAAGACACGGTATCTTGTGGTGGTTCAGCTTGCTCTAATTATGATGTACAATGAGGCTGCAGGTTGTGCCCAAACGACTGCACCAAAATGTTTGAAGAACTGCGAGAAGCGGCCTAGGGTGCGACCTGTCTAGCTGGACGAGACGAGGTTAAATTCTCAGAGGATGGAACGAAAAACTTAATCAACTGGCAAGATTGCGGTACGGTACACATAATTTTATTACAAACGATTGCACAAAAGAGGTTCCCAATTAATTATCCGCCCCAAGGCGCCAATCGAACTTGCCAGCCCCGTGGTACAAAAATTCCTCGGCTAATAACTGCAGCACACGTCTCTTAGATGACCAAGAACTTGACCGAAAATACCCATTCACAGTTTCAGTTAATTTTGACTTTGCAGCGGAACAAACGACTACGCGTGTTGCCTTTTTCAATTGTGCTGGTAGAATCTTAAAGTCAAAGGGGACGCGTGCGTACGCTAATTAGTTGCTTTTTCTCTATCTCATACAGAAACGTCAATATTTCGTCAGGTTGTGCAACGCATTTTATCAGAATTTCGCGCGAAGAAAGGTAAGCCGGGACTACACCTAAACGTGAAAATCGCAGACAATGAGCCACCAAACTGGCAATTAAGATAAGGCGCCAATTATACGGCAAGCAAGCATATGTGAATTTAAATAAAACGTTGCCCAAGCTATGATGAAATTAGCCGGAAGACAAAGCTAAACTATTAATTTGGGCGTAGATGAAGCGGGAAAATCACTAGTATTTGGAATGCAAAAGTGGAAAAGCGCTAAATTCAAAAATTGTGCCTACAGGGTACTGGCACTGGCCACTATAGATGACTCAGCTAGTCATGTCGGCCCTGCTGTTCCATGTATGTTGAAATGTGCACGGTGTTAGCCGCTTTGAGTATTTCTCTCCGTTGTTACCTAAGTTCATCTCTGTTTTTACTTTTCTGTGCGCGCTGGTGAGACGTTCCGACACTTCATGGTTACAGCTAGCACAGTGTAATTCGCGTAGTTCAACTGATTTTTACTAATGCACCTTACAATCTGGCGCTTAGCGCTATTCAGTAAATAGTTTGAAATAAGTAATGAGGGAACTATTCCACTGAATATTTCTTTTTTAATAAAGTACGTCACTAGGCCACCGAGGCAATAAAGACAAAAGGAGAATTTATTAATAACATTAGATCCGCAGAGGACACTGTCATTCTAGCTAGTAACCTTTAAGATGTACAAAATCTCTTGAAGAGAATGAAAACAGTATCTGAAGAATATGGGTTAAACTTAAATGTCTCCAAAATAAAATGGATGCTAATCAGTAAAATCAGAACAACTGTTGGATCCTGACAGTAAATCAATTGTACATCAAACACTTTGTAAGATAAACCTACTTACAAACTATAGTTTATAACCAATGGGATACGTGGACCGAGATTAGCTCCAGAAAACTTCCTTAAAATGAAAAAAAATATTCAACAGCACAGATATTCCTATATCTTTTAAAACTTATAATTGCGAGATGTTATGTTCTGTTATGTGGGGCGGAGGCTTAGGTTGTGATAGAACAACGTATAACTAGGCTCTCGGCTTTTGAAATGTGGGTCTATCGCCGAATTCTTCGAATACCCTGCACGAACAGTGTGACAAACGAAGTGGTCTTAAGACGGATTTAGAAACAAGAAATCATTTTCCCTTTAAAGAAACGGAATCTTGAATATTTTGGCCATCTGATGAGACACAACAAGTACTGCCTCCAACAACTTATTTTACAAGGAAAAGTAGATGAAGAAAAGGTTCAGGAAGGAGAAGAAACTCGTAATTGTAGTACCTACGCCAATGATTTGGTCTAACGTCTATGCAGTTATTCAGACAAACTACTAATAAATGTATAACCGATGTTAATAGCCAACGTCCGCAACAGATAAGGCAACAATTGAAGAGGAAGAAGAATTCCTAGACAATTAGCTTAAACTTAAAATCTAAACCTACTCGTTTCACTGCGCACATCAGTCAAAACGTGTTGGTAAGTCTGAAAAATTAAGCCTTGGTTGTTGGATTTCATTGTCGAGAAGGCTCTCCAATGGTATTAAGGTGGGCGCCTAGCGTATCTCGGTGGTGAACACTGGATTTTTGAATTTCCTTGTTTATCGTTGGAATACCGAGGCATTGTCGTGTGATCTCCTTGGGAACGTACTACCTCACCATGTATCTGAACACTTTAGACTGAAATCGTCTCAAGATTTCGATGTTGGAGTTACTAGAAGTACCCTATAACTACATAACATATAACTAAATTAATTGTATTATATTTTTGTATAGTAATATTTTGTTGGCAAGTAACATTGAGATTTACGAACTTTTTGTCCGAATATGTTTCTTCCAAGTCAGGTGTAGTCGAGGTACATCCCTAAATATTTGACACGCTCTGATTGTGGTATCTGTTGGTTGCTGACGGGCATCTGTTCCTTTTTGTCGTGGAAGTGTTTCATTCACTTCAATGCTCCATTTCTTACACCAGAGCTCTAGTTGGTTTAGATGTCTTTGGATATGCAAATGTGCTGTGGTTGAGTCGGGCTGTCATGACGCTACGCCAGTATTAATGGAATGTAAAGATGTTTGAGAGTCACTCTGATTGGAAATGTCTTTTGGAGAGGTATGATTTAAATATTCCCTAATATTTATGTGGCCATGCGTATTTAACTTTGCCACACCTTATCGAAAGCTCGATTGACATCCAAAAAAACCTCCGAGCAATAACTCTTGCTTTCGAAGATTTTAATAATTGTGTCTGTTGTTCTGTGAACTTACTCTATTGTAGAGTGGTGGCTTCGGAACCCAAACTGATGTTCAGTATTAAGTTATTATGCAGCATTATTTGTGTAATCTTCGCAGACAACAATTTCTCAAAGACCTTCGATTATTCTGGTAGCAGAGTAAGTGGCCTATAGGATGACACCTTCCAATAGGCTTACCAGGTTTTGATATCAGTATAATTATAGCTACCTTCCATTGTTCAAGGTAATATCTTAATCTGAGAATCGTATTGTACAAGTAAGTAAGATATCTTATGCCCTTTTCTGATAGGTCTTTGAGAACTTTTCCCGTAATCAGGTCATAGCCGGGTGGTGTGTGATTATTTAGGTGTTTTAGTGTTGTGGTCTTATTTCCCATATTTTAGAGTATTTGATTAGTAGTCATTTGAAATGGCGCCTTAAGATATTCCTAAACATATTTCTCTTTTTCGTCTGTGATTTTAGCAGCAAACTTCCACAATAATGTTTACTATGTGTGTAGCAAGTTCGCTTCAAAAAATAAAGCAAATTGCTGACTTAGCTAAGAAGGTTTATAAACTGTAATTTCACTGTGCCCTTGTGTATCAGGATAAAACCTTTGTACTTCATACTGCTTGCTTAACTATCCTAACGGAATGAATGAAAGGAAACCACCGAACCCTGCCATTTGCTGTTCAAATAGTTTGGTGTAAGCTAAAAAATTATACCGACCGCTATTTTTGCATCACATATTTTGCAGAACATAACAGTAAAAGCAAACATAGTATTCAATATTCTGATGTGTCTCAATACATCACTGAAGCTTATTGCAGACCTCGCCTCATAGAACATAAGAGAATGGGTAGTTTGATCTGTGATTTAAAATTCTTAGATAGTTAACTGAACTGTTGGATTCCAGATTGCAATACTGGAATCTTCCACCACAAGGGACAACGTTTTAGAACAGGAAATAGGTGTGTTCAGCAATATCCGCAATAGTGGCGAATATTTATTGATTTATCTAAAACTAGTTTAAAATCAGTGCTATTGCATAATAGGAAGGAACAGCCACCAGTGCCTTTGGCTCATGCAGTGAACATAAAGCAAACTTATGAAAGCATGGATTTGAAGATCATGAGTGGCAGATATGCTATAATTTAAAAGTTGTCGCACCGCTTATAGATGTACAGGGTGGGTTCACAAAATACTATTGTTGGATACTTGTGGGACAGCCAAGAACAGGAACGCCGACATAAGGCCAAGGAATGGTCTGTGAGGAAATAGTATATTCCTGGAAAGGAAAAGATGAAAAATAATTCATACGTAGGGCCGAATAATGTCATTTTGCATACAAAATTTAGTTTGACGAAGAACTTTGTAGGAGTTCTTCAAAGAAGGTCGGCCCTTCAATCGTTTGAAAAAAAAAAGTTTCTCAAATTGAGTGAAGTAAATATAAAAGAAGTTATATGGTTGAACGCTAAGCAGTCGAGGAATGCTTCAAAGTCGGCGTATGGTACAGCGGCACTCCCTTAACAAAAATGAAATTTCCAACAGGTTAAAGCAGTATATATATTGTATCATTGTTTTTATATTAGTGCTAATTATCTAGGAAATGTGACGTGATAGAATCTGATTTTTTTTCCACTGAACTCAGCACACCAGAATTAAGTAAATTCACCCGTTTACAAACTAGACCCAGAAAAAAGTTCGAGTTTGTTGACTAGTCATGTATAAAATAATGTAGTTCGTAAAATGTCACAGAACATTGTAAACACCTTAAGCAAAACCAGAATTTAATGGTAAATTTAATATTATTTTCTCTGCTATCGGTTCTTAAACACATCCAAATTAGGTAACGTCTAAAAATACTTTCCATAGGCATCAGTACAAAATAAAGCTTGGCGACACAACCACAATTTGTTTCTAACTTCAGTTTGCATTGAGGTTTTTTACAGTGCATACATAAAACGTACTGTAAAATATTTATCAAAGGTTCACCACACATATTTTCACGAAAAATCATTCCAGCCACATGCTGTAGTGCTTTAAACTTTATATTTACAAGACAATTATACTTAAAAGAAATGGAGTGTGATGAAAAGCGTCACAATATATTTGTTTATTTCTTAGTTGGCTTGTGTCTTGCAACTTCTTAAGCTTCGTACAAACACTGTACGGCTTCAAAATACTTTATAGTTTAATACTACTTAGGGAAAAATCAGTGTGAACTAAAACGTTCAGTTCCAACCAGAACTTTCCAAGTTTTTGTTCTGAAAGTTCTTACGTCCTGCCTATACAGTACTTTAGTAGTCTGACATTGCTTGTTAGATATTCTTGAAGACAAAAACGGCCTAAAAAAGATGTTTTAGAGTTTGGCTGGTATTATGAAACTTTTCGTGCTGGAAAATATATATTTACAAGTTAACACCACTACTCAAAAGGATATCAATATCAAACATAGCGTGGCAAAACTATTATTCATTTTTCAGTTAGATTTGCCTGTTTGAAGTTTTTGGATTAACATTATTAAAAAGGCTTTTATACCAACCATGTTCAGAACTTCCCTGGGAGCTAGAACTGGGTTCTAAATTTAGTTTGTGTACTTGTTACTTCGAACTTACTTAGCTTAATGCTTAAAACATTATTTTAGCAAAATAATTACTACCTCCTTGACGTACAATTTGTGACTGAAGCGGGAATGCGTTTTACAGTTGCTTTTATGTAATGGAATTTTATGTTCGCTACACACACACATATAGGGTGGTTGGAAGTACTTATGTGTAACTGTATTTTAGCAGTTTGGTCGTCCCCAGCACACATTCTTCTGGCAAAACAAACATTTTTTGAGTTTCTATTATAAATTCTCGAGTATGGGTACCCAAAACTATATCTAAAAGAACTAGGACTCAAGAAATACTATTTGGTGTTGAATTCAATGCAGGAAAGTTCCAAATTGCACCTGCCCGTGGTAGGAGAAAGGTAACGTTAACTTACCTTGGAAAACAGGAATATAAATTATCAGTATAGCATCAAACAATTTACATTCGACCCCTAGTCCCTAGCGGGCCTGAAATGATAAACAAAAATACTAAAGAGCCCTTGTAGGAATACCAAGACAGAGAAGTGGAATGCGAAAAGCTTACAGGAACTAGGACAAGTGGCAAATGTAGTAAGAAAGATGATGAGAATGAAACTGGACTTGTTAGTATCAACGAAATAAGAAAGAAAGGTAATAGGATCTTCACTAAAAAATGAAGAATATAAGTTGTACTTTAAGGGAAAAAAACACGAATCAAAATGGAGGAGGCATTATAGTGAGTCCTCAATTTGTACAATACTTAACAAAGTACTATGTACCTCACCGCAAGGAAATCAGATGAGGGGCTGAAAGAGTTTTACGACGACGTAGACTATATTGGACAACTATTCAAGATCAACGAAGTCAACTTATATGTGGGAGAATGCAACTCCAAAATTGGAAATGACATTGTCGATGATACTGTGTATGACTTGGGGAAAAGAAACAAACTTGGACTTGGAACAACCGTTCGTATATTCTTACTGTTCTTCTTTTTCACCACGCGCACTCCGTTTCCTACAATAATTTTTTCGATTATTCTACGTATGTCGAAATTGCTATTCAATCCTTGGTGGTTTTCCAAGAGTTCTCCTTCCTATTGGTGACATCTCTTGCAATATTTACAATTTCTTCTTCGTCCATTTTGGTTGCGTGCCTGTTCTACTCCTATTTTGTTTGTACCCCCAGTCTTTTATATTTTCTACACTGCACTCCCTCCTGTTGTTCTGACTTGTTCGTTTATTAAACATATACTATCGATATCCCTAAGATTATCAGTTTTTAATAATCGATAAAGTCTTTATTTCACCATCTAACTACAATTCCAAATTAACACTAATAAAATAAGAAGTAGATACCGCAGAACAGTGGAATCACGAAGCGCAGTTCAGTACAATGCCGTTTTTCAACTGCACCTCGAAAAATTAACTAACTGTATCAACCTAATGTTTAAATACTTTATTTGGAATAATAGAGCATAACATAAGTAAAACCATACATTTTGTGCTGGCTATAGTGACAGCTAAATTTGCAAACATTGGTTGGACAAAAATGTTGTGTTTTTGAACTGATTGAATGATTCTGGGAGGTATTGTAAACCTTGCTGACATTGTTTTGAAAATATCTCTTAAACAACACTGTTTTATGGTATGAAGGTGTAATCATACCTCTGAATATCAGGTTTAAATGATGTACATCTGTTCTAAATTGTATTTTTTTTTTATATAGATAAGGTGCGTTCTTTTCAAAGATGATTTTATGATACAGCGATCCTGTTCGAAGCAAACACCTGTCTTTCATATTAAGCCACTTAGATTCAGATGATTTGTGTGATATATGATGATATTTACGCATCCTAAGCATGAATTTTGCAAACGTTGTATTCTACTGGAAGTATCAGAATCTAGGCAAGGAAAAATATTCCTGAACAATAAGAGAAAGAAATGATAAAGCACTAATGTTTCGACATATTTTTTAAATTGATTGATGGTTAATAGAGTCAAATACTTTGCTGCAATCTAAAAGTGTAAGAATAGTGAGTTTATCGTTATCGGTTGCCTGTAATATATCATCAGTTATATTGAAAAGGGCGGTGGTACAACTATGAGATGAATAAAAACTGATTGGTTCTCAAGAATCAAATTAAAATTGTTCAAACTGGATGGATATTACTAGGTCTAAAATGTGAGTAATCTTGTGGTTCACTAGAGTTTGATAGAGACGAAATCAAAGCGAAGAGTCTGGAAAAATCATATCTACAAAACACACACGAAGGTTCACGTTGTTTAGCGAAGGTATTACTCGCGGAGGCTTCGACATGTTACTTTGAAATACATTGGGGCATACTATACCCCACCGTACCTCTACCGGGTTAATTGAATAAAACGCAAGCAAGAATTTTACATTTTTTTATCCTTTTTTTATCTACGCTATTCGGGCAAGGCCCATACACAATGACACAGTAGTTGAACAGACTCAGGGCTAAGGAATCGCACAGTTTTTTTTTCTAAGATCCACTCTCAAAACATCTCCAGCTACGTACAATACTTTTAATTTATAGTAACCTAAGTTTAAAATCCACAAAAACACCAAGATACTTTCCAGTTAGTCAGCTCAAGGGGGTATCATTAATTCAATTGAGTAAGAATTAGAAAATGTTTTGTGATCATTATCATTTCAAAACAATATTCCCGATGCTTTACTGACATTAATGAAAAGATTGTGACGAACGGAAGTATCAACAAGAATATTTAAGTCAGAGTTGTTTATCACGTCTTCAATCCCATTAAATTTGAGAGAATAGTAAAGTTGAGTGTCGTCAGCATATAGGTGATAGGAACAATGATTCAAGTTACTGAAAAAATTGTAGGTGTGTATTGTATAAAGTAGAGGACCTAGGACAGTTCCTTATGGAACTCTTGAGTATACCAAGAGATCACTCGAACTGATACCATCAATAGATACTTTTTGCAATCAAGTTAACAAGTAATGTTCGAAAAAATTATAGCATTATAATGAAAACTTAAGAATCGTGACAATTGAAAGCAGTGATCTATTGTATCGAAGGCTCGTGATTAATCCAGGAGAACCAATAAAGCAACATCTTTCCTGTCTTTATTTTTTAATAACTCGTCAATAACACTAGATAATGCAGATGCACAGCCACAGACATTTTGGTAACAAATTTTGGCCATTCAAATAAATTCGTATTTGCTCATCAACCACTTTCTCCAGAATTTTAGAGAAGCAGCTCAAAATATTTGTAGGTCTGAAATCTTGAACACTTTGAGGATCTTTATCTTTAGGAATATATGTTACAACAGCTGATTTCCAAATAGTTGGCAAAATGTGATTACTCAGACAGAAGTTAATAATGTAACATACAGTTTTGAGTAAGAAAAGACAAGACAATGTTAGAATTATTATATTGATACCATCTATACTACATGTTTCTGATTTAATGGAAGAGGTAATTTTAAATAATTCAGCTTCGTTTACAAGACTAAATTCAAACGATTCACTATTAGTGCAATTTGGATGCAAATTATAATTGTAAAAATTTTAAATTAATATCTGTAACACTTGGATTATTAGCAGTGTTGAGAAAATGTTTATTATTTTTTTCTACATCTTTCAAATTTTCTGATAGAATAGGATAAGCTTTACCTTTGCTATACTAGTATATATTGAAATTTTGCAATTCTGGCCAGAGTTCTCTTCTTGATTTATTTTGAAGAACAGAAACTATGTACCTAAGTATTTTTTCTCTACGAATGGAGAAAGTGGAGCAATTTCTTAAAAATTTATAATCAACAAAGGATGTTTGCTTTTCATTTGTTTTATATTTTTCAAGTGCTTTATTTATTTATTTTTTCATTAAATGTATATTTTCTACTAACCAAGGGGCTTTTTTCTTATTATATGTACCGGTTTTATGTGGCCCGTGTGCATTTAACAGATTTATTAGGATTGCATTAAAAACTCTAATCTTTTAATCTATGCTTCTAAGTTTAAACATGAAATTCCAGTCAACTGACTCGATGTAAAAAGAAAATTGTTCGTAATTAAAGTTATAGAAATCTCTTAATGTTGTTGTTGTGCGTGTTGATTTATTATAACTATCCAGCGATACCCAGGTTAGAAAATGGTCAGAGATAGAGATATCAACCACTTTAGAATGAATACATTATCTTTGATACAAGTATTAGACCAAAACGGGAAAACTACGAATAGCCAACTCTAGTAGTCTCATCGACAATTTGGTAAATACCCATGGAGTTTAATGAGTGAATGAGCGCTTCGCTGTTATTTCATCGCCTTGCCAACCGGTATCGAGTTCGATGAAACCATTCACAGTTGGGCATCAAATTAACTGTGATCTACTCGGAACTACAGACCTAAGAGATATAGTAACAAAGTCAACAAATCACCAATACATACACTTAACGCAATAGTCGCTACGGAAGCTGAAAAAAACCGCTCCAAATTTGTAACCCGAAACCGGGGCAAGTTGAGCACTACAGCGCCAGGTGCTAACGTACAAAGCACAAACCTCTACACCGGTAGGTAAAAGAGGTTACAGCTAATCCAATACAATTACGGACGAAATAAAGAAAAAGTTGTATCCCACCGATAATAATGGAAAATAAAAATACATGCAAATGTGAAAACCTATTTATGAGAATAAAAGGCATCACTAAATTATTATAAATAAACATAATAAAAGTACAGTGGTATATTTACAATTTTGAAGAGCAACAACATTATTTACATTGTACATTTTATTCATCGGCAACGCTAGCCAATAGTCATGTGGCGACACTGCATTTATTTTACAATTCATGTAACGGTTATTTACGTGTTTGTGCAATACTGATGTTAAATGACTCACACGCACACCACCAAACACTAACGAAGGCAATAAGTGACTTGTCTATTAAAAACCTCAACTACAATTTATAATTGCAATCAACATGTAAGAAATATCTGTACTCATAGTTCCGTCGGTGACCATAGTGGACCTTCTATAGATGACGTCTCGGGCCTTTAGGTGGTCTGACCTTGTAGCTCCATGAAACAAACGCTAGGGCGAAGAAGAAGTGAAAAAACAGACATTAAGTTTAAACATTTAATAACTGATTTAATTTTATTAAAGGGATACCATACTATTAGTCAATTGGTAAGTGCTTTATTACTCACTAGTCAATCATTCATTCTATTATATTAATACGAATAAAGCAAAGTAAGTTGTGATTCGAGTTACATCGGTGCTGTTTTACATTATAAATTATAACAATACACATACACTCAATACGAAGTTGTATAAAATCGTGTAGTTGCATTTTGGGCAGATTTAATGAAAACTGAATCTTAACATCATTTAATCGTATGACTCAGCATAATTTAAAAAATAAAAACTGTACAGCAGCAACATAGCCAATTACAAATAATTCCGTATATACACTGAAAAAGCTTTTAGCACTGACACACAAAATAGTTTCGTTCCTTAAGGCACGGAAATGAGCTTATTTCATTTCTGAAACATATGCGATATGTGCCTGGGGAAATGCAAATGATAACGGCCGAGCTTTTAACAACAAAAACGAGCTATACGGATAATGTTTTCATTAGCGTCTATTACACCTTGTAAACCCCATTTACCGAATCATGGGCTAATGACAGTTGCCTGCATGCGTGTATTTGTATCGAGTTAAATACGCAAAGAGAAGTAGCACCGTTAGCCACCCACTCGAGCGAAACACAAACGCCGCCATTGTTTGGTCGCCCTTAAAATTGAACTGTTGAGTTGTACTTCTAATAAATTTTCGAAGCAGATTAAAAATAAATGGATAATATTCCATCTGTAAGAGAAAGGTCAAGAGGATTTCATCAATAAAGCATTACTGGGTGCTCAATAGCAGCACTCTTTTCAAAGCACTTGATTTAGAAGGAAAATAAGCTTGAAATTATTGAACTGAGTATTTTGGAACGATGGTTGTATAGGCATATGCAGCCCTTCAGAAGTCAACAATATAAGATTTGGTTCAAGAAACGATTAATATTTGGTAAACATTTGTGCTTGGCATTGGAATGTTATAATAACTTCACTTATTCTAAGGATTGTCGTTATGCAAAATTCCACATAACAAGACTCTCTAAGAAATACTGCTAAAGATAACAACACGTGATTCAATTTTCCAATGTGTTGGTATAACCACGAGCGCGATTTCCCAACAGCAAACGCTTTACGCAGAACTTCCCTCGTCGACATTGTGACACTAAATAATTTTAAAAATCAAATTAAGTTAGGAGTACAAATATCTTCACGTTTCTAATAAATGAAATACATTTTCAAATTAACAAAATAATGTATCCCGCTGGGGTTTGAACCGGCGGAATTCTATCTCCGCTATCGAGTCTCTTCGAGAAAAGTCCGGCGCGCGGTGTAATGGTTGAAACGTTTTTACTCTTTTGTGACATTATCCTTTATCGGTATGTGAAAGTTATTACTTCTTTTTATTTCAAAATTAACCCAAAAATAAACAAAATTTTATTTTTTTAAGGTGCTCACCCTGTATATATTTGTATGAAATTGTACCAGTTTCATGCAAGGTAGATATATAATATGTATGCAAAATATCGTCTTCCTCCGACAAATAGTTTTTGAGCTATACTGCCAACAGACAAACAGACAAACAGACAGACAGACGGACAGACAGACAGACAGACGGACAGACAGACTGACTGACGAAATTTAGAAAACCTCTTTTTCGCCATCTAGTGACCTTGAAACGTGAAGATCTGAAAAAATCTCGGAAGGTGATTTTTCCGTGATTACAGTTTTATTACATAATCACCTAAAACTAGTGTAGCGATAATCAAATCAGGACACGTTTGTAAAAAAGAACTTTTTTGGTTTGGTCTCCGATCATTCAGCTACTAACGGTTGCGTCTTTGTCATGAAAAACTAATGCTTTATTTTTTGGAAGTAAGTAGTATACTCAGATAAAACGACCAAATGCTCATGACAAAGAAGTCAAGTTGTCTAAGCTAAGAGTGTTATGTACTTCAAGTTAATCGACTTAAACATATAAAAGGGCAGCGGTAAGTAAATACAAATGCCAACATAGATTTCTTTATTCAGTTAACTACGCAAAACCTTGATTTATTAAATAATAAATGATTCTAATGGCGTCTGTCAAACTTCATTGATGTGTAAGCAGCTCTTGTTCGATGATTTTATTACTTACCTTTATCCTACCTCACGTTGTACATCTATTCTTCAGGAAATATCGTTTGCGTAAAGAAATCTTTACATAAGACAAAAAATCTATAAAGGGTTTTACCCAGAAATTCCCTAGCAAGTGGACGTTGTGACACTAAACAATTTTATAGGGGTAAAAATATCTTCAGGTTGTAATAATACTGAAACAATAAAAGGAAACACATAGTAGTGTGAATTAAATCAAGTTTAAATAAAAAAAATAATAATACCGTCGATGGGATTCGCACTACAGCCCCTGTGAATGCGATTTTAACTCCGCCCGTTTCACTCACGCTCCTACCCAGAACCTCTCCCAGCCGTGCGATGCGCGGTGGTATTAAACAGAACGCATTTATTGTTGCCTTTTTTTACTCTTTTTACTGTACCCTGTTTCTGATGGGCCCCATTTTTGTTAAGTGTAAAGCCTGAGCTATGTGGAAATTATTACTTTTATCTATTTCTCAGTTAAAGTAAACATTTTAAAAAACGTTTAAAGAACTTACCCTGTATATGTTGAATCCAAAACAAGTTCTTTTCTTCAAGGGCAAAAACCTGAGTTATATGCAAACTATTACCTGCACTTAATAGTTCTTGAGTTAGAGCAAAAAGAATTTAATTTTTTAAGGTACTCACTCTGTATTTTACCGAACTTTTCTCGGTTCCATTTCAAGAAGGCTTGTAATCTGCATGCAAAATATCGTTCTCCAACAAATAATTTTTAAGTTTTACCGGCAATAGACAGACAGACAGACAGACGGAATTGAGAAAACATCTGGGACCCTGAAACGTGAAAATCTGAAGGAATTTTTCGCAATTACAATACTTCGTCTTTTAAACAAGGAAAGTAAAAAGGTAAAACAAGAGAACTCCTTACTCAATATAATAATAAAAGAAATTATAAGAAGCCTGGACACTAAAAAATGATTTAAGATGGGTGCTAAACAGATGCGAATATTGTGTTAAAAACAAAAACAACTTACAAAGGCTCCTTTCAATTCCGTAAAACGGCAAAGCTCACTAAATGAAAATGTCTAAAACAAAAAGAGAACCATGAGTACAAGTCCGTAATGATATAATAACAGAACAAGTGCAGCATGTGAGGTACCTAGGCATCGAAGTAAGAAGTTGTACTGCGGTGGTTTTTGCCTCTACAATTTTATAAGTTGATGTTGCTATATCTCTCTCTCTCTCTCTCTTATTGCCAGCTAGCACCATATCAATGAGATCTATTTTATTCTACTTACTCCAGATCATGGTTAGAGAAAACTCTTATTGAAATTAACCAGAAGACATGCTCATGTTCAACTGACAATATTAGCTTAAATTTACTCACACGTCAAGCCAATTTGTCTACACTCAAATCAATAAGAAATAGCAATATTTTGCTGTAAAGGACAACGCTAACTAATAATAAACCTAAATACTAAAACACAAATCGAATAGCTGTTCCTACTTCGTATTTGTTTTAGCAATAATATTAATTTACACTGCTTCTACTACACATTCATATTAACACCCAGCTCACAGCTGCTTCGATAACTCATCTATGTTAGTAGTCCATGGCGCAGACTCCAGAGCTGGCGTTCCACTAATGTTAAACCGCTCCGTCAGCTATTTCTAATGCTGCGATGGTATTGAGCATATGATCAAGCGCAGTTTGCACTAAACACAGTCGACGCAGGCCTCGATGGCGGATTTTTAGTCGCTAATTACATTATAAAAGCACACATCTACAGCGATGACCAACGACTCTCATTTGCGAGCTACCTAAACTTAGGCTCCCCCAGCTCTCTACGGCGATGCCTGTGCTATTATGTCACTCGATGACACGGCTTTCTTTGTTGGCCTATTGGTTCCATATCGCCAATCTGCAATATCGGTAAAAGTGTGTCACATCTGTACAGCTAATCAGCTACTATTGCAAGATTTCTCTGTTCTTCTATTTCCCCCAGGACATGTAGAAACTCCGAGGCTTCAATTGACGCTGAGATTCACCTATCAGAACTTGCTCGCCCAGAGTTCACTTATGCACGCCAACGAATCGTCTTACTCGCTGAACTCACACTAACGTCCCCTGCAAGCTTCGAAACTGATTCTCTCTCTCCACCAAAACCGACAGCTTTTGGTATGCGTGCCCATATTATCGCAGGCTGCGCTTGGATATTGTCACCGCATGAACAAACACATTGGCACGATTTTAAATTGTCACTCATTGTGCTAAAACTAGTTCTTAAATTTGATGAACACATAGTAAAACACGGATATTGCATAAGCACACTCGGGCGAGTTAGGTCAAGTTTCTGTTTCAAAGTCAAGAAGTACTACACGAATAAGTAAAGTAACAAACTGCAAAGGTAAACAGAATATCGGGCATGAGCACCTCTAACAAGGAACAAAGGGTAGAATTTATGTAAGTGAATTAAGACCAATATTTACACTTGCTTTCGGAACCTGATACAGCATGCACAGGAAGACTAACAGAGATAACAGAGAGCAAGGCTCGTAGGAAAATAGTAAATAAAGCCAGAAGAGACGGATAAAAAGCAGTCGTAATTTATGGAACGGCCAAGTAAATAGAATGGACAAAGGCAGAATAGTGAAGGTAGTAATAGACAAAATCCACACAGGCAGTAAAAGCATAGGAAGATCAAAACGACAATGTAAATATGAGTTAGACCCCGGTTAATGAACAGGCAAGGGCCAATAACGGAAGTACGAATATGGAGAAGAGGCAGAAGAAGCTTCTTGATGAAGCAATCACTCCTATTATTTTCTAGTTTTCTGTGCATTAATTTTTTATTGGAATATTAAAATTGGGATTAATTTGAAGTAGTAGTAATTGGTTGTGATGGTTATTTCAGATAAAAGAAAATAAATTAATAACATCTCGAAAAACAAACTGTAAACTTTCTTGTCTATGATATCAATTAGGAATTAAGGTGAAAATCTAAGGTTTTATTACTGTTGCACTATCTAAAGTTTATTTATAAAACCTGTTGTGTATTTTATATAAACTGGCTTACTATTGAAAACCATACCGTGAACCATATCAATATTAGCTCAGGCATAATACAAATCTACCTAAAAAAATGTAGTCATATTTTTGGCACAAATGTCCCTTAGTACTGTTGCGTTTTATGTTTCGGGCTACTTAAAAATGATACGCCGCTTCTTGTATTAAACATTTATTTACAACGATTTATCTTAACTATTTACAAAGCAACTATTAAACGCGGAAAACAAATTATTTATTACTACAGGAACTATTTCTAACAACAGATATACTTTATTTATTTATACACGATTTAACATTAATGATTTATATTGTTATATTTATTTGTTATACACTCGTTATTTATTTCCTAGAATTATGTACACACGGGTTTATTTATATTGCATCTTTACGCGCTTCGAGTTGGATGAGAACTCTCCGCTATTCCTGCGGGCGCGTATTTATATTGCCGGATAGTTCCTTCTGGAAAACGTCTCGAGTTCGCTCGACCTTTCTGGCAACTTTGACGTGTCACGCGTAATAATCACCGAGGCCGCTGGCTCATCGGTCGCACCTGGCTCCAAGGTCGTTTCTCGAATATTCGGGCCACTGACTCACGAGTCTGCAACGGCCTGATCCCAAGGTCGTTACAGTACCATAGGAACAACCCTTTAAAAGTCGCTTTTAGGGGCTGGCGTCGTATCAAGGACGCCTTGGCAGTAGTTAAAAAACATATTTTGTTCAGGTAAAGTACCTTTTCTGGTTTGAGCACGGGAAAAGATTATTTAGAATAGTGATCCAGAATCGAGAATTATGCCCGAATGCTAAATTTCAGAAATATCCAATGCCTTATATGAAACCGAGTTTATTAGAAGGAATTGCAAATGTGCTTAATCTCATACACGCGGTTTCATAAAAATAGGTAAATATTACTGACATTTTGCAGAAGGCTATAATTTTACATTCTCAACAACTTCTTTTAGTAACATTTTTCTGTAACATAATCGGATAAGATGCTTTATCGTGATGGTTTCTAATAAACACACGGTTTCTTCTTTTACTTCTTGCTCCAAAAAAATTACTACGCCGGCATCCCAGAGACGGGGACTTTTAAACGACACTAAGGAACATTTCTTCTAAAAATAAAGACTATATTTTTTTGAGGTTTTCCTTACAATTTGTCTAATATGCGTAGGCTATATTGTTTTGTGTAATACAATCTTTGAGGGAGTCTTCATAAGATATTCTTATAAGTTCAAATTACCTGAACTAGTTTTTAAAGACTCACTAAGTAGTTAATAAATATTATTTTAATCTTTCTACGCGCATTTTTGAATATAATGACTTTTTCGATAAAAAATATAAATAAATTAAAATATATATTAGTATTTGTTATCTCAGGAATAAAATTTTGTGAACAAGCTTCGTAGCACTAATTTATATGCATGGAAATTCGTAAGTATTATCTTTTTATTTACTTCCATAAAACTGTACCGGTTCTTAATTAATATTTATTCGGAGACATTTTCCTGAAACTTTGGAAAGTTCTTATTGCTTTTTACAAGGAAATTTACATTCATCTACCTTCTAATGTCGTACTGTGAATAAGCACAGCATGTTATTAACAGTTTGGAAGCTATCCATACTACACCTCATTAAAAAAAATACAAGCATCAGGCATAGATCTTAACATTGCTAAAAGCAAAAATTCTTTACAGATAGAGCTTTATCAACACCGCGATAATGCAATATTCATAAAGCAATTCTGTGATTGATTATTTGAAACACTTTGAAAGACTAGAAATTCAAGAGTAGCTAATTTACTCGCAGTAATAAATCATCTACGATAGTTAACAGCCTAGCTTCCTGTTCAAACCCCAACCTCACCCTTGATAGCTTTCATCGATTACAGCATTTTAAGATACTACACATTGCTATATTTAAGACACTACCAGGGAATGCAGCTGCCAAAAGTGCATTAGCAATTAAGGGTGAGACACGGGGTCTATGAAAAGAGCAAAGTAATGGCGAGGAAATGATTTATCGTACAAGCCAAGTGAATAATTTGCTCAAGAAGACGTTGAAAAACATAAACAAGTGAAAGGATAATGCAGCTGATGGAAAATATATGTACTACAAAACTAAAACACTAGAAAGTCTTCTTAGTAGGCAACATAGAAGTTCGAAGATACTATAAACTAACAAAATACAGAATATAAATGAAAGTGATTTAAAATTTGATAATGAAGACAAAGATGACATGTGAATAAAAAAATTAAGGTTCATAACTTCATTCGTTACTTAATTTAACTTAGTAAATTATTATTATACTTATGTAATTAGTGGCTTGTCCTAAAGAGTAAACTATCGCCCGTACATGGGGGGTGTACGTTAAGATATTGAGTGTAGAGGGCAGCAGTTACCCTTAAATTCTTGCTGACGCTGTCTTCATCATCATCCAGCCCTTTGCGTCCATTGCTGGACATAAGCCTCTCCTATGGCTCCCCACTCTTGTCTATTTTGACCCGCTTTAATCTAGTTCTTCACTACTCTATGTCATCGGTCCAACGCATAGGCGGTCTTCATCTACTGCGCTTGTTCGCGCGCGGTCTCCACTCAAGTAATTTTTTCGTCCACCCTCTATCACTCATTCGGGCTATGTGGCCGGCCCAGTTCTACATACGTCTGGCTATTCGCTTAATTACATCTGTCACTCCTGTTCGGCGACGTAAATCCTCGTTTTTTATATGGTCCCGTAATGATACTCCCAGCATTGATCTTTCCATTTTCCTTTGCGTGATTTTAAGTTGCCGTGAAGACATGATTATGAGGGATAAGGTGTCCGCTCCATAGGTCGTGACCGGCAGGACATACTGATTGTAAACCTTGCTCTTTAGACAAAGTGGAAGATCGCTCTTAAATATGTTTGTGAGATTTCCGTATGCTGTCCATGTTAGGTTAATTCTTCGGCGTTACTCCCACGTATGGTTGTCCCTTGAGATCTTAACTTTATGGCCCATATATGTATATTTCTATACTAGTTGTTTGACTGTGCCTTCAAACTTAGTACATTGATTAGGTACCAGATTTGTCATAAGTTCAGTTTTGGTGAAATCCATCTGCAGGCCGACCATAGCACATGCCACCTGCAATTCTTGCAGCATTAATTGTATATCCTCAAGGTTATCAGCTATGAAAACGATATCATCCGCAAAGTGGAGATGATGTAATTTTTGGCCGTCCATAGTTAAGCCTCCCTCCGCCCAGTTAAGCTTTTTAAGCACGTACTCTAGAACTGTAACGAATATTTTAGGCGATATTGTGTCGCCTTGTTTTAGGCTTTGTAGATTCGTTCCGAAGCCAGGACAGAAGCCACTTTGTTCTTTCGGCTGATGTAAATCCAATTTGTTCTCTAGTCGTGAGTTTATTATTCTTGCAAATAGCATAAAGGTGGTTCAAAAGGTTTATGGGTCTATAATTCTCCAAATCTGCCTTATCTCGTTTCTTATTAAGCAGTATGGTGTTAGAATTGTTCCACTTGTTAGGTATAGTGCTGTTGTGTAGACAGAGCCTTTATTGCACAGCAACTATTTTGTCTTCGCCTGGAACTTTATTGTTTTTTGTCTTCCTTAGGGCTGCTTTTATTTCTGCTATGGCGATATCCGGTAGTTCTTCGGATCCTTGCTTTACAACTCCAATATTTGTGTTTCTAAATCTGGTGTCTCCTTGTGTCGACTTCTGTACAATTCATAGTAGAACCCTTGGACGATATTTAATATTTCTTCTCGATTGGATGTGGGGCTTCTTTGTTTGTTTTTAAGTTTAACTATCACTTTCTGCCCCTTTCCAAGTTTTCGATGAAGGTACTGCCTTCATGTTCTTGTTATCCTCAATAGTTTTCCTAATTTGTTCGCTTCCATAGTTCCGATTGTCTCGACTTGTGGCCTTGGAGACCTGCTTATTCATTTCTCTTATATAGTGTTTAGTAACAACCTCATTGGTTCTCAGCTGTCTTACAGATACATAAATAAAACATTCAAATTGTTGAATTACATTGACTTGGAGTAAGCTAGTTCAAATATAAACGAAATTTTCTCTGCTGTTATTGCTCTAGCTTTAGATTCACAACGTCGTTCTTTGTTTTCTCATTTACATACACTTCTCAGAAGCAACATTTATGCAAGTTGCTATTTTTCATAGTTTTTAACGACTGCAATGTTTCCCCTGTTTATGGGTACTTTCTACATTATGGCCACTACGGTGTTCCTTGTTGCAGACTATAGAAGTTACGATGGACATTAACAATACGGTCATTACGCGGTACATTATTGCATGTTAACATCAAAATAAATTGTCACAGTAGCAGAATTTTCAGTGGTGGAACTTCACTTTTAATTTTCATTAATCATTTATTGAAGTTACTGGTTTTATACATTATAATTTAATAAATTAATTATTGTAGCTGACCTAAATTGGGATTTCCACCAGTCATTTATTACAGATATTGGTTTTAGACATATTGATTTAAAATGTAAATTAAATAAGTAAATCTAAAATAGTATCAACCAATCTGTACACGACACAAAATATACCTGATGGAATTAGCGATTAAATAGAAAACAAAACTTTTAGAAACTATTGATTAATAAAACAACCAAACTATATTTCGGTACCAATAGTTCGGCGGTTTCCTTTTGACGTGGGTAATTCCTATGTGAAATGATCTTCTTCATTAAATTGACTATAATAAGCGTTTTAGATTTTTTTCGAGGTAATTCAGTTAGTATTTATACCTACTGGCTTATGTTGAAAAATAAAACAGTGATAGACGAACCTTATAAATTTGAAAATCTTTCTCAATTTGATCGTTTTCTATTTATTATAGCCTCCAGTATTCCTTATTCCTGTAGTGACATTTAAAACTAACTAATGCAGTATATTTATCTTTCAGCACCAGATTATCATTTTCAGGAGAACTGAATTGAAAGTTATATTTATGCAGCACATTTTGCAGATACCAAAATAACATTATATAAAATATCACATTTTCTACCGTTAGAAACAAATGAAGTGTTATATTACATAACACGGCGGATATATTACCAGTAAAAATACATTAATCATGAATTTTCTGGAATTATTGAATATTTTCACACATTTTGCAGAAGATTGCTTTCTATGTGAATCTGAACGCAATCGCGTTTGTAGAAGGTTATTGGTTCAAATTATCATAGGAAACTGAAAGTGCACCACCCACTAGAGTTGCTATTCTACAATATAGATTTTTGCAATGGTATACGTGTTAAACAGGCGCAGTTCAGAAGCTTCAGGCGTTTATAAATTCGTTTAATACAAGCTACTGAGCGCAAATATTATCGTGTAAAAAATCCTAGGCTTGCAGAGCGTGATTATCACTCAAATGACATCGATATAATTTAAAATAATAAAACTCAGGGCTTTCTTCTCCTGCGCTTTTCATGAATCTACGCCAACTTAATGGTAATATGAGAAATAACGAGATGCTTAACGTTTCTATTAAAAAAAACTAGATTTAACTTCCCAGTTTTGATTAACAATTTTCATAGCGATATTCCTGTAGGGCATTATGAAAAATCAGATTAAAATTATTCCACGTATCATTTTTACTTCCCTCGTATAAAGACGAAGGAAGTATTGTAATCGCGAAAAAAACACCTTCCGAGATTTATTCAGATCTTCAGGTTCCAGGGTCTCTAGGTGACGAAAATAGGTTTTCTCAATTCTGTTTGTCTGCCTGTCTGTTGCCAGTATAACTCAAAAACTATTTGTTGGAGGAAGACTATATTTTGCCTGGGGATGATATGCCTTTTTGGCATGAAACCCAAAACATTTTGGTAAAATATATAGAGGGCGAGCACCTTAAAAATAAAGTTCTGCCTATTTTTCATTTAACTCAAGAACTATTACTTAATGAAAGTAATATTTTGCACATGGCTCAGGTTTTTACCCTTGACGAAAAAGGGCATATTTTGAACTAAAAAATATATTTTGTTTATTTTTTCTTTAATTGAGAAATAGATAAAAGTAACTATGTGCGCATAGCTCAGGCTTTACCCTTGACGAAAATGGGACCCAGCCAATACAGGATAAATTTTGGAATACACAAAAAAGGGTAACGAATAAGTGCGTTGTGTTTAATGGAGCTGCATCGCTCAGATCAGAACTGTCGCGCGTGGAAACTTGCGACAAATGGTCGGGCGTTAAAATAGCATTCGCAGGTTCAGAAGTTCGAATCCCACCGCCGGCAATGGTTTTTTATTTGAAAATTGATGTAATTCGCATTACCAAGTGGTTAATTTTATTGTTTTAGTATTATAAGGAACGTTAAGATATTTTTACCACTAGTTTCCCTTAATTTTTAATTGTGTCACAATGTCCATTTGCGTGTGAAATTCCTAGTAAAGCCTTTGCAGATTTTCCTGTTTGTGTGTAGGACTAACAAAGGATTGATATATAAAGACATGTGATATCCCTGTAACAACATTTCACCCGTTTCTTTCAATGTTTACTATGCTATTGTGCAATACAAAGTAAGATTCATCACAGAGGGTTAAGAAAGAGAAAGATATGTATATATCGTATTAGTTCAGAAAGTAGGTCATTTTAATTATTACAACTCGCACTTTAATTTGGCAATTCCCAGAATGAAATGCATACAAGCCCGTTAATTTTGTTTATTGTAATCAGTGACATCAAAAACGGTGCATGCTAGAAATGTACTTTAGGAACAGCCAAAAAATCAATGGTGAATGTGTTTGCTCCACAAACAGTAGATGCAACATTAAGTACTTCGTTTGAACGTTCCAAATGCAAGC